>CM044446.1:64532785-64546596 GCA_024363595.1 Xenopus borealis
ATTGGTGCAGTTTTCTTCCATCTGTAGTTTGGTGTGTACCTTTTCCCTGTTTGAGCACTAATAGGTATGTACATATGAATGTGTTGGAGCACAAATAACCTTTATGCCATCAAGGATATTGAAATCTTGTCAGTGTTGTGATCTGAAATAAAATGCAATAAATTATTCTTGCAATTTGCCTTATGATAAACCGGCTGGAACGGTCATGAGATTGAAAAGGAAAAACAATCTCTATTAGCTCTGTGTAAGAGCCTCCAATGAGCTTGTTTTATTCTCCGAAATTCTTGGAGATTAGGAATCAGCCATCCATGTCTCTGGCATTGAATAGCCTCAGGGAGCCTTTATTTTATGACATTTTGCTATGCCTTTGTGCTTCACGTCATGATACTAAGCAAGCAATTCAAACAACATAGATTATTTAAGTAACAAGGCAACATAAAGATATAGATTAATAAATCAGATTGATTTTCCTCCCATTGTTTCCCAGCTGATTTTTTTTTCACTTGTTAAGCATATTGTTTTTATGTGCACTTGCAAATATGCAAATATGGTTAAATTAAATTACTTATTAATGATATTTTTTAATGGTATAGCATTCTGGCAAATTCACAACTGAAGTAAAACTGGTGTCACAACAAAAAACAGTATGGTTACTCCACAGTCATTTTTGGATAAATTGGTGTGTTCATGTGCTTGGGACTCTCATTTGCAGTGATCACCAAACTATTCAGTAGGCTATTAGTCAATTATTACTAGACCCTCTTCCTCAGGTGGGTCCTTTTGATGCAGTTGGATGAAGAGAAGGGTGTAGTTTAACTGAGATGCTGTGATTAACAGTAAAAGTAAAGGGTGCCAGTGGTTCTTAACTATAAACTAGATATTTAACATGAATGAGGCAATTGATATGAACCAGGCAGACAAAAGATGTATTCACACAACAATCCAGTAGACAATCCAGGTATAAACCAATGTATTAGATTCCTTTACAGGGGAGGGCTCTCAGGGATAACACTAGCTTGGGTTTCTTTCCAGACTCTCTACACTATCCAGGTGTTAGCTTGGAGTACTATCTGCTCTACTTCTCCTTGGTGAAGGGCAAGACTGCCTGACTCGGGGAGCATTATGACAGGTCACTACCTAAAACGTGTTCTTAGGAACCCTGCTTCACAACTTCAATAAGGCACTAGTTTGGTTCCCTTAGGGCTGAATTTTCTTACTGGGGTCATATGGCCTTATGGGGCCTTATACCAGGGTGCCCATCAGCATCCATCACTAGTAACAGGTAGAGCTAGGTGTTCCCTCCTATTAATTCCCTCTGAAGAGCATAGGTCTCTCAAGTGTCCATACCTGTGCACCTGCTTTAAAAATGTAAAGCTGTTTTGACAGGCTCCATCTCATACCACTGTTATGTTCCATCATCAACACAAGACATGTATGGTTAAAGCCAAATTCAGATTAGCTTCAGCTGCTATCTTAAGCTGGCAATCTTGGACAGAAGAGCATCTGAAGTGGCACAACATGAAATCTGCCAATCCCAGTGAGCAAAAAAAGAATAAAGGTTGGCATTCATAATGAGCAGGTGGGGGTTATTTAAGGGACATTTTAGTTCTCAAACCATTGTGCTGCCATTTCTGTGGTGAAACTCAGCGAAAAAATTAGCTCATACCTGTATAACTTTGAATCCGAGTCAAGGCCTGTTTGAGCTCCAAGTTCTGCAGTGACAGCTTCCCTAACAATTGATTCCCTTAAAAAAAATAGAGCACATTGGCCTACATTTTTGTGGTATATCTAGAAGAAACCTTATATTACTAATATAATGTAACCTGATCTTCCTTCCACCTTGTTTTTAGTATATGGAAATGTAAGAAATACCAAATCGTGTAAATCTTTGTTGCTTTTACAGACTCTGTATCAACTTGTTCACCTTGTGTCTATCAGCTTCAGATACTTCTACCATGCATTGTCCTGGCAGAGTGCTCTGCATATACCACAAACATGTTGGCAAGGAGGAAGCTTTATATTATAACTAAAAGCATCTCACCTTATTATGCACTTATTTTAGTTCTGTGCCACTTCTGGTAAATGCAACAGAAAACAATAGATTTCTTTCTGCTTATAGAAGTTCACTGTAAACTCCCAGGATAATGCTGAGTGGGAAGATCTTAGCCAGCAATTTTTAAATTAACTCTGTCTATTGTAATAGTCCCAGGGTTAAAGTAAACTGAAAATGATTGACTTCAGTTACATCATTAAGTTGAAGCAAGCTAAACAGCAAAAAAATAAATAAAATAAAAGGCAAGTCTATTGTTAGTCAGGTCAATACTCCCCGGTGACGCCTCGGAAACTGATAGGAAATCCCAGAGCGAATAACTAGCAGTGAGCAGTGTAACGTTATTGCTGCTAATGCATTTTTGATAAATGTTGTGAAATGAGTTTGGCTTTTTAGAGTTTTGTGACAAGATATTGGATTAGGATTGTAGCCCTTGTATTTGTCATCAGTTTGTACTGGAGAAAATGTTCATACTGCCATTTAAAAAAAAAAAAAAAAATTTAGATTTCTGTAAAAATTTTGTTTGATTTTTGTGTATAGGGGGGCAATGTAAAGACATTTTCTACACAGATTACGTCACAGTATCCGAGGCACAATTCCATATATAATACCACACTTAGGGGGAAATTCACTAAAGCACAAAGCGGCTAATGCTAATGCAAATTCGCTTGCATGACATCATTTCGGAACTTTTGCTGGTCCCTGGCATAACTTCATTAGCAAAGAAGACCGACTCTAGCGCAACTTTGCACCCTTACACCAGGCTAAGTTGCGCACTGACGATGGGACGTAACTACGCTAATTCACTAAGATGCGGATTTTACTGAACGTTACCTCTTGCGCAAGACTTGACTTTGCCACCTCAGACCAGGTGAAGTCCAATAGAGTAGATAGAAGTTTAATAAAAAAAAAAGTTTAAATTTTTTCTAATTCCCAAAAAACGCTGGAGTCTTTTACTTTATAAGGGAGAAAAAGATCGTAATTTTTTTAGGGTACCCTCCATCCCCCCTACATTTCCTAACATATGGCAACTCAACTATACAGGGGGTACATGAGTAGGGCAATAGGACAACTTTGAGTTATTAAAGGTTTCCTGGGCTTGTGTAGTGTAATGTAGCTGGTGCAGAATATACGTCCATTATACTTTCAAGTTGGCGCCATATGCAAATTAGGCATTGCTAGCATTACTTTGCTTTGCCTGACAAAGTAATGGTAGTGCACCTTGATACCGTTCGCCTCCCTGAGCGCAACTTCGCATTTTAGTGAATTTGCGTAACGCTGGTGAAACTACATGTGGCGAAGTGTTGCGAAATGTGGCGAAGCTCTCGCTGGCGCAACCTCGGATGTTAGTGTATTTGCCCCATAGCAGTATAAATGCAGTAGTAATTTCATGTCATCATAGTTGTTGTAGGAAATTCATTGGTGCTAGTTTGGGAAGGCTGCCCAAAGCTTTCATTAAAATCTGCCCATTCAAGGCTATTGTGATACTAAAATCTGTAGTTAGTATAGATATGGGTATTAGTGATAGACGAATTTATTTGACAGGCATGGATTCGTGGTGAATTTCCACATTAAAGATAAATATGTTTCAATCAACTTGTATAAAATTATTTTGATGCCCATTGACTACAATGCATTTCGTCGATCAATAATGGGTATATATAGTTTGAGTGTAAGGAGGGGTCAGTGTGTGTATGTATGGATGCCGGATTTCATTTGGAGGGTACTTTGGTTTCAGTTTGGTCTCTTTTCAACCCAGTCTAAAGCTGGCCATAGACGTAAAGATTTTTTAAAGATCCAATGGTTATGGTCCGATGTGTCCATCAACTAAAAAGACAATTTCAGCCTATATTGCCAGCAAAACTGAAGGGTAGCTGACTGCTTGCCCTGCAAACATAGGTAGATTGCATGGGGACCGATAAAGATTTTCTAACCTGGCCGATCAATCATCAGACCGATGTCGGATGTACGATCGTTTGTATCCCATGATAATTTGACAGACTGGTCCGACTTCGCTAAGATCGGTCATTCGGCAGGGAAAGATCGTTGCTTCTATGGGGAGCTTAACTATGTAACTATGCTTCTTGCCCACATTGAGCCCAGCTGTGACCACACTACCCATGCAGTTGTGATAAGGGAAGGAACCTATGCTAGGTTTAATATTAAAATGACCTAGCGTGACAAAGTGCAGAAGGATGAGTTTTACAGTTTCTGTGTTGGTATTTATAGTACATTTCGCCGTGAGCACACTATAGTGTAAATAACTAGAACATTACCCTTTTATGAGCAATATTTTGGTGTTTTTGTAATTATAATTAACTAATTGAGCTGCGCACATCAAATGAATGGTGGCAGCGGTTACTACACATATTCAGAAGTAATTAAGGTTAATCTGTCATAAAGAGACCTTCAAGAAAGATTGAATGCAAATGAATGAGCACCCAGCTTTATTCTTGTGATTAAGCGTTTAAGTATCTAAAACACCATATGAAAAATAAATATCTTTCAATCAATTTGTAATGTGTTCTTTAAAAACACCTCTGTAACAAGTAGCTCTTGAAAAATACCCACAGATTCGCTATGGAATGTAATGCCCCTACATACAATTTTTTTTAATCAAAATGAATTAATATGCATTAGAAGACTCAAATGTAAAAGAGGTCATTGTTGTGAAATTTACTGTGCTATATGTAAAATTCATTAATGACCCAAATCAAATAATCGGTATTTTAGAAGATAAGGTGATCTCTAACTTTGCGTCCATGACCTATTTATTTAGTAGGTCCCATCTATCACATTCTTTTTGAATTCTAGCCATTCTTTTGAATCCATGGATCTTTTATTGCAAATATCCAACCTCTGCTTTGCCAGAACTTCCTAGCCTAATAATGCAATATAGCTGTGATCACACATACACCTCGATCTTAAATCATGGGAATGAGGAGACATTTATTGTTCAGCAATCATAACATGCTTTCTCTTTCTGTAATGCAATACAATTGAAGAGAATCTGGCAAACCCAAAAGACCAAATGTTTGCGGTTATTTAGAAACAGACCAATGTATTTCACTCCTAAAAATCCTACTAAATTCACATTGTAAAATGCTCTATGTTTGTAATTTAATTTAAGCTGTTGCAGCTGGGCTTCCTGTTTTTTCTCGAGGACAATAATTTCAGAAAATTTCTACAATACATACTAATGTAGCTTATGCCTCGCACCCTCCAATCGATCAAACAAGGGCAGGCAATTATACATTCTAATCACATTCTAGCTTCAGAGTTTCCAAAACATCCCTTAAGCTAATGGAGAGTTCCAGAAATGATTGAAGAGCAATAAAGGGGTTCAGGGATTGACAAGATTTAGTTAACAAAGAGAATATTATTGTGAAATTGCAATTCTGCATAGTCATTATGCAAAATATTTTAAAAATAGCAGAGTATATGCATTTAGACTATTGTTGCTGTAGAATTCTAACTCATTAAAGTTTACTTATCATCTGTTAAAGCCAGTGGGCAGTGTTCAAGCTGTATCATAAAATGGTGTTATTAATTTTTTAAATTACGTTAATCCTGGCAGCTTCCTATTTTAGAGATCATTAAACTAATGTGACATCCTGCTTGACACATTGTCTGGGATTGTGTTCATGACCCTTATTTCTTGCTCTTGAAAACCACCTGCTCTGCTCTGACCATTGCCTTTACTCTTTGTCGCCTAACTTGCCCTGTGTTCTCTGTGCCAGTACCTGTCCTACCTGTGCCTAAGTTTCTGCTTCCTTCTTGGCATTCAGTCTATAGTCATATATTATAATGGCTTACTGCAACTGAGGTCATTTTGTAGCAGTTTCTTCTTCTTTCCTAAAAATACCAGTTTCTAGTATGAATTAAAAAAATATATATATTTTAGTTTGGCCTTTGTGTTTCCAAATAGTTTGTAGGTAGAAGCTTATTCTCTCCTTTATCAGAATTGTGGAATGCTTGCATATTGGGAGAACATTATATTGAGGGAATATAATTATGTTCATGGCTGTTCATGGGTCTTGCTCTACTAACCAAGAAAGCTTTAGCAGCATCATAAGTTGAAGACTGCTGGTAGCCAAAATGTAAAAGTTGAAGAAAATATACAATGCCAAGTATATTGCGAATAATAACTGTTAGGAAACTTTTAGTTTGAAACAATTTGATCAAATTAGTAAGTGTACTAAGTGTACCAAGCTTACATTCCCCAATCATATTTTGTTTACACAAGGGGCGTTTAATGTCTGTATTGATTTCAAACCAGATCAATTGCTAAGCTGATAGTGCCCCAAGCAGACTCTGGAGTCATATTAGATTTGTAAACCATTAATTAGACTACAGACTCTTGCACACTTTGTCGAAGAATGTAATTACATGTTACATAATAAAGAGTTCCTTTTAAATAGTGGTGTAACTATCATTCAGCCAACCCCACAACTGGAATTTGGGGATGATTTGGGACCTGCTATATGGTTCTATTTTCCCACATCTTGCCGGCAGCTGCAAGAGAAATGAGTGGCGGCTAGTCTGCTAATGACAGTTGGTCAAGCTTGGGGCTGAGGACTCGGGTGTTGTGGGCGAGGATTATTTTTTTTGCTGAGGGCCTGGTCCAATAACATCACACCACTTGCACATAAAAAGTCTCTTTACTGTTCGATAATATAACTTACAACTCAGATCTTTTGCTTCTGTGTCGATTATGCATGCTATTTCACAAGTGGCAGGGTCCAAGATTTTGCACCTGTTTTAGCCAATAAGTGTAAGTAAAGGCATGTTAAGTAAAATAACTATTAAAATAAAAATAATACTTGAAAACTACACTATTCATATGTATGCATGTGTTCTGGTAAAATCAATCACTTTTTAATGTGATTACAGTATCCCTTTAAGAATATCATCATTTCCATTTGTTTAGAGACAGACAGCTTTTGAAAACATTACTGTGTTTAGAAAGAAATCGGATAACATGTCTAGAGTGGAATGTCAGGTTGCATTGCCCATCCTAACAGATCACTGTTGTGATACCAATGTGTAAAACTGAGGCAGTATCTTGAAGCATTATATATTTCCCTTGGGAAATTGTTGTAGTGGAAAATCAGTGACCTTTAACCACATTCATCCTTTGGTCCATTTCTTTGACAGGCCTCATTGTTATGACTTTTCTTCCTTCATCTCATCTTTCAAACAATAGTTATTTTTATCATGACACTAATGCAACATTACTTAAGACCTATCTTTCCTTACATAGGTCTTGCTTGCCCTATTCGGGTCCCTTTAGGTTGAAGCAAGGTAGCCATTTTTAAATGTAGAAAGAACGTTTTCAAAATTCTCGGCTTAAACACTTGCTGCTGGAGAACCCCTGCAGCCTGAGCTTCCCCTAGGGACTAGTTGCTTGGGGAAAGCTAAGATACCAATAATCATGGCTGGCATTACACAAGTGCCAAAAACCAGCACAAGAAAGCAACTGGACACAGTGCCTTGGAATATGTTGGCACATAAATTCCATAATAATAACAATAATAATAACTAGGGATGTACCAAATCCAGGATCAAGGTTTGGCCTTTTTCAACAGGATTCTGATTTTGGAGATGGACTTGTGGGAATAATATTATATGCTTCCTGATACACAGATATAATAAACACACTTGTAAGCAATGTGAGGTGGCTACCAATAGTGTTGCAAGGATTATGTGTATACACAAAATGGACTTTACTCACAAAGAAAGAAAGAGACTATAATTAAATATGTATTGTTTTGTGAACTTTGAAGAGCTAGTATGTAAAGCCTGAAATGTTTCTATTATTTTAATCTACAGACCCCTTTACATCTGCATTTAGCTTAGGGACACTAATGCACCCACTTACATTATTTTCTAACAGTATGACCTTTGTTAGGATGATTGATTTTGGAACGTATAATAAATGTGTTTTTAGAGAGAGTGGCAATGGCTAGGTTGCAATGTATGAGATAGTAACATAATAACACAGTTAATTAGGTTTAAAAAAGACATATGTCTCTATTTATAACCTGCCTAACTGCTAGTTGATCCAGAGGAAGGCAAAAAAAAAAAATCCTTACTGACTCCAAAATGGCAACAGGACCAGTCCCTGTTGATATTAGTGAAGAATTTCGATATATTTTGGAATAAACCTGCCCAAGTTTTTATCCTATGTGTGAGAGTTCTATGACCCTAAACCTCATGCACTACAATCTCATAATCACATTTAACTCGGTGGCAGGTTCCTTCTTCTCTGTAACTGCATCATTAACACCAACCTCGTCTACTTATAATCCCAAATTAAAGTCTTTAGCCTAAATTGCTGTCTGTAAGAATCTCCAAGAAGGTACCTAACAAATTCCTGGGAGATCTTGCATGCTCCTATCTTGCCTCAGGATTCTGGTTGTAATGGAACCTGAAAACTCAGGGAAAAGTAAACCATTAAAATAAGTGAATGTAAAATTGATGAGGGTGCTACCAAGATTAAGGGATACATGTACTGTTAATAGGAATGAATTTTGTTACAGCAGCTCTACCTGCTGGTCAGTTTCTGATCATTCTGCCCACCAAGTAGTCAAGGAACTTGTCAGGAGAAAGAAACTGCTCTGATGTTCTTCTACTTAGGAAGGTTTGAGAAAGGTTTTTCATTTTTTTTAACCTAAGCAGAAGAACATCAGAGCAGCCTCTTTCTTTCTCCTAACAACTTCCTTGACTACTTGGCGGTCAGACTGGTTGGAAACTGACCTGCATTTTTACAGAGTAAGGGGATACACATACCAGATATGCTATATCATTTCACATATATAGACAAACGTAGCACCAGAACTGATGCACATTTACAACTGCAGATTATGAAGAGACAATAGGTGCAGGGCCCTGTCCCAACATAAACACAAGGTACATTACCAATTGTTGGGCTTTTTAAATGAAAACTATACCCCTGAACAATGTAGGTCTCTATAAAAGATATTGCATAAAACAACTCATATGTAAAACCCTGCTTCATGTAAATAAACCATTTTCATAATACAGTTTTTTAGTAGCATGTGCCATTGGGTAATCATAAATAGAAAATAGCCATTTTAAAAAATAAGGACAGCCTCCTGGGACCCTAGGATTCACACAAACATATATATATGTAAAGTTAGGTCACATGAGCCAATTAACAGACAGAGTTCTGTCTTTTGCTTCTGCTCTTCTTCCTGTTACAGTTAGAGTTGAAATATTTCTGGTCAGGTGATCTCTGAGGCAGCACACAGACCATCATGAAATGGTGGTTCAAGGCAAGAGATGTAAAAGGGCAATATTTACTTAAATATATATACCAGGTAGGTAAGATTCTTTAATATGTCACTTAATTTGCTCAAGTATTCATTTTCGGGGTATTGTTTTCCTTTAAAGACTTGGAAGGTAATGTTCCATCAAATTTTCTCTTAATGGTTTGCCCACATATTGTCTTATCTTTGCAGAATAATTAATAGGATAGAATACATTCAGAATTATATGTGACATGCACTATTCTTTGTGTGCTGTAGAGTTTGCTATTTCTGCAATCCTTAAACTTTGTTCTTGAGTGCATGAGCACAAGGGTTAGTGGAAACATTATGGGGCAAATTCACTAAAGCGTGAAGCGTCTAATGCTAGCGTGACGTCATTTCGCAACTTCGCAAATTCACTAACACGGACTGTTGAATTTTCGCTAGGGAAGTAGATAGACTTGCACAACTTCGCACCCTTATGCCAGGTGAAGTTGCGCACTGACGAAGGATCGGTCAGACCAGGCGAAGTTCAATACAATAGATATACAATAAAAAAAGTAAATTTTTTTCTAAGTCCCAAAAAAAAGCCGGCATATTTTAGCATAGGAGGGTGATAGTCTGAAAAAGAGCAATAATTTTTTGGGGGGGTTACCCTTCTTCCCCCCTACATTTCCTAACATATGGCAACACAACTATACAGGGGGCACATGTAGGGCAATAGGACAACTTTATATAATTTATTAAAGGTTTCCTGGGCTTGTGTAGTGGAATGTAGTGGTTGTAACATATACTTCTATTATAAGTTAAAGTTCCCTCCGTATGCAAATTAGGCTTCGCTATCGTAACAGCGCTCTGCCTAGCGAAGTAACACTAGCGCAACTACGCTACCATTCACTTTAGTGAATTTGCGTAGCGCTGGTGAAAATTCACCTGGCGAACGCTAGCGAAGCCTACGCTGGCGAATTTTCGGATCTTAGTGAATTTGCCCCTATGAATCACCTACTTTGTTTGGTCAGTGGCAAAAAGTTTACTTACAAACACAAGGTTATATTTTTTTAAAGAACTAAGTGTATAGGAAGGTACACTTCTCAGATAACACTTCCTAATGGTTTTTAGAAATATAATAAAAATGGCACTGTGTGAATCACCCTCTTTTGCCAACACTGCAAAATGAAATTTTTTTTTTTTTTTATTTTACAAAACAAATATTAAGAAATGCATAATTTACATTAGATGCATGCATAGCTTGTGTGATGAGGTAAACTGAAATGGCACCTTATTTGGATATAATTTATTTTCTTCTTTCTGCAACAAGATTGCTGCCAGGGATGGAATTAACCATTAATCTCTTCCTAATTGCTTTCTTTTCAAGTTAAATTGTAAAATGTTTAGTACATTAAAGGGCATTCTCTTGTTTGATTTTACTAAGAAAGCAAACAAAAGCCGTAATCCTTTAATTGAAGTTCTGCTATAAGAGTCCATCTGGCAAAATTTGTTACAAATCAAATGAAAGAGGTTTGTTTGTTTTCAGAACAAAGCCTACTAGTTCCCTAAAATTTCCATATTGGAAAAAATAAATGACTTACTTGCTGAAAGACATACATACTAAAAACATCAGGGGCCAAATATGCATTTTCTTATGAGGAGGTATATGGATCAATCTGGCTTTGCTGGAACAAAATGTACAGAGCTGTGTCTAACTGAGCGGAAAAATATCTGCTTACACTGATCGGACTCCTGTCAATTTTTGTTTAGAACAACACAATTAAAACCTTGTCAGGCTACATGTATTTTCTTAGGTCAGATTTTGCAGGATGCTCTTTAAAATGTGCATTTTACTAGTTACTCTTCTCTTGGGCAAAAACACCAAAGAAAACATGGGGCTACAAGGATACATGCATAGCTTTGTGGATTTTGAAAAGCTAACATGTGCAGCTTTGAATGCTGTTATTTTTGTTATTTTTTTTTAATAATAAAAGGCCTCTTCACCATCTGCTTTTAAGCTTAGGGGTACTAATGACTGTATAGATGAAAGGGCTCCAGGTCCAAAGCACCCCCTTTTATTATCTTCCAGAAGTATACCCTTTGTTATGACATTTATTTTGATAGGATGACTGTTTTTGGAATGTATACTAAGGGGCATATTCACTAAAAGTAGTATTTTTCTAATTTTTTTTATTAAAATAAATTCAACCTATCTCCCAACCATGAGTTGGCTTAATTTACCAACAGTTCGGATTGAACATTTTCTATACGGGAAAAGTCAAAATTGTGTGAATCAAATTGCACAACCTTTTCCAAATGTCACCCGGAAAAATCAGCTTTATTGAATTGTCACTCTAAAAACTTGAATTTATCGGATTTTGGAATCCAGCATCAAACAGCCCACAACTATCGAAATTCATAAAGGCAAAAACATATTCCAATTGTTAAAGGTACCATCTGCCTTTTCATGACTTTGATTTTTTGATTTTTAGCAGCTTTGGAGCAAAAATCTATTTTTTTTTTCTCCTCTAAAAATTTTGAATTTTTCCCCTTTAAAACTCAACCAGAAAAATGTGTATCTTCATAAATAGGCCCCTAAGAGAGCAGCAATGGCTAGGTTGCAGTGTATGAGATATATGTGAAGAATTCTGATATATTTTGGAGTAAACCTGACTAAGATTTTGGGCTATGTGTGAGAGTTCTATGTCCCTAAACCTCATGCTCCACAATCTCACAATCACATCTGTGGCAGATTCCTCCTTCTATGTAACAGCAACATTAACACAAACCTTGTTTACTTCCGATCCCAAATTGAAGCTGTTGGCAGGCAAAATTGGAGATGGATTTTTGGGAATAAAATTTTATGCTTCTTGATACACATATTATATGCACACTTGTAAGCAATGTAAGGTGGGCATCAATAGTGTTGCAAGGATTATACTTATGTGTTTATACAAAATTGTACTTTATGTACAAAGAAAGCAGTCTCCAAGAAGGCACCTAAATGTTTCCCAGGAGATCTTGCATGCTCTTTTCTTGCTTCAAGATCCTGGTTGTTATGGAAGCCACTGTGTTGAGCACACACCACTTCTGTCAATTTTTATTGATTTGGTGAGGTTGCTAAATGAGCGGATCTTTGTCTGATTTGGCCACCTACATTATGGACCAATTGGGGCTGTTATAATAGACCCTGGGCCAATCATAAGATCATAATGGGTATTTATGCAAGCCGATTGGCAGTAGACCGTATCAGTGCAGCCCCCATCCAATAGGATTTTCAAACCTGCCTGATAGATATCTGTCAAATTTTGAGCCACGTATCTGTCAGCTCAACAGCTTAAATCTAAAAATCTTAAATCTATTCACATTTTGCTAAGTTCCATGCTTTCATATAATGACTCCTTAACTCAAAACATAACATAGATAGGTGGCATATATTTTTCATTCATATGTGAAAAAATAGTTCTTTATGAAATAGCCCAATAAGTATTTTGAAAGGACTACTCAAGAGTATGACATTGTGGTGTATTATTTTGATAAAATATGTGGGGAATTATCTTTCCACACTGATAAATATGCCCCTAGGCATAAATATAGGTAGAGGAGGAAAAAACACATTAAAGAAAAAAAAAACTGTTTAATTGACTGAATTTTGTGCCATTATTGACAAGAAATAATTGTACTTTGGTGTCACTTGATTAATTATTAAGTAGATTTTTGTTGACTTCATTCATTAGCCCCATAGGGGAAAAGCACATACAGAGTTATAAAGATACTTAATCAAACCTTGTAAACGCCAAATCTCTATTTACAATTGTATGTCAAATGAATTACAAGTCACTGGCATCATTCATGTTCTATATTAATTTAAAAAGAGATATTTCAATAAAACATAAACGCACGTTCTAAACACAAAGTTCTGTCACTGATGTTGTTGCTATGCAACAGTACTTTAGAGCTAACATATTCATGCCAGTATTTTTGTTAATTAGCAAGATAATAATTTCCAGATTTCCACAGTGGAGCTACATGGAACAATATTGATGTTACACATTGTTCTATCCCTATCTATTTAGACTATCCATTTTCAGGAAGCTCAGATTACTACCTACTCATAATGGTGGGGCCATTAGTCAACTAGATTTTCTATGACTGTTAACTCACCTGGAGTTATATTTTAATTGTACAAAATGATTGTGCACCCACGGAGCATTTTGGGTGAAAATAACTGAACTGCAACTTAGCAACTGGAGCCATGTTAAGCACCCTATAAAGCACAATCCTATCATTTTGAACATTTTGCCATATATACATATATATATATGCACACTACGCAGTCTGTATTTCAGTCTGGTGCCACCCTAGGCACTAGACTGCACGCTCAGCATATGGAAGTGACATCATGAGCACGGTTGTGCATGGCATAACGTTTTACGTGACATAACTTCCTGTTTCATGTGACATCACTTGCATCCACAATGTACAATGCACGTTATACACTC
>CM044446.1:64548644-64590589 GCA_024363595.1 Xenopus borealis
TCCCTTTAAGGATCCAATCCCTGTGCTTGGTTGCTTGCCAGTAACTGAATGAATATACCCAAGGGAACATCACTGTACATGACTAACAGCTAAGATTTACCTTGTGAGCCCCAGAGCAGACCTTCCAACTTAGTTCAAATTTTTGATACATTGTGCAACATAGGCAACACTGTGAATGACTGTGTTAATGCAGACTGGCTTGATTACAAAGTTGCACAGTATCTTGTTTTTAATCCCTATTTTTTTTGTTTGCTTTTTTGTCAATATAAAGTTATGTGAATTTGAAAGTGTGATTTTTAAATGCATTTTCCCAGCCACACATGCTCCTTACCTTGGTCAGAGGGTATATATATTTCAGAGGGTATATATATTTATATTTATTTAATGTATTTTACAATGCTAGGGCTTGTAGGCACAGATACCATTGTATTTACTGGTAATCCAACTCTACTATCTGATTATATTGTATTTGTGCTTCTTTTTAAATGGTTCGCATGAGGCCAGTTACCAGACAAAGCAAACAGGTAGGTTAGGGGTTCCGCTGAAAGGAAAGCTTGTGGCTGTGTGTTTGGAATCATTGCATTGCTAACTTGTTTTCTAATGAAGCATTAAACTGTAAAAATTAAATATATTGTCATCACCAGAGGCATGTCAGTGTTGTTTTTCCATGTCAGTATTCGCTCCACTGAGACGGCAAGTGAAAAAGCAGAACAACAATATCTTGTAAACAATGATTAATACATTCTGATGTGAGCATTTGAGCATATTTAACTGTAGAACATTGGATGTTGCTTAACTACAACTCTCAGTAGCCTGTGTCCAACATTGTCTGTTAAAAAAATTGATTAATTTTTAAAAAATTGTCCAAGTTGCAATCATGCAGCACTTTGGGGCATAACATGGTAGCATTACCTAGACCGTCTTCAGTTCACATGGTATTGAGGAATATTTTTGTTGTGCCTCTTTTAAATCCAGGCAAGAGGAATTTCTTAAAATTTTGAATTCTCACTGAGTTTAATGTCTGGGCAAGATATTAAAGGGACACAAATGTATAGAGTGGGTGACTATTAATGGTATAATCCTGCTCTTTTTGGAATTAATTTGAATAAATAATAAAACAAATACTATCTTCAATTTGTTTTCAGACAGGGCTTTCAGCCTCTCATTAAGCAACGGTTTTCAGAAATAAGAGGGTTAAAATGTAACTAAGCAAAACAAAAAAAATGGCAGTAACTGGAGGCAGAAGAGATAAAAGAGGAGGGTGGGAGACACATAAGGGTTACAGCAGGAGGGAAAAACAGTGATGCCCAAGTAAAGCAAATCCCAAGCAAAGGGGAGGGAGAAGCTCTGTGAGAGACAGTGGAAACAGAAGCTTTTGCTAAATCACATACAACATGCATCCAGTCCCATCTCTGCAGCTGCCACATTTGCAAAGGGGTTTTATCTTCAGAGCCAGTGATTACTATTAGATTATATGAATCCAGGCAGGTTACACTTGAGGGACTCTTGCTCTTCTTTTCAGGTTTTGGCTCCTAATAGCTGACTTTATCCAGCTCTGGTGTGAGTGATATATATGGGCACTATTGTGAAAAAGTATATGCATGCAAGGCAAAAAGTATCTTGCTTATTAATTATCTGCATGGCTGCTGATTAGGCACATTCTCTAGTCTTTTGGGGATTTTTTTTCATCAATCTTGGACCCAAAAACCCAAGTCTGAAACCTGGATCCCACACAACTATTGGATAATACCATGGCAGTGCTAGGACTTTGTTGCCGGGAATGCTTGAAATACATTGAACGCATGCTGGGTCTTTTGCAGACACAGTGAAGCTGAGCTAATTCTCGGTTTGCATGGACAATGAGTTGGACATTCCTGGCTGTGCTCAACCAACAACGAAAATATGAGGAACCTATTGCCATCTGAGTATTTGGGGATGCTATTCACACCTTGATGCTGTGTACGGTAAGAGTTAGCTTAGTAATCAGCTGTATCACCAAAATATAACAGCAATGTCAGACTCCATACCACTACACAGTGTTCAACTGTCCCTACAGGGCACCTAGTCCACTGTTGTAAATGTTACCAGTGGACCTTTAATTTTGTTCACGTCCTTTGTGGTATCAAACGTCCATTACCCCTGCCAGGTACATCATTTATTCTACTATTTTTCATCTACAAATGGGTTCATAGCTATTGCACACTTTAACTAGATGCTAATCCTTCCCTGCATACACCAGGAATCTATCTATACCATGCTGTAAGTATCCTACTAGGTATTTTATAGCCTCCTAATTTACAGTGGAGTTCATATCCCCTTGACTTATGTCCTCTTCAGCTTTTAATTTTCCTTTGGGGAATGTGCTTTAAAGGGCACCCTGTTTTTCATGTTCCCACACTGAATTTAACTATGTATATATTCTTATGGAATACTAAACATCATTTCTTTCTCCCTAACATTATTACAGTATATATATATATATATAAAACTTTACCTTTAACTGATGGAAAATAAATGCTCATTGGTCCCACCAGTAGTGTATCTTTGCTTCATTCTACATGCTATTTTATTTATTGCAAGACCACTATATATTATATATTAAATTATATACTTATTTATCCATTTATGTTAACCTCTATGTTTTACATATAATTTCACTTACAAGACTAAAGGGGCCATTTACTTAGGGACATATTTATCCATGGTTGGGCTACTGAGTGATGATAAAACAAGGGAGTTCTCAAACCGTCTATCAGTTGCTCTTGCTGACCAATGATAATTTAAAAAATTACACTTTTTTTTTCACAAGCAGGTTTCTCACAATGAATAGCTGGCCGCCTAAAACCTAGCATGTGCCTTTGACCCAGACAGAAGTACAAGATCACTAAAGGGAGAAAAAGTACTTATTAATCTGGGAAAAGCTACTTTGCTGTCCCAACCCTACAGTCTTAGGGTAGGCAGTAAAAAGAGGGCCCTGATGTGAAGTGCACCTGCTGGTGTACCTTAAATTGTGCATCTGAATGAGGGGAGAGATTGAAGAAAGAGGGGAGACCCCTATGCACTTACACCCTCCCCCCATGAAGAAAGTCTGCTGAACTGAGGCAGCACTGTATTCATCAGAAGGCACAAAGAAAGACCTGCAGCAATTCTTCTTTGTGTAAGGTAGGGTACAAAGTGTTAAAAATATATAAACTTTGAACAAAATAACCCCTTAAGTCTTCTCATTTGTTGATTGTGTATTGCTTACACTCCATAACTTTCACTCATTTTTGTGTGATGGGGAACTAAACTTATTATAAAAGAGAGAATGAATGTGGCATAGTCAATAGCACAGAAGTATATACTTCAAGTATTTGACATCCAAGCCTCACTCATTTCAAACAAAGACCAAATTACAATTAAGACAGCCATACACTGGCAAACTGGTGCACTGTCCATCCAAGTAGCCCATGAGCCATAAACAGGTATGGCTGTCATCCTATTGTTCTGATAGCTTTAGAAAAGGTTATGAATAACCATAACAGTGGGAACTGAAGTAGAACTGTGGGTCCTTGTCACTTTCTCATATGCTCATGCAGTACCAACTGGCCAACATGGAGCATCAGAAGATGACATTTTCAAACCTGGGTAATTGCTGAACCGCTATTCTTAGTACATGTATATTGGTTAAGATTGGCGAGCCACTAGTGATATGCAGGCTTACCAGATACCCGCGGGACCCATGGGTTTACCCGCAGTTCAGGCAGGTTCAAGTTGACCTCACTGTGCTGTTTGTGACCTTACACTGTAGGCTTCCGACTTCTGGTTTTATAGTTTTGCGCCTGCTCCTCCCTGCCCCTTTTGTGACATTATCGCCGGTGGCTGTAAATGGAGGGCAGAAATGGTGTGCAGGTGGGATCGGGTCTAGAAAGTCTGAGGTTGGGTGCTGGTCGAATTTTTCTCAACCAACATATCACTTTGAGCCATCATACATGTTCAAATTGATACATGTATAGTCAGATTTATGGTAACAAGTGTCTTTGTCTCCAATAAAAGTTATACTCAGAAAAATGTTCTGGTATTTTTTACATTACCTATGGTAGAAGAGATAGCTAGTAGTTATCTAAACTACATCTGTGTATGTATTTTTTCTTGCATCCTTTATAGTGCAACTTATATTTTTTAAAATGAACACCATTTTTTAAAGCGATTCTGTCATGACATTTTATTGTGTAGTGGTTTTTTTTCTAAATTACACCATTTGCAAATAATTCACTCTACAATATAAAACTTAACTCCTGAACCACCACATGTATTTTTTTAGTTGTAATATTAGTGTGTAGGCAGCCACCTCAGGTAATTTTGCCTGGTCATGTGCTTTCAGAAAGCCAGCACTTTAGGATGGAACAGCTTTCTGGCTTTTGTTTTTTCGACTCAATGTAACTGAGGACCTGGATTTTTACTATTGAGTGCTGTTCTTAGATCTACCAGGCAGCTGTTATTTTGTGTTAGGGAGCTGCTATCTGGTTATCTTCTCATTGTTCTGTTGTGGGCAGAACGGGAGGGGGGTTATCACTCCAACTTGCAGTACAGCAGTAAAGAGTGATTGAAATTAATCAGAGCAAGAGTCACATGACTTAGGGCTGCTAGGAAACTGACAATATGTCTAGTCCCATGTCAGATTTAAAAATTAAATATAAAAAACCTGTTTACTCTTTTGAGAAATGGATTTCATTGCAGAATTCTGCACTACATTTGGGGGGAAAAAACATGTTTCCATGACAGTATCCCTGTAAACTTTTTGTGGCAGTTCCAGCAACCTTGCAATGGTGAGATATTCCCTGTAATCTCCCTTTGTCTGTCTGGCATCTAACATTACACATATATGCACAAAGATCCCTCAAAGTGGTTCTTAGAGTGCCCATTCGTATGACAGATTCTTTTTTTTTTTTTAATTTGAAGGTTAATGAAGAGTTATTTGTTTATGACTAGAGATCCCACTTCTATGGGACTGTTAGAAACATTACTTACCACAGCTGCTACAGACTTGCTTTGGGAATATGATTATTAACAAACGCTTAAAAAGCTTGTGGCTATAATTTCCCTTAAAACAATTAGTGGCTCTGCTAGCAACATAAGCTGTTCAACATTCAACCTCAATCCACTAATTTGTCCCCTGAAATGTTCAAATTCAATTAAATTATATTAGGACTAGACACAATTGCTCCCACTAACCAGCCTTTCTGCACTGCTGAATCAAAACTAATATACGCATTTTATTGCATTACCCTTTTGAACAGACAGGCAACATCTGATAGCAATTCTCTTTAAAATTATACAATTTAGCATAAGATATGCAATAATATAGTTATATCTTATCCAAGAGACTTGCCCAGGATACTTTCAAAATACACATATCTAAACCTATTTGGTGATAGAGATGAATTTCACAAACTTTTTTTAGCATCCTGTCAAGATAGCCCTCAAAAATGGATGGTAGAATCTGGGTAAAACCTTTAGCATACATATCAGTTCATGAACTGATGAAACCAGAGACAATAAATTGTTAAGCAGAACAATTATAATAAAGGAATTTGAATAAAATCAACAGCAAATATGACATATGGTATTAACAGAATGGGTCTGTATAACTGACAAGTGTTAAAGGCTGGTGGCAGGCACTAACAAGTCCAAGGTCAGGTAAATAATTAGGGGAGGCCAAAGGCAAAACAAATCCAAGTAATAGGCCAGGGGTCAAAGCCAGGAAATCTGAATATGGGATAATAAGAGCAAGGCAGGAACAAATTCACCTATTAAGTACCAGAAACTCAAGTAATGGGGGCAAGACCACTAAATGAAATATAATAATCCAGCATAGGGATGAGAAAGAGGAAGGCTTAAATAGAACCTTGACTGGGCAATTGCTGGTAGCTCCTCCTAAGGCAGTGGTTCTCAACCTGGGGGTCGGGACCCCTTTGGGGGTCGAATGACCATTTCACAGGGTCACTTAAGGGGTTCCAGGATAGGGTTGCCACCTTTCCCTGTGGCTGAAGCCGGACATCATGGGGCGGAGCTATGCCGACGCGATCGCCGATTGGCCGATCGAGGTGTCAATCAAGCTAATCCCGCCTGGTTCCTTATTTGGAAAACCGGGCAGGAAGCATTGACCCGGGCAGCCCTTCAAAATACCGGGGTCAAAACCGGACAGGTGGCAACCCTATTCCAGGAGCAGGTTCATCTCTCTCCCCACTAGCCCTGGGGCAAGGTTGTAGCTATCCGGGTGTTGGTGCTGGGAGTTGTAGTTCAGTAACCTGTGTAGGGAAGCCAGTTGCACTACAAATTTTTATATCCCCTTAGTAGGGACTGCCATACAGCTCTCCCTGCCCATTTAACATTTTTAAAATTAACATGGTAATTGGGGTGTGACCACAAAATGTGTGTGGCAAAAAATGTTTTGCCGCACTAAGCATGGAAAACAAACTTTTATGCAGCCACTCTGTCTCCTGTACTTTCCTAACAATCCGCTCTGGGCTGGCAACGAAAATATTTTTATATTTTATGGTTGGGGGTCACCGCAACATGAGGAACTGTATTAAAGTGTCGCAGCATTAGGAAGGCTGAGAACCCCTGTCCTAAGGCATCTGCTGCTAAGAGCAATGCCAGCCACAGACAGAGGAGAAATACATCAAAACAAGTTACAAGCATGCGTCTCCCAACTGCCTATGGCTCATCCAGGAGGAGCACAGAAATATCAGCACAAATCCATTGGTTCAAGCTCTGACAGATCCTGTTACATCCCCTTTGACCATCCCATCATGAAGCAAAAACTTATATGTTTCTCATTATATTAATAATAAATATTCAACCTAAGTCCCAATCACTGGGTTAATTTACCAACAAGCTGGATGAAAAACTGGGAAAAGTCTTGTCAAAATTGTGCTACTTTTTTTAATTGTTCCCTGAAACTCCAATTATTCAGATTATATGATGGAAACAAGTGTCAAACAACCCAAAACTTTCCAGCATCATGTAGGCAAAAAACATCCATTTGCAAAAGGGACCAACGCCATTGATTTTTACGTGACTTAAACAGGTTTTAGAGTATAATAAATCTTGAAGAATCTGAGTTACATTTATCTCTAAAATGCAAGAAAAGAAAAGAAAAAGAAAAGGTTTAATAAATTGTCCCCTAACTGTAGGTTAGCTTCACATAATCAGCCTGGATGTTCAGGAATTGGATCATTGGAATAAAGATACTGTTCACATAAAACACAGGCATGATGTTATTATAGATCAGATACTGTAGAAAAAGAAAACAGAAACACTATGGATTCTAGCAGTAAGGGTAATATCCATGAGTACCATCAACACTAAACCAAATGTTTGAAAAAACACTTTAAAAAAGCAGTAGAAAATAGTCTATTTGCATCTGCCAAATAAATTAGATCCTAAAAGAAATATCCCATACATCAGCTATAAACTCTATATATATGGTATATTTTTTTTTCAACGCGATTATAATTCATTTGATTACACCTATAGATGTGTGGTTAGAATATCACCATTTTCAAATGCTTTGTGTCTGTGAATAAAACAACTCTGTGAACAACTCTTTTCTTCCCTGTGGAAGAATATTTTTTATCTTCTTCATAAACCTTGGTTCTGTGAGTCATAAGCTTCAAGGTCACTTCTAGAGCACTGACATATCAGATACGTTTGTAGCTTGAGTCATAACATTAGGAAGCGGTGATAACTTAATAGAATATGATTTGTAAGCAGGACTAGGTGGACCAATTGTACCAATATTACAAGGTTTGCCGAGAACGTAAACCAATAAAACATACCTAATTCACCAGCTTTTTCTTTGTTTGAGCTTTTCTTACTGTAATACAATAGGTGAATATATGCTGTAGGTCTATGTCCTGATTGCTGGTCAGGTGACAGTTTCCAGGGAATATTGCAGTAGCATTTACCAAATGTTACTTTTTAATTGCTTCCCACTCTTACTGGTTTATCTTCATGACTACTGGTTTATCTTCATGACCAATGCCAGCACTCTACATAAATTGATAGTAGACCTATATGTATGAAATTAACCTCTAACCCATAAATATATGTTTTTAAGCAAATATGTCAAGGGGGAAGGACTGAGACCTCCCTACATAACTAAAAATAATAACAAAATATTCACTATGTAAATTCAAATACTTTTGACCAATACGGGAGTGGAGACAAACAGACCAGCCCAAGGTAACATAAGAAGTGAATCATTCATTTATCCACTCATTTTTTTAGACCTACTGAAAAGTTAAAATTCATGAGAATTCATGGGAATTTAGGAAAAATATTGTCACCATCAGTGGCCCAAATCCCACACAGGATCAACCAGAAGGGCCACTGGGTCAATATCTGAAGTGCAATCAGCGGGAGCAGACCGGATTGGATGCTTACAGAAAGTTTATTGGCAAACAGAAAATAAAGCAACTTACTGGCTCAGGAGATCAAGGTAAAACAAAGTCCAAATACAGAAAGCAGGAACAAGGACCAGAAAAACAGCAGGGTGGATTTCCAAGAACAGAGTTAACTAGGTAATAGGCTGCACCTGCCAGTTAGTGCAGAGCAGCTGAATTAATCAGCAGCACCAGGGCTAAACATAGGGACCTCAATGCAAAGTGAACCCTTGCTAGAATAGAAGAGACTTTAGGGAACAGACAGGGGTGTTTTCGGTGCCTCCCCTCCTGCTCCACGCTTATAACTTCTAGCGTCTGAGCGGGTGGAGGAGGGGCAGCATCGCTAGTGCAGCGAGCGCTATTGCGCCCAGCGGCCCTGGGTAAAGGCTAGAATACAAGAGATCCCAGGTTCAAACGCAGCAGAGAGAGAATTCCTTACAAATATCTATATTTCACTGTCTGACAATAACTGATTTATTATTCACTGTTTCAAATTGTCCTTGTAATCTTTAAACCAGTAAATTACAACTGTCTATGCTTCTTTTATTCTGTAAACATGTATTTTTAACTATTAATTAATTTTCATTTACCTGTGACAATGACATCACATCCTATGGTTAGGGTTACTAATTAACACACCTATCATGCTACAATTGCTTAACAAGGCTCCACCCTAGAAACAGTCATTGTAGTTATGCAATATAGTAAGGGCCCTTACACACGGGCGTTTTTACCTGCGCTCCCCTGCGTTGCGTTTGGCTGCGCTCAGCCGCAGGGGAGCGCAGGTATAGACGCACTCAATTATTTTCAATGGGGCTGTACTCACACAAACGCATGTAGGCGCCAAACGCAGGAAAAATGCAGCATGTTGCGTCTGAACCTGCGTTCGGCGCTTACACGCGTCTCGTGAGTACAGGCCCATTGAAAAGAATGAGGTGCGTCTATACCTGCGCTCCCCTGCGGCTGAACGCAGCCAAACGCAACGCAGGGGAGCGCAGGTCCAAAACGCCCGTGTGTAAGGGCCCTAAATGCAACCCAATTTAGTAAATGCAACCCCATGAATATTGAACAGTTGTTATACAATTGTTATAAGCTGTAAAAAAAAACATGTTGTAAAGATTGGGTTGCATTTACTATTTCTTTACCACTGCGAAAGTGGAAGAAAGTTTGTGATTTATATAGTTTGCTCCAGCATGCAGTAAATGTAATGAAACGTCTTACTGAAAAAGTTATGTTTGCTCCAAAAGATTACAACACATTCAATCGCTTCTTAAAAATGCGCAATTAAAATTTGCAATGCAATAAAAGTTTAAGGAAGAATATTACATTTCTATTAGAAAGAAATATACATGCTTTGCTATGAAATGTTTACCAAAATATCAGGGATATAAGATAAAAGCTAACATAAAAAGGATATGCCTGGTGGAAAGGAAGATAGATGATATTAAATCTTTCAATGTATAAGTCAATTCTATAAAGTACATGGGCCAGCGACAGGGTGACACATTGACGTGTAAATGATGAGACAGCATTGACAGCTGTGAGATGACACAGAAATAAGACAAGTAAGAAGATATATAAAAGCATTAGCTGAACAAACGAGAATAGATATTTGATGTTAATGTAAGATAAGAAACAACATCAGACAGTTATGTAAACTAATAAACAAGGGTAGATATCTAGTAAAGGTAATCTAGTGATCATTGTATTTCCATCATATCAACTGTATTAATTTAATTGACTATGTTATATAAGGACTCATCTTAAACATTTTTTCATTTTTACATACAGTCTCAAAGTGCCCAGCCATCTAAAAGCATTTCAGTCATATAAATTCATTGCCACAGATGGAAGACTTTAAAGAAAGTAGATTGTTTTATAGAACATTTTGTATAGTTCTTTACTTATACAATTTAACAATACTAGGTAATTGCTAATAATCATCATATTTCATTGCAGGTAAGACAGGACAGTGGTGCCTTGGAAGTCCTGACCAAAATGGTCATCGCTGGTGGTGTTGGAGACGACAAAGAAAGTCAAGAAAAAGAAAGCAAAGAAGAAACTATTTTAGCAATGCTTGGGATCATTGGAACAATACTGAATTTGATTGTTATTATTTTTGTCTACATTTATACAACATTATAAACAATGAATCAGGCGGGTCCCACACTAGATATGGCTATTGTGACTTCCAATCTGGAATATAACATGAAACTTTCAATGACTGTAGCAACATTAAGCATAAATGGGGGCAGACTTGTTGTGAACTCAACCTGAGATTTATTCAGGTACACTGTATAATGTTCTAGAATACTATGGCTTCAGCATATGATTACAGGGATATGTTATGGACAGCATTATTTATAAAAATACATATTTGATGAAAAATATATGTTTTTTGTTTTACTATTCATTTTACAAAAAGAAGCATTTAAAAATACTTAACATTTGCACTTTAGCATCAGGGGATACATTTAGAGGTGTTTTTTTCCCATTTTTCTTAAAGTAATAAACATTAAAAAGTTATATTTTTATTCTATTCATTTTCAATCTGCATTTTGAAAGAGATGTAATATTATCTATTTTGCATGAGAAAAAAATATCAGATTCATTTTTAAATATGAGATCTTTCCAGAATCTGTAATGATTGGTACAATGCCTAGAATGTTTATACACTACAAATAATTGATATAATAGAATTTTTATGTTATCATGGACAGGAACTTTTTTTTTCACTCCCAAGAATGTCTGGAATTCTTCCTATATTTAGTTGCAGGACAACACCAGTGGTTCCGTTAGTACAGCATGCTATTAACAAGGTCAGGACAGAGCCTAGCCATGCTATTAAACAGCACCAGTGGCTTAACTAAGCAATTGTGCCCCCACCATATACATTGCACACTTGCCCTTTTGCCCACAAGAAAACTTATCACAGCTCCAGCAAGGGGTGATTGCACCTCCTTACACCTCCAGTAGTGATGCCACTGCACATAACATGTATTGTCCCAGCTGCTTTTCAATAGCACTTAAAACATTGCTATGATTTAAAACATCTTTCAGTCCTGGTACCATTTATTTATCATTTGGAGTGATACCTGTAAGGAGAATTTAGGAGGTTTCAGGGCCCAGTATTTTAATGTTTCAAGGAATTCCACCTATTTCTGTTGTTGGTACAACATGCACAAGGTCTTCTTGTGCACTTCCAGAGTTTAGACACCATTATTCTTAAATGTGACAAAAAATATCGAAACAATTTAAATTGAAACAGAAGCAAGTTGTCAAATATGGGAGATCAATGCAATCTAAACAGAGAGCATATTGGAATTAATGCTGTTTAATGAAGTGTAGCAGTGTTACACATGCTTAAATATCCTAATTTTTATAACTCTACTTGAATATGTAATGCTGTGGATTTTTGTCATACAGTATTAGTAACAAGAAGATCAAATATTACAATAAGTAAATATAAACTGGCACAGTTACAGAGATAAAGTGACTTCCCTGTCTTGAAGTGTTTTTTAGGGAAAAGAGCCATTAAAGTATCACTAGCCATATCGTAGTGATTGTCAATGAAAATTATTGAAATCAAAGGGGAATTTCATCTTAAAAATTACATTTGACAAGGTTGTTTAGAATTAATTTCTAGTACAATTTGCAACTGTAGTTCATTTTCTTATTGTTTGTGGAGTTTGCTCTTTAGCTTTTTATTCTGAATATTCTATAGAAATCTGAGGGCCAGGTTCTCGATTACCCTCACAAGTAGGTAGTGATTAGAATTAAATATATGATAAGGAGCGTAGAATAAGAAATAAAAAGCAGAAATAAAAAAAATGTAGCCTTACAGAGCATCAATTGTTTTGGTTCTAAAAAAACCCCTACCAAAATATAAATGTTAACCAACATAAAAAACTCCTAAGAATGGTTCAGTCTATAACATAATTCAAATTAATCTAAAGATGAATGTCCCCATTAAGTAATGGTAAAGAGCTAACTGCAATGAATGAATGTAAAGGAGCAATTTATATTTAGTGACTAAGGCCACATCTTGCCATATTGTTGTTATACAGTAATTTACCTTAATAGGTGCTGTGTTGACTATCACAATTTGTTTGCTTTTGTAAATTCACAGTTGAAGCTCATAGCATATTGACACTTTCCAGTGGAGTGAAACTATCATAATTGAGTGTGGTGTTAGTAACTCAAAACCTGGTGACCCATCACCACAACAGGCAATTACTTAATGCAGGCCAAACTTAGTCTTTAATTATATAGCATGTTGGTGACCATGTAATTATTGTACCGGGAACTGATGTACATAATAGAGCTGTACCAGAAGAGGAGTTTGAAAGGTAAGTCACAAGTAGGGTCCCTTTCTGAAATTGTGCAGTGTTAGACACTAATACCTTTAAAGCATAATTTGTGTCTGGATTGCACAGGGCCACACAGTATACACACAAATCCAGATGCAAATGTGCATGGCGGTGCTTTTACAATAAATACATTTCTTTAAGGTGTTTAGCTGGATCCAGCCAATGGGTGCCATCAGGTAAAAGGATTCCAATTGATATCTGGTCAAAGGTGCAATATGATTTTCAGGTGTGTCAGATTTAAAATAATTTCTGTCCATAAACACTCTGTCATCCTTGGAGAACTAAACCATTCAGTACACTATATGCTGCTGCAATAACACTTAACAAAATAAGAATATGGGAAGTGCACAGTATGTACCAACTTTGAAACAAAGTAGCATGTAACATGTAAAAAAGCAGCTATTGTCCCAATATATGTTTGGATAACTGCAATTAGTAGTCTCAAACTAAAATGATCTCTCTCTCTCTTTCTACTTATCTGTGTCTCCTCAATATAATATTTTGTTAAAATACTATACCCTTCTTAATATCAGTTACATACTAGGAGTGCTGAGCCCGTGTAGTCTGTCCCCCAGAGTAAATATATATATATTGGAACGATTTTAAATGGACATTTAAAAGTGATATTGTATCACCAGTTCCTAATTTCACAAAGGCACAAGGCACATCACTGCACATAAAAAGCTACTATATCTCAGTGGAAACCAATGAAGCAAAAATTAAGTTTGTCACAAATCAGGTGCCTCAAGTTTACAGCTAGTAACAATATAATGGGATATATTTTGACCTGTGTATGCTTGTCGCACAGCATAGCCAAGATAGCTACACATTTGACAGTTTTGTCTTTCAGTCTATGTATTCTTCTCTGCAACCAGGACAGCTAAAAGATGTATAGTTTTGGCTTGCAGTCTATACATTATTTTTTACAGCCACTGCAGCTACAAGTTGTACACTGTTGTCAAAGAATGGAGACAGTATGGAATATCGAAATTGGAAGACTTTTTACCAAATCATGTGCCTCTGCATGTGCTGCTCGTGATTAATGACTGCATATAGTTTTTGGGTTCTGGCAGTTCCTTCAGAAAATGTTGGCTGGCTTCTTGAGTACATGACACAATCACTGCATGGAATGGAAAATTACCTGCTCTAGGCTCTAATAAAAAATTATATCATACAAGACAAACTGCTAACAACTATAACAAAAGCATTATTTTCAATTGTCCAGAACTTTTATGTCACATAACTCTATTGATAGTAAACTCATTCATGAGGCCTCATTTACAATACAACATGTGGTATTCAAAGCAGGGCATTGTGCAAATATCCAGTCTTTTGCACTGTTTTGGAGACTTGCAGCTCCCTTTTTTTAATACAACACTGTCTGCAATACAATGATGCTTATCTTGCTCATCAATCTGAGGCACAAGGTAGGAGTGGAAGGAGGAGCAGCCCAAATTGGGGCCTGTACTTACCCTCTTCCTTAAAGGAACAGTTCAGTTTAAAAATAAAAACTGGATAAATAGAAAGGCTGTGCAAAATAAAAAATGTTTCCAATATAGTTAGTCAGATAAAAATGCAAACTATAAAGGCTGGAGTGACTGGATGTCTAATATAAAAGCCAGAATTCAACTTCCTGCTTTTCAGCTCTTTCACTTTGAGTAAGTCAGCGACTTGAGGGGGGCCACATGGGACATAACTGTTCAGTGAGTTTACAATTGATCCTCAGCATTCAGCTCAGATTCAAAAGCAACAGTTATGGACTGTGTGGCCCTCCCTCAAGTCACTAATTGGTTACTGCCTGGTCACCAGGGTAACCAGTCAGTGGAAAACAAGAGAGCTGAAAAGCAGGAACTTGGATTCTGGCTATTATGTTACACATCCAGTCACTCCAGCCTTTATACATTACATTTTGGCCTATCTATTTAGCCAGTTTTTATTTTTATACTGAACAATTCCTTTAAGGCAGGCGGTAATGGCATCGATGAGCTACATCTCCTAATGCTGCACTACACAAAGCACCAGATAGTTATTCTAGCACTCTGTGCAGGGAGAAACAACTCCTTGCTCCAATTAGGGATTTTGCATTTTCAGCCCCCTAGGGTTATTATTAACATGTATTTCTATAGCGCCAACATATTGCGTAGAGATTTATAAATGACCCCCATGTAGAGGAATAACAGACAAACAAAGATATATAATAATTCCATGCTCGTACTATATAAAGTGCAGGAAAACCATAGTTGTGAAAAACAACTGCCAGCAGCAGATGTATAGTTTCAGGTAAAAAACATCATATTCCTGGGTGTGCAAACTGGGATATAATTCTGAAATTTAATGAAATGTAAAAACAAATGTTGCTATACATAGACATAACCAATGCTCTTTCAGACCAGTATATTTATATTTATAGATTGTTGTCTCTTGGATGGCAGATGTATTTTCTCCGTCAGCCAGATGGTTTTCTCCTTCTGTGCTTTTTGTCGAATTAGAACAGCTATTGATGGTGTGGAGATAAATATTATATTTCATTACTATTCATCATTCTGCCATTCAATCATCCTAAAAACTCTTTGTCTAAGGACCCTTATTCATAGGTTACAGAAATAACAAGGTAAAATTAAGCAATGAACCAGTCTGGGGGACCACTTCCTTAGGTAGTGAGGACATAATTTAAAAAAAGTTAAGCAGAATAACTTATGCTTGACTTATGAGAAATATTACATTGCAGAATAAAATGTATAGCTTTTAATTTTGTAATCTACTGTATGTTTAAATCTTTAATTGCATTCTCTTAGCAGAGAGTAGCATGTTAAAGAAAAATTCAATGTTTGGTAAAAACTCAGGAAACCATTTGGTTGATTGTTATTTACTGGTTAAACATTCCAAAATGTCCATTTTGCTGTTTTTTCATATCATTATTAAAGGAGAAATACATCTTAACTAAAGAAGTAGGGCAAAAATGTTGTGTTTTGGACTTATATTTAATAGCTCAATGCAACCACAGCTTTTTAGCAGGGAAGATCTGTGTCTCCAAAAATGCACTAGTATGCACCACCTATATTATTTTCTGCTGATTCAATGCACATGCTCTGTGCTACATGGCAGCTCAGAAACCAGTGTAATTAGCATCAGAATTTAATAATCAGCCTTGTAGCATCTTCTTATATTAAAGTTTATTTTCTGTTTGATTTGCTTGTGCAATGCCCCCTAAGCTTAGCTTCTCAACAGCTGCTTAGAGCCCACTGAGCATGTGAATGTTGCCGAAACTTTCCAAGATGGTGCCTCTCTGTGACAAGTTTAAAATCCTAGGGTTCGGTTGTTCTTTAAGTGCCATAAAGCAGATTTTGACTCCTGTACTATGGATAGTATTACTCTACAGTTTTTTGGGTCTGGAGGGTTCTTAGTGGAATTTTCATGATTGTTGAGAAAACATTTTGTTGCTTGTTGCAATTTTCTTTTCCATGCAACTATCTTGTTCATAATTGTCTTTTCCAGTCAATTGTGTCCTCATTACAGGCCATAATCAGTTTGAGGAGAAAAATGTATCTTATGGTTTATGACATGAAAACCCTCTTGAAGTTAACTAAAACTGAGCTATTGGAGATATTTTTAGTGTCTAATTATAAAAACTGAATGTTCACTCAATTCTATATTGCATATTGAAAAAAAGGCTGACAGCTTTCCTAGCTGAAGTATGAGGTTCTATATAAAGCTTTCATTTATTTTGGACATCATAAAGTTACAATGGTGTGGTGAGATGTCACGTTCAAAATAAATAGATACCAATATTCAATGCCAATCTGATCATACTGGCTTCTGACTATCCCAATTGTAACAAGCCAATGTTTTTCCCTTTGGATACCTTGTTTTTTTGTTTAAACTGTGAAATATATTTTAATTTCACTAAAAACAGCAGCTCCTATTTCCCAAATGATCAACATATATAAATAGAGTCAGGATTGATAGGACATTATTTCAGTTGGGCGTGATGTAGTACTTGGTTTTTGTTTGTTTATCTCATTGAAATAGTAATTGGTGTTTTGCTGTGATTCAGTGAGGACACATGGCACAGTGTGTAAAGCTTTAAATTGGTACAACTTGGTAGTTGGAAGAAATGACATATAAACTTTTTAAAGTATTATCTTTTTTGTGTACTGGCTTATGAAGCTAGTCAGCCTACGTGCCTGTATAAGTCTGTCTTTATTGCAGTTATTAACATAAAATTGTTTTTTTTGTGACTGCAGAAGTCTATGCATTCACTTTCAGGTATGGATTTATTTATTCATGGAATATTATAGGAATATATTGATATCAAATGAAAACACAAACCTAAAGTCAGTACTTCCAGGCATTTCTTCTCTTTTTATTGCTTTGTGCTACTTTTTAAAATATAGCACGTGCAGCACAGCATTATAATCATTTTATAAGAAGGTTTTTTAGACAAATGAAAACGTGTAGGCTATATTATGTATTTTCTTTACCAGGATGAAAATGCATTTACAGAGCTAATTTCTTTTCCTTCCCATTTCTGGTGAATTGATTGTGCTCTGCAAATAATGGTTATTTCTTCATTGGTGTGCTGCCCTTTAAGTAACACAAATGTAATTTAAGTTACTAGAAAAAATGAATAGTAGAACTATATTTTTATTGAAAACAAGTTCATTCTTCTGCTAGTCTTCATTAATGGTGAGCTGGTCAATAAAATAAGCTGTATATGGTTTCATTTGGAACTTGTATTCCAGTGTGATAAACTAAATTTCCCCATGGTACACAACAGTCATTTTGTCTGATTCCGGACAAAAAATCCTGCAGAGCAAGGAGAAAGGAACCATCAGTAATTACGGATAAAAACTCAATATTTGCCAAAGCAGTAAAGAACGAGCAAAGGTTGCTCCCTGCTGACCAGATCAATAGGTGAAGCATTTGCTTAATGATTATACTTAGAAAACCATATGCCTTTACTGTTCACTAGATGCAAACTCTACTGGCTTACTCAACCCCCCACATCTATACAAGTTACTAGCAACTATCACTAGGGGTGATATTTAAATTGCATATATTTAATTACAAAAAATTCTCCAAATTTAATAGAAAGAAAATCTTACTTTGTAAGCATCTACAGTATAGTATTAAAGGGGTATTTCCCTTTCAAGTTAACTTGAAGTATCTTATATAACAGGGGTCCCCAACCCCTTTCAATTCATTTTTGCAGTCTCTTATTCAAACCACTGCCAGGTTGTTCTGGTTGTTTGGACCCTAGCAACCATATAGCTGCTGAAATTCCAAACTCGAGATCAGCTGAGCAAACCACAAATAATATAAACTTAATACTACAGTATTTGCAAAATGTCTCAGAATATCACTGTCTACATGATACTAAAACTTAATTTCAAGGTGAATGATCTCTTTATTTATATAAAGACAGTGTGGGTTACTTTTAATTAAGGATTTCAATACTTTAGTGATAATAGTAATGCTGTTAACTGATTAAATGTATTCTACATGAGGCAGCAGCCCTTATACCGCACCGTTGCACTTAAAACTTTAGCAAAGGCTTGCTCCCAACAAGCAGGTAAACTAAAAGGGTCCCTTTAGATCCTATACAAATTATTATTATCTCAAAAATCCAATACCCCCCTAAAATATATTTTGGATTGAGAAAAAGATGTAGGACAATAAATTTCACAAAAGGAATGGACCTTGATATGGAATTCTAAATCTCTTAAATCTCCCCCAATACTGCCATAAAAGATTCAGCCTATAAGTACTGATACAATGGTATATCACTCCTAAAAGGAAGCACAAAATAAATCCTTCCTTGCCCCCAATGTGCTTTCGAGGATGTGATGAAATTGGTAATTTCATACATACCTGGTAGACATGCCCAGCTGCAAATACATACTGGGAAGAAGTATTTAAATTAATACATACAGTATTTCAGAAGCCATTACAGAAAGATATTCGATTAGCCCTTTTAACACTCCCTACCAAGGAGTTAAATAAACTCTTATCTCAGATTCTAGCAGCTGCCAGGATCAATGTAACAAAACAATGGCTGCAGAACTCTTTTATGACTCGCAAATTAGAGGGAAGAATAAACACTACACAAAATATATTATACTTAAATGATTTATTAACACACCAAATGGCTAAACATACAGAAATATGGTCCCCATGGCAAACGTATTCAATAGACATATGCATTTGTATGAATGATATGTATCGGTACTTTTCCCAGTTTTTCTTCCCCTTAGTTTTATTTTAGTTATCTTTCCCTCATTACCTTGTGTAAAGTGCAAACAATAGTCTATGGTTATTGGCACACCAAGCTCTTGCACTCTCTCCACCTGCATTTTCTCTGCAGATGTAGAGAAGCCAATATGCTCACATCAGCAGCTCTGTGTTGCGTTGCATGAGACTATGCATTTTCATGCTGACATGTTCTCCATGTGACACCAGACCTGTCAGCACAGAGGCATGGAGGAACAGGAATATCGGCCAAAAACCACAAATTATTCAGATAATTGTATGAAACCCAGTGCAGATCATGACATCTTCCAATAGTAATAGAGACATTTGTTGTTGACTTCTACATGACCTTGAGATGGAGTATTTTCAGATTCTGACTTTTACATAGTTACATAGTTAAACGGTTGAAAAAAGACAAAATCCATCAAGTTCATGCCCTACAAATGAAAACCCAGCATACATACACACACACACCCCCCTCCATTCTTTCACATAAATTATATATAACCATATCTATACTAACTAAAGAGTTTAGTACCACAATAGCCTTTGATCATCCAAGCCCCTTTTAAAAGCATCAACAGAATCAGCCATCACAACATCACCCGGCAGTGCATTCCACAACCTCACTGTCCTCACTGTGAAGAACCACCTACGCTGCTTCAAATGAAAGTCCTTTTCTTCTAGTCTGAAGGGGTGGCCTCTGGTGCGGTGATCCTCTTTATGGGTAAAAAGGTCCCCTGATATTTGTCTATAATGTCCTCTAATGTATTTGTAAAGTATTTCCCCTCGCTGTCGTTTTTTTTCCAGAGAAAACAACCCCAACCTTCACAATCTACCCTCATAATTTAAGTCTACAATCCCTCTACCCAGTTTAGTTGCACATCTTTGTAATCACTCCAGTTAATTTCTATCCCTCTTACGGACTGGAGTCCAAATCTGCACTGCATAGTCCAGATGAGGCCTTCCCAGGGACCTATAAAGAGGCATAATTATGTTTTCATCCCTTGAGTTTATGCCCTTTTTTATGTAAGACAGAACCCTATTTGCTTTAGTAGCTACAGAATGACACTGCCTAGAATTAGACAATGTGTTATCTATAAAAACCCCAAGATCCTTCTCACTTAAGGAAACTCCCAACACACTGCCATTTAGTGTATAACTTGCATTTATATTATTTTTGCCAAGATGCATAACCTTGCATTTATCAACATTGAACCTCATTTTCCAGTTTGCTGCCCAGTTTCCCAACTTACTCTGCAAAGTGGCAGCATCCTGCATGGAACCTATAGTTCTGCACAATTTAGTATCATCTGCAAAAATAGAAACAGTACTTTCAATGCCCACCTTCAGGCAGGTTCAGCAGCCTCCGAGTATAATAATAGTATAATAAATCACGAAAAAGGGTTTTTTTCAGGTTTTGGTAAATAACCACCTTTGACAAAAATATAGGAATTATTTAGCAACACAAGCATGTAAAGCTTGTAATGGAGCGTATTGCTTTTTAATTTTTTTTACTGTTTTCAAACCTGATCTCCAAAATGCTATGGACCTGGGATCTTCCAGATAATGGATCTTTATGTAATTTGGATCTTCACACCTTAAGTTTACTAGAACATCCTTTAACCATTAAATAAACCCAATAGGCTGGTTTTTCTTCCAATAAGGATTACATATACTGTTTTATTACAGAGAATAAGGAAATCTTTTTTTAGAATGTGGATTATTTGGATAAAATGGAGTCTATGGGATACAGCTATTCTATCATTCGGAGCTTTCTGGATATAGAGTTTCCGGATAATGGATCACATACATAAACATTTTTCTAAAGAGAGTGAACCCATAGACAACTTCTTATAAATGCTTGTAAATGAGACATGATGTGAAACATACTTGTACCTTAGCCCTTAGCTATGCTGAAGTATTCCATACTGATATGATTGTCCTTCTGCTTTTGGGGAATACGGTCAGTTTACTTGGATACCATTTCTATGCCATACATTTTCTTGTGCATAAAGGCAGCCATCTGCTTAAGCGGTAAGGGACAGAACATCCAGGCATTAGAAAGCTTTTCTGTAGATATTAAAAATGTTTCTGCTGTTTATATTTGCTACCTATCATCTAATACAATTTGTTAACAAAGATATCTTCTGCTAACTGCATATACTAATGCATGTGTGCATTAGATTTCTGTGTTTTACTTTTTCCTCAAAAGAAATACATGATTTAAGTGCTTTGACATTTGTATTCTTTGTGATATTTGAATTCTCAGTCTCAGTTTGTGTCTTATGTGTCTCCATCTGTGCAACTGAATGCAGTATGTCCCATTGTGTTTCACCAGTCACATTGTGTGAAAAGGCTGCTGATCTGATGTGACTGGTGCAGTTCTTCTGCCAAAATACGGATTTTGATTGTATTTATATATCATTATTTATTTTGCAGTGTATGGGGAAAACCTTCTGTTATGGAATAAATGTATTTATTCCAAAATGAATCAAATTTTGATCTTTTATATTTAATTTTAAAATGTGACATGGGTCTAGACATTAGTTTCCCAGGTCATGTGATCTGATAAACTTCAGTCACTTTTGACTGCTGTGCTGCAAGTTTGAATGATTTCATCCCCTCCCAGCAGAACATCAGCAGAACTATAGGTAACAGGACAGCAGCTCCCTGACAGATATGAGAATAGCACTCTTAGTAAACATCCAAGTGCCATTGCAACTCCTCTAGTTACATTGGTTAGGAAAAAATATCTTATCTTAAAGCAGTTTCATTGCGCAGTGCTGGCTCTTTCTGAAAGCACAGGATCAGCACAATAACCTGAGATGGCTGTCTACACTCCAATATTAGAGTTAAACAAAGTACACTTGTTGGTTCAGGAATAACATTTTATATAGTAAAGTAAACAGATTAATTTAGAATTAAAAATTACACCATAAACATTACAATAGGATCCCCTTAACAGAGACCCCATCTTTATGCAGATCTGACAGTAAACTCAGAAAATGCCTTACAAATGTGTAAATTTTAGGATTTATGTTCCCTTTAGTCCAAAGTGAAGTATAAGGGCATGTCTGTATACCCAATACATTCCTTCTCTTTATAATTGTATTGATGATGAATAGCTGCCACATAGTTTTCTTTGGTTGTAGTCTTCCCTATTGCTTCCAATAAAAAAGCAGCCTTTCTGTAATCTGTAATCCTATATTTGTTAGAACTCGTACCAGATGGGTTGCAATCAGATGGTGGGCCTTGGTGGGATTGTATGTTATCCCCTGCACCTCAATTCAGCCAAGCCCTGTTTCAACCCTCTACATCAGTTCTTTGTTATCGAGTTGGGGTCACCATGGGGAAGTGTTAAGGAAAACAACAACTCTTAGTAACCATGCCAAACAAACTGTTTATCAAAAGAGAGTCAGCGAAGGCTACAATTTATATAGTGAAACACTGCTGTTAATGGCTCGTCCAGACGAGAAGATTCGAGGAGATTAGTCGCCTGGTGAAAAAACGCCACGTCTTTGAGGCGACTAATCTCCTTGAATGGCTTGCTCGTATCTTGCACCCACTAGAGCTAAAGTCGCCGGCGCCTATTCACACGCGGCGAGGCAATTTTGAGCGACTTTGAAAATAGCGTTGCCGCATGTGAATAGGCACAGGCGACTTTAGTGCAAGCTAAAGCAAGCCATTCGAGGATATTAGTCGCGGCGATTAGTCGCCAGGCGACATATCTCCCCAAAATCTTCCCGTGTGGCCTTACCCTAAGATGTGTGATTTCAATAAAGGGGCATTTGATGGAACTCTCTTTCTTGTCTCATTATAATGATTTTCAGTGCCAAAGGTAGGGGTGTCAGAAAATTCCAACAGGGATATTTATTAAAGACATCCAAATGGAGGTTATTCAAAGGTTGCATTTTATGTTCCCATCTCAGATACAAATGATAACATTTCATTCAAAGATAATGACTGATGGGGCCCAAATGGAATTTCCTTCGGGAATGATCAAACAGATATAAACCTCTCTAGCATGGGGAGATGTTCCGGAACTTAAAGTGTGACCTTCACACAGTATCTGCATGTTGCTATGCTCACACATTGTGAAGTAAAAATCTGTTTGCATAATTAATTGGAAATGTGTTTAATGCGAGTGATGTGTTGACAGTGATTAATTAACTTAATATTTGCTTGGCGTTGAGAGACCTTTCCGAGTCATTATATTATTTCCCTTTGAAAAGACTTTTATTTTGAACACTAATTGATTTCTAAATAACATGCCATAGTGTTGACTTTAATTTGAAACCCCTGAAGTAAAATGACAGTTTTTTTTAAATTGGGAATAACATGGTTTATCAAATCCAGTATGTCAGCTGAAACCTAAATACAGTCAGAGCCACACACAAATATGTCTAGAAAATACGAGGTTTTAAAATAATATGAATGTCTTGTGTTGACATTTGGGCATAACACCTGCATATACAGATGAAGCAACTTGGATTTGTGAGTTAAATGCGTCATGACTAAGGGCTAATTGAAGAAACTGTGTTATCTAAAGTCATCTTAACTCATTTAATGCATTTAACCTTTTCATTAGCATACCAAAGCCCCATTGTTTTCAATGTTGAACACTTTAATTGGATGGGATGCTGTGGCGCAATTGTCTGTGTTAAATGGGATAAATTGGATATCTGGGTTTAGTTATTCTGTGTCAAACACACAAACCAAAGTGGCTTCATCTGTAATGTGTTGTATATATATATACAATGCCTCAAGGGCAAAATATAAATAGGACACAAACAAACCCAGGTTGGAAAGTGTTAAAAAAGCAAATAGTTCATGGTGAAAACTTCATTTCACTAGGATGGACTAGCAAGGGTGCACTTTAATATTTTTTTTGTTAGTACAGAATATTATTGTACCATCTTACATGCTTATCTTTGAAAGTAAGCTTGAGAATAGGGTTAACAGAAAATAATGATAATAATAATTACAACATAGTTTGTAGATCAGGCAATTTTAACAATGTTTCTGAATACAATCATTGTTTTCAATTGTATTCTGACAATCATCTGAGTAATCATCTGCTTCTTCATTCTTCAATCACCCCAGGCCAACCATTGAGTAGTAGAGTGAAGAGACTGGCTTTTTGTTTGCTTCAGAAACACTACTATAGTTCATATAAACAAGCTGCTAAGTAGCAATGTCAGAAATTGAAAAACGGCTATATGGAACAAGATAAGTAATGGATAACAGATAACATTATGTTCTACAGAGCTTATCTGCTGTGTAACTTGAGCCTTTTCTCCTTTGACTAGTTGCCCACATGGCTACATAACAGCTTATTCTATGAACAATAGTAGTGTTTCTGAAGCAAACACTGCAGTTTTGCCAGTGCAGGGCAACTGCATTATATTTTTATTACTTTAAAACAATTTCATTTTTTAAAGTTAATGGTCCTTTAATTATTGGGCTACTTAAAGTGATACTGACAATAAATATTACTTTTCAACATATGAATGTACATTACATGTTACCTATAGGTCATGTTGATCATTTTTTGCTGAGAGGTTTGTTTTTGTATATAATTGTTAGTTGAAGTTCCTAAGCCTGACTCTCTGACACTCTGACTTTTCCAACCTGACTGTCCCATCTCAGTCTGTTAGTTACAGTTTCTAATGCTAACGAACTCCTGCTGCACAAATATGGCAGCCCCCTCATACAGGAACATGGGGGATCAGACAGGTAATGTAAAAGCATCATGCAAATAAACTGATTCTGTGGCTGAACCTTGCTTGTATTGTTCTACACTACTTTTGAAATATCAAGTTTACCTCTAAGTAGCAAACTGAGGCACAATGGGACATGACAGGACAATGACTAGTGATGGTCGAAACGGCCGCGTTTCGCTTTGCGTGGCAAATTTTTTTTTGCAAATTTTTTTGGCAGTTTCGCGAATTTATTCGCCAGCGGCGAATCGCGGGAATTCGCCGCGAATTCGCCCCTGGCAAATAAATTCGCCCATCACTAGACAATACAGACCTAAGGGGGTTAAGTTTAGTGGATTTAGCTGAATTAGAAGGAGAGTGGAGCTAGTGGGAAATTTGAATGTAACACGTACAGGAAGGGCATCAATACAGAAGTTAGATCTTAGACCTTGCATACCCATCATGCGCAAGGAGTTAAGTAGCTGGTATATATATATGTACATCTATTTGCAACCTTGGATTTAGGGATTCATCATTACGCTTTTTTATTTCATAATAGTTTTCATAAACTCTTTTTACTAACATATAATTTTGTATGTAACATAAATGATGGTTGCTATATTTAGATGTTTGTTAATGTTTTCACATTTGATAGTATATGTAATAGGACAACATGTCATTTAATAGCTCTGGTAAAATTATTTTCCATGGGAATTTCAAGTGTTGGGAATTTGTTATTTCTAGACTGCTTAGTTTGGGCTGGGCAGGTCAGATATTTGTCCTTGCCTTTGTCATGCAATTACTAATTGTAAATGTTACCTTATTCAAAGGGAAAAAACAGGACTAATTAAGTTCTTATGAATTCTTGGATGAGTTCTCCATTTCTGGTTAACAGTTCTTTGATCCTCAAAAGAAAAAAGAGTTATTTGGGTCTGTTGGGAACAACTGCCTAACGGTGATCTGCTAAGTCTTTTTATCTAAAGCACTTCAGGCTTAAAATCAGCACTGGAAATCAGACGCAGCTAGAGCAGTCTTACAATTAAAAGAGAACGAAAAGGATAGTTTTAATCAATTAAAAACGAACACAGAAGTATTTAGGATCTCAGAAGACTATGCCATCTTCAAAGGCTATACAAGGACATGGAATATTAAAACTAGAAAAATATCTTTAATATTTTGTATAATGTGATACATGGCTCACAGTGAGTTTTAGAACAACTGAATGTGAGAAAAACTAGAAATGAGCAATGGATACAAATATGTTCAGATGTAGTGTAGCTTCATCATAGCCCAGTAACTGCTGGTACAAGTGTAGGTCTCAGCAATATTTCATATGGATTGCATTGGACCACTTGTATAACTTATACGCTAAAAGCTTATAAATCACTTTTTAGAGGTAGAACTGTGTTAATATCACACACCATTTCAGGTCAGTGATTTGGTAGCATACTTAGTACAGAACAAGTGTACAGAAAGTATTTCTCCAATGCACTGTTTTTGTAGGAGTGTGCTTGAACCACTCTTTATGGGGGGATATGTGTTTTTTTTCTCATTTAGGGGGACAATATGGCTGATGCACTTTAATGAAGGTGTTATGACTGTGATGTACTTTTGTTTAATCTCATAAGGATGGCCACTTTCAACACTATTCTTGTTTTTAATGGTGACCTCTTCCCTCCTTCAGAAAGCATTTACTAATTCACTAAATAGCATAATATTATTTACATTTCTTTATTATTCTTTATATTTTTACTAACATGTTTACACAGAGCTTAACAGAGATTGGTCCTCATTCACATCAGTCCCTGCTTCATGGAGCTTGCTGTCTAAGGTCCCTATAAGAGTCCCTTAATGGTCAATTTCTTCAGTAGTAATAAAAAGTACTGTAACCCCTTTGATACCTCTTCTGTCTACTTTACACTCCACTTGTGGCACTTACCTGATGTTACGAGACAAACCTGAGCCACTACACAGTGGTATTGGGAGAGACTGGGTACCTGGTAGCACAGTGCCTCCACCTAGTGGGATCCAGGACCCCACCTATGGGTGGCCCCACTAGGAACATCAATAATTCATACAGAATAGTTGGTTAACTAAATAAATATATATCTAAAAATAAATGGTCACTAATACAAACAGCACATCTAACAGGTGGCAACAGGGGCCTCACTAACTAACTAGGGTTAGCACAACTACACTATATCTCTAACTAAAGAATGGCAAAGTCCAACACTGTAATTTCAAACAAATACAGTCGCTGAAATCTCCTAGCGCTCCTTTGATACAAATGATTACAATAGTCACTTTAGAGTCTCCTTTAATACTAGTAAGAAATCTTCAGATGAGTCAAACATTTATGGGCATGCAGTGAAACTTCAAAATTAAGGTGGTAGAGAGAGAATTACATGTAAGTGAGATGTTGTGGGAAGCAGCAGTAAAGATGGAATGCAGTCAGTGGAGTTGAGATTCTGGGAGACCAGCTAGTAATTTGTTAGAGTAGTCAACCCTGGAGGATATAAGGACCTTTATTATTTATTTTTATTATCCCATATATGTTTTTATTATAATAAACAAACTTGGTCACTAGTAACATAATGATAAAGGGAGACAATGGTTATTACAACATCGAGTCTGGGCCTGTAGATTTTGAGAGTGAAACATGATGGAGTCTGTTTCTCCCCTGAACAACAGCATTAAGTGACAGTCTAGGGGGTATATTATAAACTTGTGTTCAAATCAGTTCTCATGTTAAACAACAATGCTCTCTGGAACACTGCTCTTTTAGGAAACACAGTAATACCAAAGCTGAATTCTAATGCCATCTACTGCTTTATTATGTTCCTACATTGCTATGTGGCTGCATTTTTTAAAACTGAATGGCCAAACAGAGTGGGGCTTATAACGCATGCAATGTGCAGGAGTGTGTTGAAGTGTATGCAGCCAAGTGTGGGACTGATCAGCAGTCAGGGCACCACGTTTGTTGGGTTTGAATGTTTATTGGATTCTGTTTGAGCCAAGGTGAAGGCTGCAAATCACTATAATCAAATAAAAGTTGCCACTAGACTCCTCCAAAATATAAACACATTACACTCAGGCCCACGTGGCAAATTACCAGCCATATACTGCAGACACACAGGGCACTGGTATCTTGCTGGGTGGCTATAAGCAGAGGCACTTCACAGGACTATGCATTAAAAATGGACAGTCTGTGTTTTATACAGCCAGGAATATCACTGCTTGCTATACAGTACAATACAATCATTGTAAAAAACAAATAATTTGGCAAAGGTGACCTGGTCTTAGCTTTGAGGCCCAACAACCCTGCTGCTGTTAATCATTGCTAGCTGTCAGTTCAGAGTGTGGGTTTAGAGGTGACATCTGCAACAGGAACTCCTATACCCTGGGAAGAATCAGACCCTAGACCCCCAGCACTGTGAGACAGCAAACATTTGCCAGTAGCACCATCCTGCCCTTAAAGGGGAACCACCCCAAAAATTAAAATTTAATATAGGCTTCATCATACTGAAACAAGAAACTTTCTAAATAAAATCAGTAAAAAAATCTGCATTGTATCTGAAATAATCACGTTTATCTTCACTGTCCTTCTCTCAACATCTGTTTCTCTTCATTCTGTCTTCATGCAAGAGTCGGGTGTCAGATATTCATTGGCAGTTCGATCCAATATATCTTACAGGGGGGGCTTCCTTTCCTAGCAGATGTATTAGAACACCTAGTAGATTAATGTCATTAAGCTAAAAACTCTCTCTACAGTTGGACTGTAATCTAATAAAAGGTAACATTGGGCTTAGAAATGTCCGTAATTCAAAATCTATGCCACATGACTTCTAACTGATTGCTTGTATCAGGCTTAAAATGGAATCCCTTCTTTCCTGTGGGGACAGTGTGTCCTATATTTCAGCAGCAGACACATGGTGGAGCCCTGCCAGAAAGTTTTAATTGAAATGTAATAATTGCACATCACCACAAGAGGGGATCAGAACGCTTTGTTACTGCTCTTATGGGATATCCGATGGGAAAACTGCATTTTTCTTTCATGCTTATCTGTTTCCTAGTGTATCAGGGGCATTACACATTTCCTCTGGCTTCTCCAAAAAAGAGCAAGGGTTGCAGGCTAAATGAGCAGTAGGCAAGGATTGAAATCATTGGAGTAATGCAATTTAACACTTGGAATTCAACATCATATTAAAGAATTACTAAATTTAAATCTGTGAATTTGCAGTTGGGGTCGTTGTAAGTTTCTGAATGTCCAGAAAGTGTACTTAGCTGCCTAGCACCATCTAACTACTGATTCTACAAAAGCCAAACCTCTAACCCTCCGTTTAGTTAATTCTTACTCATTGGGGCATATATATTATGCTGTGTAAAGCAGGTCCGGAACTTGGTGTAGGCAGAAGAGACACCTGCCTAGGGCTCAACAACAGGGGGGTGCCAGGCACATACTGTACCTGTAATATAATCTTCTGCCTATCTCTAGTCCCTGTTTGCTGCCATGTGTCCTGCTCTCCTACCTCCCCTCTGTCGCTTACTCCTCCCCTCCCTCCCAACGCTCTCCCTTCTCCTTTGATGCTCTCCACTCCCTCCCCTCCGATCAAATGCTCTCCCCTCATTACTAGGACTTCTCCTATGCTACTGTGCATGCGCACGCAGGTTGCGTTCGGGCGCGCTTGCAGAGGGGGGAGCTTGCAGAGAAGGTGCAGGCTGGCCAGGCCGGGTTGCCTGGGTTGGCTTAACCCGGCACTGGTGTAAAGGTGGCCATAAACGGACAGATAAAAGCTGCCGACAGACTGTGCCGGCAGCTTATCAGCCTGTGGGGGGGGCCTCCGACGGGCTTCCCCGATTGATATCTGGCCGAAAGTTGGCCAGATGTCGATCGGGCAGGATTAAAAATCCAGTCGGATCGAGGCCGCATCTGTTCGTTGATGCGGTCCCGCGATCCGAACGCCTGTATCTGTGCCATTCTGATCCGATCGTTGGGCCCTAGGGCCCACGATCGGATCAGCTCTATATCACCCACCTCAATGTGTATGGCCACCTTAAAACTAAATTTGATTGAAAAATTGTGTAAAAAGCTGTGTAAAATAAATGGTGAATTTATCAAGCTGTGCGTAATATTATGCTATGCAAAAGCCAGGTTTAAAGCAGTTATTTTAAATTGCTTCTGGCAGAAGTCACTCTAAGAAAAAAAAAACGCTTACATTATTTACACCATTTTTTACATATTGTTTTTTTACACAGCATAATAAATATTCCCCATAGAGTCCCATTCCATGACTTCACTACGGCTTTCCTGCAAACATCCACTCTGTTCTAGAAACGTGATCAAAGAACAAGTCCATTCTTCTGCTCTATAAACACTCAAGTGGATCCATGGGATCATGTCTGCTACACTAATCTCGTACAATTCCATTACCCCTTGGAAAACACACAATCCATAAGACAAGTTCTTGTTCCCATACTCTTGGTGGTGCAAATTATTAGGATACCGACTTTACCAGATCCATTCTGATATTTTAACATATTAAATGAGAACTGTGTGCATAATATGTATTTAAGTGCTTGTTTGGGATCCTATTTATGGCATTATACACTTGAATACTACTTGAGGTTCCTGCCTGTTGAAATTCTGTGTCCAAAGGGCTAATTGCATTTTACATCACATGGAGTGGTTTCTCCATCTCTCATTTTTTATCTGAAATTTACTCTGTGTGTGTAGTGACAAGCTGATCTTACACAAGGACAGAAAGGGGCTCAATTAGCAATGTTTCTGCTCTATGTGGAATTAGTCTTAATGGTCTTTGAACCTACTATAGTAGTATTTACTAAGTAGATCAAAGCAGAGGATCCCAACAACTATAAACCTGTACATCGTATGCAAATAAAGAGGGAAGATGAAGCCTGATCAATTTGGAATTATTTGACTGGGTATTTTTCTTGGTTGAGATGCCCTGAGTAAATGCAGGATTGCAAAATGTGTTTTGAAGCTGGAATGCCTTATGGAAATAAATGTTCCTTAGCTCCATAGACCTCCACAACCTACCTAAATAAAGAAGCTGAAAACATCATTAATCCCATTCCCACCACATAAACTGACCATAAAAACTTGACTCACTAATGAATTTCATTTTTCTTTTCTTTTCACTGCACAACTCAAAGCAGAACCCTAAGGCTTGGTTTAAATAGTAAGCAATCCAATAGGTGGATGATAAATGAAAATAGCTGTGTGTAATAATGAAAAACAATCATTTTGAGAATGATTCCTACTAATAATGTTTGCCTAGGTTTTAAAACTGTATACATTTTAGTCTGTGTGCCTGCGTGTGTTCAACAGTTATATTATTGGCAGCATTATGTTGAATAGAAAATATAAATAAAAACAGAATGGAACAAATCCTTTAAATCCTATATTTAATTGAAAATAGTACAAATACAACATATCAAATGTTGATACTGAGAAATGTTACTTTTTGAAACTTGTTGTTGGCATCAAAGTAAAAACAAGCATATACAGTAGTTTCAGTAACATTTCTCAGTTTAAACAAAATATAGGGTTTAAATACTGTAGCTCAGGATCTTTTATATAAGTTGGGTTCCCAATGTGTCTGTGTTGAGTTCATGCTAAGCACGTGCCTTGCCATGTCTGGCTGCCTAATCTTCTCCCATTAGGTACCATGCACTTGTCCTAACCAGACCCAGGCCCAGCAACACAGAGAAAAATATATTTTTTAAAGAAAATAAAAATAATAATAGAAAAAGCTAAATGGCTCCCTTATTACTCTGGATCCTAGGCTATAGTTTACGTGTACCCTAATAATTAACCCGTCCCTGATATCCACTCATTCTCATTTCATTTACATGAAAAGTGCCCTTACACTTTTAAACATTATATGTAAAAATGTCATTTCCTATGACACTGCAAGTGGGTAATTTTTCTATAGAGTTTTACTATTAATATTTCGTTACACCATCTGCTGCAATTTAATTTGTCAGAGAGGCAGTTCACAGCTTCCAGTACAGCTTCCCTGTTTTTGCCAATTAATTTATCCTTCTGATTGTTGTCTTAGTAGGTGTTGTGAACTTAGACCATGTATACTATTAATACTCAACTCATACCTACAGTAAAATATGGCTTATGCTTTTGGCACACCCTTTTCAGTATAAATGATCACACCATTGAGAAAGCAAAGCTTTCTGCACAGTACTATCTGTACATTACCTTTTTAATTTCCTATTTGCTTGCTTCTGTTCCATAAAGACTGTTTGACTTGACTGTTTTCTTCTTTTAGATCTATTGACTGTTCTCCCTCGACCTTTCCTGGTACCCAGCCACTTAACTATTTTCATTATGCCCAGAGAGTTCTTAATGAACGGCAACAGATGTTATTTAAGGAACATGATTTGATGTAACAAGTTTGATTAGTAAATTCATGGACTCGGTTGTGTATGGGCAAAACAATTAGTGAGACAAATCACATGTTATAAATATGAATCACTGTTACATGTCTCAAAATATTACCAGTGTGACCCTACAACAAGCTGGGCACTTTTTTTGGTAGCAACAATACTGTGCAACAAATCTAAAAATCAGTCAGTAATGTCATGTACAGCAGCAGCACTTAATTACTGGAAAAGCTCAGGACCAGTCATGCTGTTTAAATGTATTGAACTGAAATTCAAAACAAATATAATATGCAAGCCTTTTATTCAATGATCCCCAACCAGTTGCTCTGGAGAACATGTTGCTCACCAACCCCTTGGATGTTGTTCTCAGTGGGCTCACAGCAGGTGCTTATTTTTTTACTTCTAAGCTTGGAGGCATGTTGTGGCTGCATACAAAAGAGTTGTACTGCCAAACAGAGGCTCCTGTAGGCTACCAGTCCAGATAGCCAACTGCGTTGTTTATATGGCATCCCCAGGAACGTTGGTTGCTTCCCAACTCTTTTTACATCTGAATGTTGTTCACGGGTAAAAAAAAGTTGAGGACCCCTGCTTTTATGTAATCAGCCTAAAAAGAATAAGCTTTTAGAAGTGTGTTGTGCTAGGTATAATATAACAGTTGGTCCTTGATGTAGTAATGTATAAGCCAACTATTTTTTGATAGGTCAGCAATTGTGAACAGAATTCTAGCTGCAGATTAGTTAAAACTGGCCTTGGTCTAGTCTGTCAACTGTCAACAGTTAGTACATTTAAGTGATACGGACACTGAAAAATTATTCTTCAAAATATTAATATACATGTGGAGGCTTAATTATTAAAGTTTGGATTTTAGTGGTTTTAGATGTTCTTGAAACAAAGACTAAATTCAAAAACTCTAAATCCACGACTGTCATTGAATTTAATAAAAGATACTGCATAAAAAGTGCTGAGCAACACGCTAAAAAATGAGAAGACCTCAAAGCTGTGAGTTTTTTGGTCAATTCCTAGCAAAAAAAAGAACATGAAAACTCTAAAAATCCAAATTTATTTAAAGTGGTCCAATCAGATCAAAGAGTCATTGTGGGGCAACAGTTATCATTACAATCTGTAAACATGACTAGAGGAATAGCATGTCCATAGTGACCCTTTATCTGGAACACCCTAGGTCATAGGAATTCTGGAAAATAGAGCCCATACCTGCACAATGCAAGAAGGACTTTCCATTATAATTGCTACTTCTACTATCACTATCTACTATCACTGCTCCTTTATCATAGATGCAATGCCAATGCCATATGTACTTTATTGCTTAATTACATAAGCAAGCCGGGAGTTGTATACCTTTAACATATAGTATGACTGATTTACTTATAGTAAGCACTAAAAATGGCATTGCATAATTGTGCAAAGTCCTAAATCCTCTCCATAGGATTTTTTTTTTCATAACAGGGTATAGCTGTAATTGAGGGTTCAGGGTGCATGGGAATAATACTTCTCAAAAAAAAGAGAGTGGTCCAAACACTCTAATTATTTATCTATTTATTTATTTTTAAAATATATATAGTAAAAAGGGATTGGACCCTTAGTATAAGAGGGTTGTAATTTGCATAGAAAAGTAACTATTTCTCTCTACTCAACCAAGGAACCAGCTAATAAATGATTCCCATAATAATAAAATAATCATAATAATCTAATAATATAGCTAATGATGGATGGGTGACTAAGGAGGACATTCGAAAGAGACTAAAACATGTGGACACAATATTATATGTTTGTTCCATTTTAGTTTTATGTGTAGCAGATCTTGCCAGACAATTCTAATTCAATTAGCAGAAGCTATCTGTAATTAATTGGATGTTAAAATAAAGATCATTATCTTTTCACTGAAATCAGGAAACAAGAGATCTTTTGGAAGGGTCCAGGAGTGCGCTGCTCCAATGATTGATGTATTGCTGACATTCCTCCTAGTGACGGAGTCAGTGCGGCGGCACCCGGGTCACAGCGTGTACGGAGTAAGACTCATTATATGGCTGATTAAGTATTTATATGTGTTTCCTGTGTGGCTAGTTGCAGGTAAAGTTGCACTACCATGTTAGCCAGTAAAAATGTTATAGGGCAACCCTTTTTGAAATAAAAGTGGTATAAAGATGATACATTTATTGTCTAACTAATATAATCATAGTGGGTAGTTAAAGTGAATCGTGCCAACTCCGTGATTAAAGTGAGAGGCACCTGGGCCATTAATCAATAAGAGGAGCAGCACACAGGGTATAAAAGAATTTACAGCAGGAGTTTAACTTAAGGTGGCCATACACGGGCAGATAAAAGCTGCCGACAGACTGTCGGTAGCTTATCAGCCTGTGTGTGGGGCCCTCCGACGGGCTTTCCCGATCGATATCTGCCCGAAAGTCGGCCAGATGTCGATCGGGCAGGATTAAAAATTACGTCGGATTGCGGCCGCATCTGTTCGTTGATGCGGTCCCGCGATCCGACCGCCCATACTGATCCGATCGTTGGGCCCTAGGGCCCATGATCGGATAAGCGCGATCAAGGTGGGCTTATCGGGGAGAGATCTGCTCGTTTGGCAACATCGCCAAATGAGCAGATCTCTACGTGTATGGCCACCTTTACTGTGTTCTACTACTGTGGAGCTGGATAATTTTGGCTGTAGACAATTATAATTGCCTTTTATGAGGAGGTTAGCAGAGGCCAGGGCTGGACTGGGAGGAAAAAGCAGCCCTGGCAAAAGTATCAAAGCAGCCCATGTATTCACATGCATGCAAAGCTTGATATATATTTCCAACCCCAAGGTTAACTAGAATTAGTGTTAATTAATAGATATTACCATATAATCCCCAGCAATATTATACACCCTATGTGCTGGAACTGGTCCTTGCAACAAATATCTCCTACTAGTTTCTATCACAACTATTAGTGGATTAGTGGCCCTATACTTACAGTATATTCTAAATTTTTCTTTGTGTGCCCCCAGCTAGACAATGTACCCTGGCAGATAAGAGGACTTTAATTACCATATGTATCACAGGGCCAAAGTAGGACTTGAGGAGACTAAACTGTCTCATGCATTTAATGCCTCATACAATGTTTAGTGATGGGCGAATTTATTCGCCAGGGGCGAATTCCCGCGATTCGCCGCTGGTGAATAAATTCGCGAAACGCCAGCAAAAATTCGGCAGCGAAAATTCACCAAAAAGAAAACGAGTCCCGCGTCGTTTTTGACGCGACGCGGCGAAAACAACGCGACGCGCGCCGAAAATGACGCGACGGAAATGACGCGCCGCGCGTCGGAAACGACGCGCCGCAATTGACGTGCCGCACGTCAAAAACGACGCACAACTCGTTTCGTGAATTTTTTCACCAATTCGCGAATTTCGCTGAAAATTCGCAAATTTTTCAGCGAAGCGAAACGGGTGAGATTCGCCCATCACTAACAATGTTCCATATACAGGCTGAAGTGACTGTTCGGATCACGGATCCTCCTTTTGCCAACATACCTATCATACGCATAATGTATTGGGTATATTGCAAGCAACTCTAATATTACTATTTGAAGTTGGTCAGAATTCCTGGTTTCTCCCATATGCCAGTACTGACATGAGCACTAACAAATGCAGGCATCAATTTAGCTGCGGCTGGCTATTATGGACAACTCATTTACATTTCTAAAATGATTGGCTCATTTACATATTAAAGACAGACCTATTTTGCATTTTTTAGGTGAACAACCTATTTACATTTTAAAGCAATCGGCCCATCAGGCATTTGCCCAAACCCACAGACTGCCAGTCCGGGCCTGGTAGAGACCTATACACTGGGATGGCAGTGGGTGTGATCTGCATTTGATACAGTACCACACAAAAAGTTACAGATTACATTAAGGAAAATTAGAATGAAACCTAATGTTTATTCTTGGAATGCAAACTGGCTGAAGGATAAATTACAAAAGAATGGTAGTAAATTGAACATTTTCTAATAATAATAGAAATACAGCAGGAGATATTTTTTAACATAGAAAAAAACAAAGAACCCCTGTAAGAGGAGCTTGGATATTTCTTGCACAATCATAAAATGCAAGGCTATATTGATGTTAAGATGCACAGTTAAAGATAAAGATATATATATATATATATATATATATATATATATATATATATATATATATATATGTTTGGGGCTCATTTAGAATGGTTAAATGTTTGTTTCTTTATAGCCCAGATTAACTGTGACTATATAGGTATATACTGTATGTAGTAACACACATTTTATGAGACATGATTGTTCTTGAAACATTGTTTTGATTTAGTGACAGTAGAATTTAGTGACTGTATAGGCCTACTTCTAAATACCACAGCATCATTATGTTATGATAATATTTGTTCTGTAGGAAGCATACAGCATGACTTCTTACATCACGTCAAATACAGATGAATAACGCAAAATCTTTGTCCTCATCTTTTGAAATAGGCAAGTTGAGAGTTATGAGATCCATAGTACGACTCTGATGGTTATTTAATATACTGTTATCGTCCCAAACAGGAAAATCAAACTTTGAGCTGTTGGCTGCAGACAAGACAGACCAAACATACATAAGTGCTGCTGAAGCTGTAAATATAACTGTAAATATATCATGCACAACATATTTCTGTTGTCAGCTTGCATTAAATTGATTCATTGAGCACCTGCCATGGGGCAATAGGGTTATTATGGTCTTATCACAGTAAAGTCATTCCCTTAATTAAACCTCTGTTTGCCAACAAAGGAACTTACAATGCTACCTCCCCGCTTGAGCAGAGCCTGCTCTTTTTAGGCAAAATGTAAATGCACTTTAGTATAAAGCTTATTCAATTCTGTTAAATAATAATATAAAGGGGTAATAGATGGTAAATATATAAAGTATTCACTTATGGTATGTTTCATGATGTAAGGTGTTCTCATAGATTATCCGAGATACACAAAAGTGAGATTATGTACTATAGAACAGACTTTAGTCTCTGGCAGAGTTGGAGTTACTATAATCCTACTTTCACTGATATATCTTTATATTTAGAGTGTGTGTCAGCTGCTGAATCTCTTACCCACATTTAATTGATTGTTAGCTGTGTTTCCAAGACAACACAATCTTCATGGCACTAAAGGACAGCCAAGCTGCTGTTTATAGGCAACCTGGAGACTGAGAGTCTGATTTGAGAAATGTGCTTTTTTTCTGGACTGCAGGATCCTGACAGGGCTAATACATAGGGTGCATGGTTTTCTTTTCCTTATTTGTCTTTTCAGTTTTCCAAGTCTACCTTAAACTACACTACTTTTATTCATGGAAGTAGGCAAAATAACAGAGACATAAAGCTAATTGCATGTACTGTTTATAGATATGTATATTCGTTTCTATGAAAGTGACACTAGCTCATCTTGCAATTTTCATATATGGTAAAATATCCTCCTTTTTAAGCTTATGTTTGCACGATTTAAGCACCTCAGCTGAGGACTTTCTAGCATACAAAATTCACAATGAGCCCCAGCCATATTGATAAGGGAACACATCATTTTGGGCTTCTGTATTCAATGTACTATTATTATTATCATTCTATATACTTTTGGCTATGGAGAGTAAGGTAATAGGGAAATAGAGTTTAGATATATATATATATATATATATATATGTGACAGCACTTCACTCCAAAAAAGCTTAATGTTGGCATGGACTCAATGAGTATGTAGTTCCAAAAGCGACCAGCACCAAGGGACTTTGCAGTAACAAAAAATCTTTTTGTATTATGACATATTATGTACAGTAACACAGACGTTTTGGTCCCAATTGGGACCTTTTTCAAAGCTACCCACACAAAGCCACAGGGAGTCATGTTAAAATGAGCAAATAGGAATTCAACTGTTACTAGTTTCACAGTGTATAAACAAGCAATATGAAAGGGGTGAACAGACTCAATGTTGTATTGTTCAATCAAGAGCATAAATTATATAAACTATATTTCTGTTCCAAGTGAAGCAATGACCAATGTTCCAATCATCTAAGTGTGTGAGTTGCCACATTTGTTGGGCAGAGAAGACTCTCGCTGCAGGGCACTTTATGCACTATTATCCACTTATACACTATCCCAGGATATCTGTTGAATTTTCATTACAACTTCCAACAGAAAAAAACTAACATTGCAGTAGAGCCATTTGGATTAGAATCAATCTTATAGTTTCATTGGTTCCTTTAGTATTGGCAATTAAAAAGAAGATTGCTCATGTAATTACTGAAATGCTGTACTCAATGACCTATGAATAATGATTTTCTTTGAAACTGAATCTACCTTAACCTGTAGTGTACTCCACTCACTTTTATCCAATTTACTTTATTAAGTTAGAAATAGTGATGGTCGAATCTACCCCGTTTTGCTTTGCCGAAAAATTAGCGAATTTCCAGCGAAATTCGCGAAAAAAATTCGTGAAACGAGTCGCAGCACGTTTTTGACGTGCGACTCTGTTTTTTTAGCGAATTTTTTTCGCCGAATTTTCGCGAATCGCGGGAATTCGCGGCGAATTCGCCCCATGGTAATAAATTTCGCCCCATGCAAATAAATTCGCCCATCACTAGTTAGAAATCATGTAAATAAAATTGAATGTGGTATTCTTTCTTCATTAGCATCACAGTTTGTCATTAGTATGACAGTTGTGTGAAGTATACACTCTTTAAAACACAAGCAATGTCATTCATGAGCACTAAAAAGAAACACATTCAATGCAATATACCTCTTAGGTGCATTTCCTATAACATCAGCTCCAAGACTTTCACTATAATGTTTGCCTGTGACTGTTTTTTTTTGAGGACTTTGCTTCTATTTTTCTCATTAAAAACAACTTTGTTTAAAAGACACATTATTGTATGCAAAATGATCAGTGTCACGTGGGAAGCTATGACCAGGCACTTTGTGCTATTAGAGTGGGAACAGGAGACAGACTATGTAATGCAATGTCTGGCAAGGATCATGTTTTAACTTTCAGCATTTTCAAAACAAAAATGTTACTAAATTGCTTTTATTAATTCTATATAAGGTATCACCAGCTGCAACATTGCTGCTGCTTAAAGGGGACCTGTCACCTTAATAAATAATTCCAAATTCCTTTCCATCAAGTTAGTTGAGCAATATAAACTTTACTTATACTATATTTATCATTTAAATTTTGTTTCCTTCAGTCTTGGAATTGCAAAATCACAGAATGCAGACAGCAGGCTTTTTGTTGATCTGTTTGCTCTTTTGAGAAAATGGGTTTCAATGCAGAATTCTACTGGAGCAGCACTGTTAACTGATGCATTTTGAAAAAACATTTTCCCATGACAGTATCCCTTTAATTTATAAAGGTCTTTCATTAAAGGGCAAGGAAAGGCAAATAAATAAAATCCAATTTTTACTTTTCTTTAATGAAAAAGAAATATATCTCCATTATACTTTAATTAAAAAATGTGTACCATTTTTTATAAGAAACCTGACTGTATGCAGTGAAATTAGGAAAAAATAGGAATTGTTAGACGGTCCCTAACTTCTGACTGGGAAACAATCATACTTATGAACAGCAGGGGGAGCCCCTGCCTTACTTACCAGCCATGCAGAACTCAAGCAGCTTTGTTTTTTGATCATTTATGACAATCCCTAAGCAGCACAGATCACACAGAGCAGGGCCAGAGGCAGGCAAATATTTTTAACAAAGTTACAAGATGACAGCCCCCTGTGGCCAACTTTGAAAGCATAAATAATTTGTTTGATTAGGATTGTGGTGCAGTAAGTCCATGTTTATGTTTAGTATACAAAATACAGTTTGGGTGACAGGTCAGCTTTAAATGCCAAATTCAATGACACAAAAGGGGTTATTTATAAAAGTCTGTTTTTTTTGTGGTCTGCTTTTAAAGGGGAAAAAGAAAATTATTTTGTAGAAAAAACTCGAATTTTTATTAAACCCAATGGTGTTAAAAGTCCAAATAAAAAAGTACTCCAACTCAGACCTGCCAAGTTCATGTAGAAGTGATGTTGATGGCAGATGTCCCATTGATATTTTGAAAATATCCTGACCTGTGCTGGATTTTGTTCAAGATTTCCTGGTTTTAGTCAAATCCAAAAAAGTCTGGAAATATCTTATGATTCCGATTGTTGCACAATTGTATCGAAGCTTTACCCACACAAATTTTGGTGAAAATTTATTGATTAAATGGTGGGGGAAAGTCAGTACAGATTTGGTCAGAATGATTTTCAGAAAATAGTGTGAACATTTCTAATTTTGATAAATAACCTTCAGGACCTGAGCAGAGCCGGGCCAGGCCAGGAAAGTGCCTCATGCACTGATAAGAGCTTGTGCGCGCATGTACTGATTAGTGCGGCTGCGTGAAATAGAGCATGCTCATGCGCACATCCGCAGAAACAGAGCAAGGAAAGAGCAAAAGAGCAAGGAAATATACCAGCGGTTGAGGAGAGAGGGGACCAGACAAGGGGGAGGCCACAGAGAAGGTACGGACCTGCCCCCCCCCCACAGCTTTGCTACCTAGACACACGCCTAATCCACCTACCCCTTGGCCCAGCCCTGGACCTGAGTTCAAAGCTCAACAATAGATTCTTCTTCCTATGAGTTTTGGGTTTGACTCTGCCTGATCCTTCTGATATTTTGCTGTGGGAATTTTCCTGAGCTGCTGTTTTTTATCGGTTTTTTTTATCCACCACTTTTCCCACCCCAATCTATAATTGAAACACTCTGTAGGGGTCAGATCATTTAAAATATGGCTAATTAATGTAAAACGTATTGCAGTCTAAATTAATTTAAACAAATAAACATACTTTACATTTTGATCATTATTCAATATCTTCATACTTTTGTACTTTTTTACAATTTAATTGAAGACTCTCTCTCTAACCCTCTCTGTATGTTTTGGGGTTACAATATCCTCAGTCATATTTGGTCTGCTGGTGTCAAAATGACTGTGAGTCACACCTGGGGTAACAAGATAAAGTGTCATGCTCCTTTCCCAGACTATTCATGCATGTAGACATTCATATTACACCTCTTGCTTTCCCTACAGATATTGGCAATGGTCACTTTGTATTTTGTCACAGAATGAGCAATTATTAAAGGTTTTTGGACAGATTCTATTGATGGTCTTGTCAGATTTAGTGTCTCAGTTTATTTTTATAGACGCAGCGGTGACTGATGAGACTGTTACTGTATCACAGTGCCATTCATTTTCTCACTGTGCCAGTCATTCTTTCAACTAAGGGTTTGGAGATTTCATGAAAAGTGACTCTTTGTTTTGAATGGCTCAGCATCAAAGTTGTTGTACATTTATTCAAATTAAACTAAAAAGCATTGACAGAATAACTTGCCAAATTGTCGTCTGATGTGTTTGTTGTTATTTTCCTTTCACATATTGTATATATACTCCTTGTTATATTATCTAATGGTGATGGACCAAGAAATATTCATATTTGGGGTCATTTCAAAACTTCAAGGCAATGAAAACTGCATCACTTTGTTCATTGCCCTCCTATGTGGCAGAATTGTCACAGACATGTGGCTGCCCCGGTGAATATTATTATTATTATTTATTTATACAAGTATATTGGCTGGGAACACTTTATATTTACACACATTGCCTCAAGTCCTTTGCAAAAGATATCTAACAGTTTCAATTTAGCACAACTTTGCCAAACTGGACTCTTATTGCTTTACTAGTGGGTTTCAGCCCAAGTCCTACACTT
>CM044446.1:64597893-64624928 GCA_024363595.1 Xenopus borealis
AACTGTTAACAAACCGCACTCCAATGATTTTGTAAGTGAAGAAAACCAAAGATATTTATTTCAACGTTTCGGCTCCTATGCTTGGGCCGTCATCAGATGGCCCAAGTACAGGAGCCGAAACATTAAAATTAATAAATATCTTTGGTTTTCTTCACTTACAAAGTCCTTGGAGTGCGGTTTGTTAACAGTTCCTATATTGTTTTTTTTGACCTGCACCCAGGCAGTTGACATACGAGTTTTGAGTATTATGTAGTTCCATTTTCTGTATGCCAAAGGGTGAAATCCTGATACCTTCCAGCATGGTAGTTTCCAAGTATGCAAAAAGTAATATACAATTATCATGGTGGAAATTATGTATGAGTATAAAACAGTGCCCAAAAGAAAACTATAAATGCAGGTTTTTGGAATCTAGAAATGTCAATATTTTAAATGTTAATATTGTCAATAAACAATTATTTATATTTTAGGGTAATAAGATTGCAGGCACTTTTGTTATCTCGTCTGTAGCAGTACTGGGTTACAATGTTTATTTATAATATCTGTTCAAGTCTCTGTAGAACAACTAAACTTAAAGAATAGCCTTAAACCCTAATTCATAGGTCACAATTGTGTGAAGGGAAAAGCTGATAAAGGCAGCATTGACTATGTACCCACACAGAACAAATTTGCCAGAACAGCAATATTTCACTGGAAATAGTTGTCCTTTAATGAGAATCTTGTCTTCTTGCTTAGATGCTTAACCTCAGCATTACATTCCTGCTAATCTCTGTAATAATGAATACAAGCCAAAGGTTATTTGGGTGGTAAGCTTCCCACAATCCCCAATCTAAGAAACCATCATTAATGTTCTTTGGATGGATTGAAGCCTCATAGGACTGTTCAGTTTTGGTCTGAAAGTGTCGTTATTTGTTATTACAGAATAAAGATACCAGCTCCCATTAAAAACCTCACTATAGGTGGTATCAATTGTCTTTGCTATCAGTTGTTTCTTACACTGTGTGTATACCTGGTAAAAGGACTAATTGTTTTATTATTCCTATACTATTACTAAGGCTTACTGTGCTATTACTTGAACACTTCATTATACAACGTCAGTTACTTTTTGGATGTATATACTGTTCAGTCAGTTTATTAACAAATGTATTTACATATTTGAGAATGCAGTTACTTTGGTTGTAACATCATCCTTCAGAACATAACAATGATGTTTATAGGCAAGCAATAATTGAATATAACACGTCATCTAGTTATAGACTTGTAATGGTGCTTGCTCCAGCTAAATTCAAGTGCTTAGCCAAAGCAAACCCCTAAAGTGATGTGACTTTAAACCATGTGCTTTTTCCTCCTGGGCTCTTGCTAATTTGCATATGCAAATTAAGATTCTGATTCACCAACATTCATCTGGATCCGTAGTGGTAGATTCATTATTTGTCTGAATCTGAAAAAAATTACATTGGTGCATCCCTACACAAACCACCAGTCATATCAACTTATCTTGAAAAATGTCAGGGTTATGAATTTTTCAAGTAATTCTTGAATGAAATCATTAGTGTTGTATAATGACAGTATACATACAATGACCTTTAAAAAAAAAATAGAACACAAGAAATCAAACATTTACATTCATGACATTTTGATTACGAATACAAAGCATGTTTACCTTGTTTATTTTGAGACCACAAGGCTCATGTACAAATGATGAGTGGGAAGAAAATCAAAATCCTGCATTCTATAGGAGGTCACACACTGGTCCTTGTACTCAAGAATGAAGGGCAAGGACCTGAATGCAGGGATGTTTTCATGAGGGGCAGGTGGAGGGGGGCATGTAGGATTCCCTTTTCCCACACTCTAATTTGTGTGTCATTCAGACTTCCCCAGGTTAGGAAGCAGGGGTGGTAAGTTCCTTTGCTCCCACCAGCACTATGCTCTGAGCCTCAACCGGGATTTTTAAGGTACAGAGAGAAGCTTTGCCCTGGGCACACATACTTAGTGAATGAAAACTGAGTGTGCTTTGGCACATCCACAGCATTTGTAAATTACCCCTTTAGACAGAGAGAGGGGCTTGGAAGACATTTAAGAAGGAGTTTACAACAAAAATTACAACACTAAACCTTAATTCATAGGTCAGAAATGTGTGAAATGAAAAGCTGATAAACGCAGCACTGACTATGTACCCACACAGAACAAATTTGCCAGAACAGCAATATTCTTCCCGATGTTAGATAAAAATTTCACAAGAAAGATTTGACCTTTAATGAGAATCTTGCCTTCTTGCTTAGATGCTTAATCTCAATACTACATTCCTGCTAATCTCTGTAATAATGAATACAAGCCAAAGGTTATTGGGTGTGGTAAGCTTCTCACAATCCCCAATCTAAGAAACCACCATTAATGTTCTTTGGATGGATTGATGCCTTCCAGGACTGTTCAGTTTTGGTCTGAAAGTGTCGTTAGTTGTTATTACAGAATAAAGATACCAGCTCCCATCAACATCCTCACTATAGGTGGTATCAATTGTCTTTGCTATCAGTTTCTTACTCTGTGTGTATACCTGGTAACAGGACTATTTGTTTTATTATTCCTATACTATTACTAAGGCTTACTGTGCTATTACTTGAACACTTCACTATACAACGTCAGTTACTTTTTGAATGTATATACTGTTCGGTCAGTTTATTAAAAAATGTATCATGTCTGAAAAAAGGTCTTTACATATTTGAGAGAAAGAGACATTTAAGAAGGAGTTTATATGCTGAGGACTTCCCATGCAAGGAAGACATTTAAGAAGGAATTTATATGCCGAGGACTTCCCATGCCAGTCTGTAGAACTGAAGAAGCTGCTCGGATGAGCAGTGAAACATCTTCAATGATTACTCAGCAAATCCAATTGTTTTAGAATAACCTATAGCAGGTACATGAAAGAAGGGGTTCCATATAAAATGGTCTAAAAACTACATTAAAACCACAAAAAACAATAAAAAACTTCCCAAGTAACAGTAGTCAAGGTCCTATAGAAGCCAATGGGAGCTATTCTGATCCCAATGGCTAATCATTTAGCTTTTTTTTGGGGGGGGTTGTTTGTATTTTTTTATATTCTGATCTTTTAATAACTTGCATGGCATTTGTGGTTTTAGAGAAAATTGTTTTAATCATGGTTTCAAAGACCTCTAAAACCACTAAAATCGGACCTTCAATTATTAGACCTCTAGGAGTCATCATGTTAGGTCTGTAAGCTCTTTAAATTGCATTGATTTGGTGGGTTGAGTATTTGAGCCATGGTATATTATTCTTGTAACCAAGAAAAGTCCAGATTTTAGTATATTGTAAATAGAAGAGTTGGTGTACCACATAGAGTTTTAATCTAACCATAGCTTCTGACCTTAGTGTATTATCTTACATACAGTAGAATTAAGTTTTATCTTCTGTAAAGTTCCATTTAACGATCCCCTTTGTTAGAACGTGAAGGCATAATGTGCATTTCTTATGTTTTCTTGTTAACAGTAGGATGGCAACAGTATTGGGTTGTATAAAACAAGATGTTTAAGAGAAATAAAATGCAAAGGCTTGCACCTAATTTGTACTACAGTAAAACAGTGTTTTAACACACAATTATATGATTGGAGCAAGATGAGAATTTGCTGCTAAAGGCCCACTTAGTTTTCTCATTTTCTAAATACTTCAGAATCTAAGACAAAATCTAAGACTTCCTTAATGCATGAACTCACTTTGTGTATATAGGTGTGTGTCTGTGTTTAGTTAAATTCTGTAACTAAATTAGCCTCTACAATGTGTTTTGAGTCTGGTCTATTTATCTGCTTGGTCACATGATGTTATTCTCTGCTTTGTTCTTATTAATATCTTAATAATGTCTAAAAGAACCCTGCCTGTGCAGCTAATTGCAGAACATTCTGTCTTGGTAAATGAAATCTTTCTCCCATGGACAATTTGAAGTATATAGCTTTTTCATAATGAATATGATAGTGATATCATTAAACATAATGCACACATCTGCATTGCAAGTTTTGAACACTGAAACATTTATTAAGAGCTAAATAGGAATTCTATTTATAACAGACAGACATACCCAAATATGTAGTGACAAACCTGCTTACTATTGGTCATGTCACAACTGAAAATTTGAGTCCTGTCTTTCATCTGTAGCACACTTTAACCTGAATTCTTCAAAAACAACCATACAAAAGGCAAAGAGAAAAAGCTTAGATAGTTAAAGTTCCATATTCTTCTCCCAAGAGGTTACTGCATTCTACAACCAGTTTGTGACTAATTTGTTAATGAGAATACATGCATTGTAAGGCATTACTGTGAAAGACTACCTTGCAGAGTTGTCAATACATTAGTTGCAAAATACAATATTCATATTAAAGGGATACTATTATGGGAAACATTTTTTTTTCAAAAGGCATCAGTTCATAGTGCTGCTCCAGCAGAATTCTGCATTGAAATCCATGTCTCAAAAGAGCAAACATCTGACATGGGGCTAGAAATTTTGTCGATTTCCCAGCTGCCCCAAGTCATGTGACTTGTGCTCTGATAACCTTCAATCACTCTTTACTGCTGTAATGCAAGTTGGAGTGATATCACCAACTCCCTTTCCCCCACCGTGCAGCCTAACAAAAGAACAATGGGAAGATAACCAGATAACAGTGATAACAGCTGCCTGGTAGATCTAAGAACAGCACTCAATAGTAAAAACCCATGTCCCACTGCGTACTATTCAGTTACATTGAGAAGGAAAAACAACAGCCTGCCAGAACGCAGTTCCCTCCTAAAGTGCAGGCACAAGTCACATGACTTGGGGCAGCTGGATATTGTCAAAATGTCTAGCCCCATGTCAGATTTCAAAACTGAATATAAAAAAAGTCTGTTTGTTCTTTTGAGAAATGGATTTCAGTGCAGAAGTCTTCTGAAGCAGCACTATTAACTGATGCATTTAAAAAAAAAAAAAAATGTTTTCCCATGACAGTATCCCTTTAAAACTACTAAAAACACAGACCTTCAGTTATAACTCTGGTTCTTTTTTGGAAAATAACTCCTTTGTATGAACTCAGATAACTCATTTAGTTTTGTTTAACCTTAAATTTTCTCTGTCTTAGGTATTAACAGATCATGGAGTTTAATCGATGTCCAGAATTACCAGGAAACAGATATATCACATTTCTGTCTGTAAAAATGCACATTTCAGACTTTTCTTCTTAATTAGATCAGTGCAGTCCATTTATTTATTTTATTATTTATTACCAGAACTTCTTAGCCAAAAATGTCACTTGTCAAATGTTTTTCTCAAGCAAGTCTAACTGGATCATTGCTAATTTGATAAATCTAACCATCTTAATGACAATAAAAAAAACTATTGTGTTCACTTCTTTCCTCAACATTTTTCATAGGCACCAGCAACACTGCATCCATTTAAGGTCTATCATTATATGTATGGTGGCATTGCATTACAAATATAAATCCTTCTTCTAAAGGCTTGCTTGAGGCATATTAATAAATAAAACACATTCTTCTGGAAGTGTCAGGGGGAATAACCATCAATCTTCATGTTGTTTTTTGCTTAGATAAGAAATTTTTATTTAAAGGGGAACTATATTGAAAATTAAAAAAACTATAATGAAACTTTTTATGTACAAACAATTAAAAATTCTGCTTGGTTTCTGAAGTAATCACATTTACTGTATGTTCACTATCCCTCTCTCAGCATCTGCTTCTCTTCATTCTGTCTTCATGCAGGAGTTGGGTGTCAGATGAATGATCCAATGTATCTTATTGAGGGGGCTCCTTTCCTAGCAGATGAATTTGAGCTCACTAAAATAACTGATTCCAGTACAAACTAAACAAACAAAAATAACTGCCTTTTGCACAAATCCTGCATCCTGAACTGTAATACATTTTCTAGGCAAAAGGAGCCCCCATAAGATATATTGGATCTAACTGCCAATGATTATCTGATATTCATAAAATCTCAATGTTCTAGCTCTTTTTATGAGATTCTTTTTCTAGTTTAATGATTAGTAAATAACGCCCTAAGATTTTTACATTTAAATTCTATTAAATCTGCCCCCCTTGCACATTTTACATTACTACGGCTAAACATATAGGGGGTTATTTACTAAAATCTGAATATGTCTCATTATTTTATTAAAATGACTGTGACCAAAAAACCATCTAAAATGTTACCTTATTTATTAATCAATTAACTTGAAAAAATTTGTTGCAAGAAAAGACGATAAAATTGTGAAAAATGTCAAATTGTCAAATTGTTAAAAGTACATCTGCCATTGGCTTCTACATGAACTTGGCAGGTTTGAGATGAGTTTTTTTGTTTCTACGAAAAAATTGTGTTTTTACCTTTAAAATTCTGCCTTTATTAAATAACCACCCATAACAACATTTTTTGGGGGGAATACAGGAAAAGTTGTTAAAGGAAAGCTATACTCCCCGAACAATGTAGGTCTCTATAAACAGATATTGCATAAAACAACTCATATAAAACCCTGCTTCATGTAAATAAAAAAAAATCATAATAATATACTTTTTAGTAGCATGTGCCATTGGGTAATCATAAATAGAAAATAGCCATTTTAAAAAATAAGGACAGACTCCTGGGATCCTAGGATTCAACGGTGCACACAAACATACCAAACACTATAAAGTTAGGTCACATGAGCCAATTAACAGACAGAGTTGTGTCTTTTGCTTCAACATTTCTTCCTGTTACAGTTAGAGTTGAAATATTTCTGGTCAGGTGATCTCTGAGGCAGCACACAGACCATCATGAAATGGTGGTTCAAGACAAGAGATGTAAAAGGGCAATATTTACTTAAATATAAATATACCAGTTTGGTAAGATTCTTTAATATGTCACTTAATTTGGAGACACAGATCTTTACTGCTAAAGGGCTGTGTTTGCCTTGGGCTGGTACAGAAGCTCAAAACATAATGTACAACATTTCTACCTACTTCTGTAGTTAGGCTTTAATTCTCATGTACTTATAGCCAACTGAACATACTTTCACTGAAACAAACTGTCAATTTTAAGGTATTTATTTTAATGCCCAGAATATGTATCAGCGCTACGAAATAAGTTGGCGCTATAGAAATACATATTAATAAATAATATCAGCATGTATCTATTTTTTACTATGCAGTATAATTACTTTCTGCACTTTTCCAGGTATCACCGACATGCTATCCCTAACTTACAAATGTAATGTTCTCATGTACAGAGTGTGTTTATTTGCACTGATCACAACTGATCACGGTCCATAACCATTGCAGCTTAATATATCATAAATACTAAAGGTTGAATTACTTGTAAACTGAACCCAGATAGACATAGTAACCATGATAAAATGGATTAATGCTCAGACTCAAATGGACACTCAAAAAAACTAAAGTCAAGAGGAAAGAATTTCTTGGCTGAGATATATCCGCTCATACAGATGAAATCTTTGAAAGCGAGAGCTTTTTATCTCATGACACTACAACATATCTTAATCCTCTTACATTTAGGGGGTTTATACTGCAGTTTAGAGACAGAGTATTAAACAGAGCAAAAAGAGTGAAATAAAAGAGCATCAGTGAAGCTTAGGAAAGCAAATACAAATAAAGTATTCAGAAACAAACCGAATTGGTTTTAACTATTTTTGATCGAATAAAAAAAATTCATTTGAATGGTTAAAATCATTCGATTTGTTCGATTCAAACGATTTTATCGTTTGATCAAATATTTACTATTCGATCTATCAATTGAATTGTGGTAAAATCCTTCGAATAACATATTTGAATTCAATGGATTTTAATTCCCTTAAAATTCTATGGTTTTTTTAACCCTCGAATTCAACCCTTAGTAAATCTGCCCCTAGATGTACATTCATAGCTTAAAAGTAGTTTTTTAGGGTCAGTATCACTTTAATGAAAGATTATTTAAAAAATAAAAACACGCTTTCAGAATGACCTTGGTGATCTTCGTTTGTGTGGCAGCAAAATGATTGAAATACTTCCCAGAAAAGAAAAATGTACCGTACAGTTCCATCAATAAATTGCAATTAATTGTTACCTAGGAAATGAATTCCATAAATTGCTACTTATTTATGAGTTGTTTGATAGGACAGGTGCTTTCTATAATAATAATAGTCACTACTAAATTAAAGGATATTTTCCTTGCATCTATCCTGATTGGTACAAACCTTTCCCTGAAAATAAATGAAAATGCAAAACAAAAACAGAATTAATAATAAAAGGTTTAAAAATATACATACTGTATATTCTTTTTGTTGATGGAAAATTTCATTTGTATTAACTGATCCAAAGATGGAATAGCAAGTTTGGGTAAAGACGGTTTGCTGCTTTTTGGGCTAACTTAATTTACTGTATTTACTCTAAATTATATTTGGGACGGTAATAAAATGGGTCAGAAAAATTTGGATAGCATAATTTCTCATTTTGCAATGACCTTGGGCAAGGGCAAAATAAATTCCTAGCTAATAAAAGCTAATAACAGCATGAACACAGGGTTGGACAGCCCAGACCTGCTCCCTGTGCAAAGCTTTCGACCTCCCTCTGACCCTCAGCGAGCCTGCAGCATGGGGGTGCTGGAGGGGGTTGTGGTTTGGGAGGGGGACAGGAGGGGCTTTGTGAGTGGGGTGGGGGGCCCATGGAGATGTGGTGGCTCCTGATGTAGCAGCCTTGGTGGGCCCCTGGCCCCCCAGTCTGATGCTGCATAAACAAATAGGGAAAATCAAGGAATACATTTATATTTAAAATGCTCTTAAAATATGATGCCCATATGAAACACGAATAATTGATGTGTTAAAATAAAAACACAGACACAAACCCTTCTAGGTTTTGCAATTTTTCTACCTGCATGGCTAGTTATTTGTTTTTTTATAGTAAACATTTGGTGAGTAGTCCTTTTTAAAAGGCTTATACACAACAGAGCCACCGACTAGATGACTTATCAAAATATGTTGCTGTGGGAAATTTCAAATATACAATGAAAGAAAGTGGGGAAATACTGTGCAAACTTAGGAAGAGTCAGGAAACAGGACTCAATATAGGTTATGGATTTATGGCAAACTACCTACATAAAGATTTATATGTACAAATTGAGTTTGCTGTCTACTCAATGTTTACAAACTACCCCAATTGAGTTGAACTACCCATTTCACACCATAGCTCTAATTCAGCATAAACACTTTAATATCATGAAGGATGATGACTAGAAGCTATTGATAGGAAAGTGATTTGAGTAATTAGGATGTGCTGTTGTGAGGGTGTGTTTCTCTTTGCTTTAATCATTATTATTTAGAGGCACAGTTACAACTGCACTTTTGTCAGGAGACAAGAGGCGAGGGCCCTGCTCACACAGAGCTTATAGTCAATAACTTACAGTTACAGTTAGCCAATAAATGTTTATACCTGTACACTGCTTATGAATGCTCCATATCAAAAGTTTTACCCTATAACTTTCTGTTATGGGTTTGATCTATTTTGCTATAAACCTTTATAAAACATAATAAGCATGTAAATTACAGACTTTGAAAGATGCAAAACTGTAAATACATTTGTATTATGTGTTAGACCTTTATAAAAATTTATGTTATCATCTATGCAAGACACAAAGTTGCAAATATGTATATAGTTTTATGGGTTATAAGAAATCATAGCCAAATGGCTCTCTCCTGCTAGTTTGATTCATCTTAACATTCCCATGATTTTTAGCATTATGTGTTTCATAAAACCTCCAGACTTTCCTCACAAATTTCATTTTCAAAATCTGGAATCAATCGATTAGTTTGTTTACGTTACCATTAAAGTTTCCAGAGTCCTCTTTTGCATAAAATCAATGCCTTAAAATGATCTGCCCAACTTGAAAATCTTCATGTGGGGTTGGACAGAATATATACTTACAAAAGAAAGTTGACAGTTGAAAGGATGTGTGTAGGCTGCGCCCCAAGGCCACAGTGCCGCCTTCTTCTTGAGCGCCAGCCCACCACCACATGGTCCTATCGCCCGCACTGCCCAGACCCTCCCTGCGCGAGAATGCGCATGCTAAAGAATCTGAGCACTGGGGAGATTTGAGTCCCCAGTGTTCCTTAAGGAAGCGGCTGGACGGCTGCTCCTATAGTTTTGCCACTCTAGGCCTGGGCCTTTGTGGCCTCGTCACAAATCTGGGCCTGGGGGTCATCACAAAAACATAAAAGCCCAAAACATAACAGCATGAACAGCATTTCTAGCCTACTTCTGTAGCTAAGATTTAAAAGTTCTACCAACTGATCTTAATTTTTATTTTTATTGCTGCTTTAATATTTATTGTAATAACAATAGGATTTCACAAACAGTTGGAATAGTTGACATCACACTCCCACTAAACACTGTCTACCATTTAATCAGATGTAAATGCAAAAAATCTATAGCTTTAGCAAAAGTGCAAAACAGTTCTGATTTGTAGCTCAGTTAGTATTTGAGCAACGGCCAAAATCAAGCCAAATTCTCAAACAACTCTGACTGAGCAGCCAAAAAGGTTTATTATTACTGTCAAAACTGCCAGTGACATAATGAAATAGTTACATGTTATATTACAAGTTATAAAGAGAAAAGAAATCATAAATAAGAAGGAAGAATGGCATTTGGCAATGTCATTATTTTCACTAGCTATTTACTACAATGTGACTTTTAGCTGCACTTAGCACATATTTTAAGACTTGCTTGAAGGTATGCAAAAATGGTAAAATTATAACGGGGAGGAGGAAAGGGGATTAGAAGGAGTAGAAAGGAACCTTAGTGTGGGACGTATTTACTACGCCAATGGCAAAGATAAGATTTTAACAAACAAATAGGTACTGGCACTCAGGGCGATTGCAAACAGGGGACAATCCCCTTGTGTGTTTATTTGCATCACAATGTTTTGGAGGCATTTCCCCTTTGTCAGGTGATGATTTCATGAAGGGGGAACACCCCAAAACGTTGTGATGCAAATAAACACACAAGGGGCTTGTCCCCTGTTTGCAATCACCTCGAGCGCCGGACCTATTTGTTTGTTCCAGTCATTATTGGGGAAGTGCCGTCTTCCCAGGGTCTGTGCACCGAGGGGACACTACATTGAAGGGCTCGGGTGTACAGGTGATTCTTTTTGCTAAAGATAATATTTTATATTATTTTTATACAGGTGGTGGTATGGTGGTTTTCCAATATTACTAAAAAGTTGTAAAAATGAGGGATTGATTTAGTGAAAAACCACGAAAATCTTTAATGCCAAACTTTGTAAAAGTTGTTGAGGTGCTGTAGAAGAAAGTGGGAGCTGCACTGATCATATTGGACAGTTTCAAAATCAGAGCTTTTCAGTTTTTTCACTACGATTTGCCCTAAAAACTAAAGTTTTTTTTGGGTTATTAATTTTTTTTTCAATTGCTCTGAACTTTTCTAGTTGGCCCTTTAAAGGGGAAATTTTTTATTTTTTGGGGATTTATTGAAGGCAGATGGTGTTAAGTCAGATGAAAAAAGTACTCTGCTGAGAACATGTAAAAGTCAATAGCAGATGTCCCGTTACTTGGAAGACTTTCCAAAAATATCATAGCTATCGGATGATTTTATGAAATCAGTGTAAAATCCAAAATAAAATGTGGATTTGGATTTTTTTTACTATTTTATTGTGACTTTTTCCGCACAATAAAAATTTACTTTTAAATAGGGGGTTTAATAAATAATCCTCTTTATAAATTCAATGACAATCATGGTTTTAGAGTTTCATAAAAACCACTAAAATTCAACCTTATATGAATAAGCCTCTGAGTTTCATGTTTAAAATGAAAAGGGCTACAACACACGTGTATGTAGCTCTACAATTTTATCACCAGCGAGCACAATTTCACATAGGTGACATGCTGAATAAACCACTAAGCAATTACGTTTCTAGTATCTTTAACCTGGTGATGTTTTTTGACATATTCTTAAAACATATTAACCCACGCATACAAATTAATTATATGAGTAACTCCCATGCTGCTATTATGATGCATTGCAAATGGACGTCAGGCTGCCTTCCTATTTGTTCATACATGGGGTTTCATAAAGGAAATGTTTAAGACATAGGGTTATCTTTGTATAACCTACATTCTAGAATTATTTTGCATAACTAGCTTTTTTGTTGAATGTAACCTTATTATGGAATTGCCTATATTTCTTTCTACAGGCAACACTATTAATAATCAAAGCATAATATTCTTGCTGATATTGTACCATTGAATTTTACAGCTTCCTGTAATGGGAGGAGCTTTTATGGATTCACCTATTGAGGACTTTGGAACAGAATACTCCTTATTTAACTCATCGGCTAATGTGCATGCAGCTGCCTCAGTTCAGAGCCAACCAGAAGAGCCACCTCGCTCTTCAAATGACGCCATTTTATTATGGATTGCAATAATTGCTACAATTGGTAATATTGTCGTTGTTGGAGTGGTGTATGCCTTCACCTTCTAAGAAGACTGCAAACTACAAACAGGAAGATGCCGTTTGAAGGCATAAACAGTATTTTTTATTAATGTGCCCATGATGTTTATTATTTAAGTGCTGTCCAGCCTAAAACAAAACATTATTAAACATTTAGGAACGAGAGAGCTGTAATACAGTGCAAAATAAAACAAGGTAAAGTGCTTCTCAATTCCATTCATTTTGTTGGTGTGCAGCGTGTACCCCACCTGACAGAACTTGAACAGGTAATAAAAAACATAGCCTAGTGTTTGCTGTATATTTGCTTATTGTTTCTACTGTCAACATTATTTTATAACCTTTTTACTAGTTGTGCTTTTAACATTTTATGGGGGAAAAAACTGGCATATTTGGTGTGTTTAGAGATTTAAATAAGCAAGACATCCAGCTGTACAAGGAAGAAAAGCATGTGTGCAGATCTAATTAGCTGATTACAAAGCTCTTTTAAATGTTATGGTAAATACAGGGTATGAAATATAATTACTTAACCCTTATATTAAGCATGGTAGTCACTAAAACAGATGTACACATTACCAAGGGCTCAGGAGTACTCTGAATCTGGAGACTGTTTCTTTTTATTTTCTTATAAAAGTAGTTATTTAGTAAACAGAGATTAAATATTTTGCTTGTCCAGGAACAGGCATAACAATGACTTAGGTTTTCACTTTGAAAATAGATATTTGACTTTATTTCATTCAGATTTTTACATTTACTTTGCAGAAAAAGTGAGAAAGAAAAATGGACTAACTTTGCCATGATTTCACCTTGGAGGAAGGAACACCAATGAAAGGATTTGTCTTCATTCAAGATACACCCAGTCCTTCAGTTTTGTATTCAGCAGAATGCTGAATCCTTGGTAAAAGATTTGTCCAAAAACAAATCTGAATCACAATTTTTACATTTAAATTTGAGCAATTCATCTTAAATAATAATGTGGTATCCGGTGCTTTAAAGTCAAATGACTGTAAGGGTTCAGATTCAGTTTTGGCTAAGGTCTAAGGATTCATCTAAAACCGAATCCTACAAAATGTTTTGGGATACAGTCCAATCCAAAACCCAACCCTGGATTTGGTGCATCCCTAGTTATGAAAGAAAGATACTCTGTGTTTTATTAAATTCTAACTTACAGTATGTAGACCAAAGATTCTAATTTAAAAATAAAAAATAAAGTAGAGTTGAACTAAATCATTTGAATGCATAGTTAGGCACCACTTAAGTTGGGTTAAGATGGCCATACATGGGCTGATATTGGCTGCTGACTTTTGTTGATAAACTAAAGAACTCCTGTCTCACACCAGGTGGCAATTGCAGTTTTTATGTACCAAAGGCAATAAAATTCTGAATTATTAATGCCCTTTGTATATCTAAACAGAGCCTTACATTGATTGTTCAGCATGCAATTCATTCCCTTGGCCACTGGAGATTACAATTTAATTTGCCTATCATATTAAAAAAAAAAAAAGGCACACAGCCTTCACGCATTAACAGCATGAAGTGAAAAGCAGAAGGGAAATGTTCTCCATAATACCGATGGTCAAATATTCATGTAATAATACTTTGGCATCTAATGTATAGTGATTGATGTACAACATACTTCCCTAACAACGTTTCCATATAAAGTGGAAATAAACCATATACACGTAGATTTAAGCATTCCTGTATTTTCCCATGGTAAATATTAAAGTTTTAGGTTGTAGATTTTCAAGAACACTTCTTCTACACCATATGTACATATACATGAAAAATATATATAATTGATGCTGCCTTATAGATTACTTCAGTTAAGATATTCTCTAAAGACTTTGCACATTCAGCTGTCAGAAAGTTGTGTGATTCCATTTAAGCCTGGGGGAATCAGTTGGGGTAAGTGGTATAGCAGCTTCAAATGCAATAAACCTTACTGTTTCTGTCAGTTGAAAGAAAGAACTAAAAACAAATCCTGCTCATGCCACATTATTTACTGTCTATTTAAAGATTTAGGGGGTTATTTATTAAGCTCTGAATTTTTCTATTTGGACTTTTAAAGGGGAAAATATTTTTAAAAAACTTGGTTTTTCTTCATGATTTATTAACTCTGATGGTGTTAAAAGTCTGATGAAAAAAGTACTCCAGCTCACACATGCAGAGAAAATGTAAAAGTCAATGGCAGATGTCCTGTTAAAAATTGGACTCTGAGTTGTACCGAGATTCAGAAAAATGGTAGCTTTCAGGCAATTTTACTAAAAAAAATCATATGATTCAGGTGCCAAATACAAAAAAATTGTAGGATTCAGAATTTTTTATGATTTTATTGGGACTTTTTCCTTACAATAAAAGTTTCTGAAAATGTATTTATAAATAGGGGGAAGATTTGGTAGGAGTAGTTATCAGATAATGAGAACTTTGGATTTTGATTAATAACCCCCTAAATTTTAACATATACAGTTAAAATTGAAGATTGTTGAATTAATAATATAACTTTACCACCAAGTGACCTTCAATAATTGTGTACTATTTTTCACTTCATGGGCCCTCCTTTATTCTTTTGATCTTTTATAGCACCAGATCCTTTAACAATTGTCAGGAGAGTTTGTGCCTGACATTTACGGGGGGGGGGAAGAAATAAAGCCATTAGCTAACATAAAAATTCTAAGTAGAAATATGGACAAAATTAACAATTCTGTGAACCTGCAAAAGTATTTGGAAACCCATCACCTGCTGAAAAATAGATTTTGCATAATTTTAACCTGTGCCCATGTGTAACGTGTGTAATTATAATTCTTACTGGAAAAAGTATTTTATGATATAAAAGCCACATTTTAGCAGGTCTTTACATAAAGTGCTATGCTTTGTAATGTATTGTAACTATAATAAACTGTGGAATACAACTTTGGTTTAACTTTTTGCATTAAAATTTTAGCTATGACTGTTTTTTATTACATTTTATTTTACTTCAATGCTTTCGTTTTTTTTGTGTCAGAAGTAACTGCAATCTTTAGCAAGTGGTGCTTTGACTTGTCTGCAGCTTTTAAGTGCACAAAAATGGGAATGCTTTCTTTAAATAAGCACTTGCCTGTAGTCTCACTTAAATGGTATGATGACTTAGTTAAGGGGGGTAGGTGGTGCCATTCAAAACAGCTAATAAACAATGAAATTTCTGGTATAGCTTGTGATAATAAGGGCAAAATCAATTCTTGCTTTGTAATATTAAAACAGTACCTTATACTTGATAGAACTTAAGCTGGCCATAGATATTGAGATATTAGTCCTTGAATGAAGATCGGTCAGATGCTGATTTTTCTTTTTGTGCAACAATCTAAAACCAACAATTCCAAATTTGTTTTTTTTTTTAAAGAAATCGGACTATGTTGCAGCCATTAATTGACACACAGCAATAGTACAAAAGTAATATCCTGGAAATGGCAGTGAACGTCACCCATGGATAGCATCACCAGATACATGCAAAGATATTATATTACCTGACAAAACATTTTTTAACCTGTCCAATTGACTAAATGCCCGATCACCAAAGGACAATTATTTTTAGTCCACAGAGGGTCTTAAAATCATTACCTTATCTATTCATCTATTTCAAACTTAAATTGCATGAATCTATATTGGTGGGAAAACACCCTATTGGGTTTATTTAATGTGTTACATTATTTTAAACAGACTTACAGAACACCCCTTATTCAGAAAACCCAGCATACAGCATGAATAATATATCCTTTACTAGCACTATTAATATATAGGCTCATTTAATTAATTTAATGTTTGTAGCAAAAAGTATCCAATGTATTGCCAATGCCGCATTTGGGACTAGGAGCCTAGACTGACGGGACAAAGCCTAGACTAAAGTCTTAATCTGTGGCCCACCATCGTCCTGCACTGCAACAAACCAGTGAATTTAATAAATGTGTTGGAATTCTTAAATATAAGGTTTAACTCAGCATGGTTTTATACTTTATAAAACTCGTCAACCTGGGGCCCTGAAAAATAATCTGCTGTGGGTCCAAGTAATATCTAGTTAAAGGACCAGTAACATCAAAATATGAAATTGTTTTAAAGTAATAAAAATATGTTCCTGGGAACTCTTCTACTATTTTTCATGAATATCTAGTCACTTGAGGGCACAGTTTGATTGTAATATATAGATGAGACTTTATTACAACAGCCACCACTGACCCCATCAACTGTTGTATTCAAGTTTATCATTAATTGTATATATATATATTTCTTTTTCTCTGCTCTACTAGCAGATCCTACATTTCAACAAAAAAAATTAATTATGAATGAGAGACATTTTTTTCCAGGGTTCACCATGAAGAAAAAGCCCGTAGACTCCAATGGGTAAAATGTGCCCATTGACTTCAATGCATTTGCCAATTATTCACGGTTCCATGAATTTTCGGCAAAACTAGGTCAGAGTTGCCCATCGTTAGTCATAATTTAAAACCAAAAATCCAAACATTTGGTATTCAGGAAAGTGTCACTAGCAATGATTTGAACTGTTGGGAGTCATGTTGAAATGTCCACTTTGAACTCTTAGAAATCTACCCTATGTGATAATTGATTCCTTAGAGTCATCTTGAAATGCTTTTTCATATCTTGCCAATCTCTATTGCTATGGTGGAAGAAACAGGCATTTTCATTAAAATTAATACTTATCTGACTTTGATTTAATGTTTTATTGATCAGTGACATCTTTGTTGTATTATCTCTTCGGACAATCAATATTTATAGTCATGACTTCCCTTTTTAAATTAGATTTTCTCTAGAGAACATTTGCTGTCTTCTAACTGAATACATTCCATGAGTGAGGTCTAATTCTGAATAGGTATATGGAAGGTACGTTTGTAGTTGTTAGAGAAACAGAAATAAAATATTCACGTGGATACCGATTTCATACTCTGTCTGCTTACCCCTATGCCAAGCTGAAGTATGTTAATAGCACAGAGTTACTGTAAAGAAGCTCATTAATCAGAAACATATTTCTTTTCCTTTCAAATGCATGTTGCTTTGCGGTGGTTCTGCTTTATTTCTGCTATATTCTGCACAGTTCAAAATAAATAAGTTTACCTGTCATTTATTGCTAGCAGTATACTATAGCAAGCACAACATAATGCTCATTCTGTTGAATATAGTCAATAATTAATGTAAAGGTATAAAAATATATTTTCAAGACTCTGCCAGAAAACACTCAAATGGAAATCTAAGCCTTAAGTTGTTTGTTGCATATGTAATATTATTACTACATTCCAGGGTAAACAGATATGAGTTTAAATACCATGGTAAAGTATAAAGCATCATGAATATATTCATTTTTTACACTCAAGCGAGATGGAACTAGAGATGCCAGTTTTAAGGTCATATTAATCTGATGGCACTTGCATCTAATATTAGCTTATGAAACAAGGTAATATTTTAAGGGGGTGTTCACGTTTGAGATAACTTTAAGTTTGATGTAGAGAGCGATATTCAGACAATTTGCAATTAGTTTTCAAAGACTGGAATATGAATAGGAGAGGGACTGAATAGAAAGATGAGTAATAAAAAGTTGCACTAAAAAATACAATTGTAGACTTGCAGAGCATTTGCTTTTTAGACGGGCCAGTCGTGCCAATTTGAATGTTGCAAATTGATAGAAGAAAAAGGCAAATAACTATAAAAATATAATAAATAATGAAAACCAATTGAAAAGTTGCTTAGAATTGGCCATTTTATTACATACTAAAAGTTACCTTAAAGGTGAACAATGGTGTTGATTTACATCAATATTGCCACATCATCACAAGTCATGTTGAAGGCACACGTCCATCAATGTCAATCTTCTGGTCTAACTGAAACCTGCATAAATGGTACTTAACTGCTACTTAAATCCATCAGAAGCCTGTCCAATTGTTTCCTGGCCTAGTCCCTGAATCAATTTGGAGGCAGACTCAAGCTGTTAGGGTGTCTGATTTGTTTGACACAAGACAGGTTGGTTTCTTCTTCCCTGAGCAGGCCAATCAACTGCTGTCAGAGGCACTTTAGATACAGTTTCTAGATTTCTATCATTTGGCTCAGATTCAAGTTAAATCTAACTATGCTTCTGAGCTTGGAATAGGCACCATGTAAGGATCCATTAAACCTCTGGGGAAATTGTTTTCTGTTACAAGTTTCACTTCTTATAGTGCATCCATCATGTCCTTTTTAAGAGTTAATGGAAGCAATCCGAATGAATTTGGTTATAGGCTTTAAGAGAGACGGAGGAAAGATTGGGCTTAACTGTACTAACCCTCTCAATTATGTTTCTGTGTAGAGAACAGCGCCTAGGGCAGTGGAAATTTTTAGAAATATAGTGTAGTAATTTCAGGAGATGTGGGAATTACCCCGTGCTCTTAATAAAATTTGTTGGATGTGCAAATACTCTGTTTAAAGGTTAATATATATATACATGTGTGTGTATATATATCCCAACATTAGAGTGTTTCTTCTTTCTCCCCTTAGGATAAATCCGTGAGACTTCCGCTATGATATAGGGGTTTGTGACGATTATATTTTAACGACTCCACAGGTGTGCTCCCTTCCTTCACCAGGGTAATTGGCTGAAGTGCCTACTTACAAACCACTCAGATGGTATATCGTAATGTGTTTAGACTCCTCCCGGCATTCCCCCTTTCTGGTGTCCACGTATATCCGTTCCAATATATAAGTTAGGTAAAAGGCAGAAGAGGAGGAAATAGCGTAATACTGTTTTAATATATAAAAAAGTTAAAAACAAAGGTTACACTCACACTTTCCCCACGGGGTACTTGCATATAAATTATAACTGCTGCTGGATCAGTCTGTTGTTTCCATCAGCTGCCCCTCTGGGTCCTCGTGTTGGTGTTGGTGAGGAGGGATTACAACCACACCAACACGAGGACCCAGAGGGTCAAATCATAAACTGCGTGACTTTCAGGCGCATGCGCAGTAGCTCCGTACCAGCAAATGCCTCCTACTGCGCATGCGCCACAAAACGCAGATGCATCCAGAAAGAAGAGTGTAGTTTTTATTTCTAAATTACACTGTTTACACTGCAATAATGATACTGATAATTCACTCAAATCAAGTCAAATTTAATTCCTAACTCAACAAATGTATTTTTTTGTTCGTTGTAATATTGGTGTGTAGCCAGCCATCTGACGTCATTCGCCTGGTGAAAATTCACGAAAAAAACAAGTCGCGTGTCGTTTTTGACTTAACGAAAATGACGCGACATGTGTCACAAACCGTGCCGCGACTCTTTTTACGAAATTTTCGCCAATTCACAAATTTCGCTGGAAATTTGTGAATTCTTCGGCGAAGCGAAATGGGGTAAATTCGCCCATCACTAGTAACATGTAAGAACCAAGGATATGTTAAGTGCTGTTTATATAAGGGGATATATCTATCTCTATATATCTATATATCTATATATCTATATACTCATTAATAATTTATATGCTGTGTTTTTCATTTTGTGGACTTAGTCATAATGGCTCTGCTCTTATTAGCAAATATATTCTTTTATAAGAACAGTTTGTGTTGCTATTTTAATGCTATTTATTTTGCAAAGTAACCTTTACTTGTTTGCATTATTTGCTGTTTTTGATTAACAAGTGAGGTGGCTGTTGTAATAAAGTCTCTTATATTGAACACTGAAATCTCATCTATATATTGCAATCAAACTGTGCCCTGGAGTGACTAGATATTCTATTCATGAAAAATAGTAGAAGAGTTCACCGAACAGCCATAAAAACAATCTACAACTGATAACTGAGTATAATTTCTATAGCCTTAGGGCTTTAGATTGGTTTCTATATTCTTAGTATGGAACATACAAGAATAAGCAGCAAGAAAAAAAATCTTTTGTCATATTTAAAGGAAAAGTAAACCTTCAAAAAGAGAGCTCAAACTAGTGCTCTTTTGCAATTTGGGTTTTAAGATATTCAGCTGTTTTTAAACCGATACAATGACTATTGTCACAGTGCCATTTTTTCCATCATAATAAACAAGAAAATATCTGAAGAAAACAAAGAACTGTTCTGATGTTGCACTGCTTAGCGAAGTCATGATAAAAGTTATTTGTGGTTTCTGATCTCTTTACTGAGCAGAGCAACATTAGAATACTTTTTGTTTGTAAATATTCCTCTGCCTGTATAATGTCCAGAAGACCGACCAGCAGAGGGTGCTGTTGTTCTCTTTAGACTGCAAGCTGTTTTGAGCAGGGCCCTCTTTACCTCTTGTACTGGTTGTTTGGTATGTTTTCTTGTTTTTCTAATGTATACAACCAATTATTGTGCAAAGCTGTGGAATATGTTGCAATGTTAGAAATACTTGTTAATACTACTACTACTACTACTAATGATAATACAAAATACATTAGATGTAAATCAGTGCTCACTAGAGCACACAGTTTTACATGTTTTTGTTGAAGGTTCACTTTTTCTCATTAAGATTTACTTATTATTAAAATTGTACCATATGTCAAAGTTTCCATATTTATATTTGTTGGAGATTCGTTTTCATCTCCTTTTAGTGCTGCCTATGATGTCAAAGTTGATATGGCTTGTTGCATGGTATAATGAAAGGTGGCAATGGTCCACTAGTTTTTTATGTTCAAAGTTTTATGAATTAATAGCACCCATCTGTGTGTCAACTTTCTTTGTCACGAGTGCTTCACCAAGGACCTACCCAATGAAAATCACATAAAAAAATGTATGTTTTGCTGCAACATATGTAAAAGGAGACATATAGCATAAACGAAAAAATCCTGATTTTGTACACAATAATGGTTTCACATTGGGCTAAAATGTATTATTATCTTCGAAAATGGCCCCTTTATTGGAGCTCCCTATAGATCTGTTATGGTCCCTGTCTGTGCTTCAAATGGGATTGGGCATGTCCTAAATGTCCCTGCCAGAAGCATAGAAGGAGGGGGGACAGCCAATCAGAGCCCTGCAATCACACAAGAAAAGACAGGCTTCAGTCTCCTTTCAGCTCAGCCGAGCTTCCGATTGGTTCATATCTTACAGTGCAGTGTGCCGAATGCCACTGGCTCCCCTACACAGACTGGGAAAGGAGGCAAAAGGAAGTGGAAAAGATGGGTGGACCGTGGAACTAGTAGGGTCCTTGCAGAAACTTTCATTAAAGTAACCAGAAACACAACATTTTCAAGCATGAATAAGTGTGGATAACAGCTTTACGCATTTCCTGTTCTCACAACATTTAGGGGCAGATTTACTATTGGTCGAATTAGAATATTCGAATGATCGAATAGAAAAAAAAACGATTAAATAGTTTGAATTGAACGATTAGAACGATTTAAACCATTTGATTGCATTTTTTCTATTCGATCAAAAAAACCTAAAAAAAAACAAAAAAACTATGGGAGCTTCCCATAGGGTTTAATAGCGATTCGTTAGGTTTAATCTGGTGAACTAGGCAGTCGAATAAAAAATTAAAGGGCAAGTAATTCGACTGACGAATATTCAAATTGAATTTTATTCTAATTATTCGATCTAATCAAATTTTCAAAATTCGATGGTCAAAGTGGTCTTCATAAATATTAGAAAATTCGAATATTTTTGAAAATTCTATAAAATTTCGAATCATTCACGTGAATTTGATAAATTTGCCGCTCAAATCATAAACACTATGATAAAGTGTTGTGAGAACATGAAACGCACAAGGTTGTTATTCATACTTGTACTTTAATAAAGTATTTGTTTTTACTACAATTGCCTGGAGGATTGCTCTTTGTGTGCCTACCCTACAAACAATACTGTAAATATTAAATAAACCCAATAAGCTGGTTTTGCTTCCAATAAGGATTAATTATAGCTTAGTCTGGATCAAGTACCAGGTATTGTATTATTATTACATTATTAAAATTCAGATAATTTAGATAAAAGTGAGTCTATGGGAGATGGCCTTTATAGTCTGGATACTGGGTTTCTGTATAATGGATCCCTTACCTGTACACCTATTATGCAGACTAAAGTGTGTATTTTCTCCACATCGAATGATCAAAGTTGGCCTACATTCATTGGGTGTATCTTTATAAGACATCTCATATTTGCTGAAAATTGTAAGGACACTTCTTTAAGAGAAGAAGTGGTAAATTTTATCTGGTGTAAATTATTTGTGAAAAGTTGCCAGTATATGTTGCCCATATAAATGTATATAGATGTACGCAATGAGATTTAAAAGTGGCTGCTGAATCTTTATAATGGTAGCTCAACAGCCTGAACCTAGAAAAATCTTTCTTGGCAAAAATTGTATAGTAGTAAATAGTATTAACATGTAAATAAATCAGATGCAAGCTTTATATTAGTTCTTTCTACTTCAATGCATGAGCGAAATTTTAATGATTAATCCAGACTGGTAAAGCAAATAAATCTGGTATAAGTGTTTCACTTTAGGGAAACATCTGTTTTGGAATATGATTTTCCTTTCATTAGGAGAAACAATGGAAACTTTAAACATAATGTGAAAACATGTTGAACTAAGGAAAAAACAATTTCCCATGTATCTTACCATCATAAAGGCATTTGTTTAAAAAGCATTCTATTATGCATCATAAAACAAATGGGGTTGTTCTTTCACGCAAGTAGAAATTTATGTTAACTACAGTTTCATTTTAACTGCCAGTGCCATGCCAACTGGAATTTAATTTTTATTCTTTCAATAGATATTTAGAGACGGTGTTCCAAATGATAAAATAGCTCCTTAATTAGAAAACCCTTGTTCATAAAAACTCTGAATAATAGATCCTTAGATACTAAAGGGGGAAGGTAATTCAAAATTGCAAACAATGTTTAAATGGATACTGTCATGGGAAAATGTGTTTTTTCAAAATGCATCATTTGCTAATGCTGCCGCAGCAGAACTTTTGTAATGTTTATCAAGAGTAAAAATTTGAATTTCAAGTAATTTTTGGGTACTTTGACTATTGAATAAGCAAAATTTGATTTGAAAAAATTTGATTTGAAATGAAAAATTCGACCATTCGAAAATCGTACTGTCACTTTAAAAAAAATCAAATTCGACTCTTCGCCACCTTAAACCTGCCGAATTGCTGTTTTAGCCTGGGGGGGGGGGGGGGGGGAGGGGAACCTCCTATAACCCTTAAGAGTCTTTTTTGAAAATATTGAGAATTCAAATTTTTTTGGGGGGAAAATCGTTTGAATCAAATGATTAAATCGAACAATTTGAATTACAGATGCAGTCACTTGGATTTGTGTGTTAAATGCGTCGTGACTCAACTCATCTATCCCATTTATCCCACTTATCACAGAATATTGTGTCACAGCATCCCATCCAATTAAAGAGTTCACCATTGAAAACAATGGTGCTTTGGTATGCTAATGAAAAGGTTATATGCATTAAATGAGTTAAGATAACTTTAGATAACACAGTTTCTTCAATTTGCCCTGAGTCACGACGCATTTAACATACAAATCCAAGTGACTGCATTTGTAGATTGAAAATGAAAAAAACTATTCAAATAAAATTCAATGGTCGAATTTCTAAGTATTTTCACTTAAAAATTCGACCCTTGATAAATCTGCCCCTTAGTGATTTTGGGCAAACTTCTTTTCAAGTAAAAATATTATTGGAAAATTTTATAAAAAAAATACATACATAAATTAACTGAATCCTGGTAAGTACATGTATTTAAATCCTCTGTAGTTATTATGTGTCCACATACTGAGATTCCCATAGTCTCTGTCCTGCTTGGCATTAGTGGGGCTGTTTTCAGTACTTAGCTCAGACATACTCCCAGCAGTCACACTTTCTGTCTGTTCATACACATTCACACTCTCCAGCCTGATTGGTTCAGGCAGGCACTAAAGGAGTGTCGAACTCCATCTGCAGTGACCTGGGAACCAGCTTATTCACAATCTTTACTCATCCACATGATAATCATTGGAAAATTCAGCATCTATGACATTTTTATTCTATCTATTCTATTTTTATCATATTTAACAGGCTTTATTTGATTAATAGCAGACCATTGATTATAGGGTTCAGGCTATGGGCCACAGTTCACCAGAGGGAAATTCAACACCCTCTCTGTCAATTTTATGGGATTTTAGGGGAAATGTAACAATGGTTGAAAGGTAAGACCTGTATAAATATGCCCTTAAAAATAACAGATACAATTGAATTGTGTATTTTCACTGTGGCAAGCTCTAACCGTATTTATAAATGGATGTTCTTAGAACCTTTTAGGCATTAATAATCCCAGGATTATATCTAGGATGAAGTATATGGATGACTTAAAGGGCCATTAAGTAAAAATGTAGCTTGTTGATTTGCATGAAGCATACAGGAAACCAGAGAGTCTTCAAATGTGAATAATGTAGTTTTTATTTACGCACTACATGTTTTGGACCCCTATGGTCCTTCCGCAACTTGAAGACTCTCCGGTTTCCTGTATGCTTCATGTTACTGTGGTGGAGATGGCTACTCCACTAACCTGTTTAAGAGTCTGACTATTAAGTCATTTGTAGGAACATTTTGGAATAAAACCTCCAGTTCCTTGTTGATTTGCAGCAGGTTGAGTATCCCATATCAACTTACCAGATGTCTGACCAGTACTTAAGTGAAATCTGGGTACAATACAAAGCCAAGTAGCAACTGATTCTCAAGACCAGGTCCAGGCAAGCTTGAGGAATCATATCATATCAGCGGTGAGAGGCAACTATTTTATCTACAGAGAGCATTAAAGGATAATTAAACCCTAAAAATACGGGAATGTAAAATTGATGAGGGTGCATTCAATTCACGTTCATAATTTATTTTCTTTAAATTCCAAGATTTTAAGGGATACATGTACTGTTAATATGAATGAAATGTGTTACAACACATCCACCCACTGGTCAGTTTCCCACCAGTCTGACCACCAATTAGTCAAAGAAGTTGTCAGGAGAAAGAAAGAGGCTGCTCTGATGTTCTTCTGCTTAGGAAAGATGTGAGAAATGTTTCTAATTTTATTCCTTACCAGGGGAACATCAGAGAACACACAGGCAAATATATTAATAAGCACAGATTTAAGCACAGCTTTTAAATATGGATTTTTAATAAGGGAAATATGATTTTATGACAGGTATAGGCTTTTCGCTTCATGACTTTATATAGGTCACCATACGCAATTAAATTTCACTAGGGAGGTAGACTGTAAACTATATTATTGCATATTTATAACGCAGCTAACATTTTCTATTATGTATAAAGTAAGTAAGCTTTTCCAAAAGTCTATTCAATAAGAGAAACAATGCCTTAGAAATACAAGATGGTATTTATTTTGTGTCGTTCCTCTTACATGCTATCTGCAGAAGGATTGGCAGAAACCCAACATTTGTTTTCGGCCATTAAATCATATTCTTACAGAAGACAAATACATGAAATCTGGAACACATTTTTCATACTTCTTGAAGTTATCACGTTTACTGGGAGTGCTTTAACAAAACTTTACATGATTTTTACATCATCATGGCTGGGATCTAATGTGGAATATAGAAACAGCATAAGGCCACATTGATGGCCTACAACTTAACTGATGCAGATTTACAGTGAGTTTCCAGAGGAAGAAAATGGATCTATGAAATAATATAACACATAATTCCTTGGTCTTTTATTCATAAACTTATCTGATAATGCAGTTGTATGTCTGTAGATCGAATCTTGTTGAGCGTTATACTTTACAACATACATACATATATATATATATATATAGTAGCAGAAAGATGCGCGCACTCCAGCCATAAAGCAGAACTTCTTTATTGCTGCAAAAGTGATACTATGTATATTTACATTGACGTTTCGGTTCTGGTCTAGAACCATTCTCAAAATGTTCACCACTAGTACAAACTTACAATGTTACAAACAAATTTATTTAAAACATATGACACTCCCACATTGTGCGATTCTGACCTCACTTCCCCTCGTCCCCAAAGTATCAGGTCGTCGTGGCAACCATTAACTTCAGGGAAAAGGGGAAGCAGGCCAGATAATGTAGCCACATGTAGCCCAAATGTTGCAAGTATATATCTTATTGCTGCTCGGTCCACAGAAAACATGTTACAACTAAACATCAAAGTTATTATGCAATGTTATTGCCACTGGTAATGTGCTACCGTGTATCGAGGAAACAATTTAGTGAGCAATATTCATTGAGGCCCCTAGGAGCTAACGTATCCAATTTCTTGATCCAAAAGCATTCTCGTTGCAACAATAGTTTTGATCTGTCACCACCTCTTCTTGGCATAGGGATATGGTCAATGGCTATATATTTAAAAGTTGGTAGTCTATGCCCAAATTCCAAGAAATGTTTGGCAACAGGTTTTATGGTTTTATTATCTCGAAAGGCTGTATTAATAGCCGATCTGTGGCCGTCCATACGCTGGCGCAACGGTTGCTATAGATGTCCAACCTGTACTTCCTGTCGTTATATGACCCCTGGCATAAGTTTTGTGCATCCCCATACGGGTAAAAGGCTACAAATACGACATCACATCACATGCACTACAACACAT
>CM044446.1:64626060-64636502 GCA_024363595.1 Xenopus borealis
CTCGGTAACTTACAATATCCTTATAATTTACAAGAGGGGGTACTTTATTCACTATATAATGAGCAAATTTAATTTAGCTTTGGTGAACCTGGAAACCTTTTAACGACCCCTCTGACATTGGAAGATAGACTGTGTATATAAGTTGTCCTGTTTGCACAAAATGTTTAGGTCACCTTCAAACGTCTTAAAAGTGCACAATTAAAATTCGACGCAATAAAAAAGACTAATGAATATTACATTGAGATCTTTTTTGCAAATTTGTATTGACTTTGCAATATCCCCCCAAGTATTGAGACTGAGGGTTAAACTTGATAGTCCATTTGAGAATTCCCCTGTAAAATTTGTTGCTAGAACAAGGCGAACACTGTAACCCAGAGCTCTAGTGAGTGATATAATGCAGTTGTAAACCTTATATTGTTTTGACATGTATGTTTTTGACAGAGCTCTCAATGTATTATTTAGATCCACTTTGAGTACCCATTCTGAGTGATTATCCACTGGAGTAGACAGTACACACCAGCCTCCAGTTTATGCAAGGAATCACCACTGAGTGTAAGGAGCTACTGGAGTCATAAGGGATTTCCTAAATAATAGACTTGATGGACAGAAGGTAGAAAATAATTCTTATATACAGTTTTCTGTTTCAAATATAAAGGCATATAGTAATAATTGGGCTTAGTCCTATATACAGTTCTTGCAATTCCCTGCATACCTCTCTTTTATTACACTAGCATGTTAGCTTGTTGCATAGCTGTATTTATGTTTGATTAGCTTTGGCTTCCTTTTCTTAATCCAACCAACAGCTAAACAAACAAGAAAAAGCCTGGATTGCTGTTGTTTGGATCCACTGAGAAGAAACAGAAGGGATGCATTAAAAATATTTATGCCTTTGTTTTAATTTAGGAGGCAACATATATAGCAAGATTGAGTGGAATTAATTAAAATAGAGATATGCAGGGTAATGTACAGTCTGGCTTATATAACAATTCTTTCTATATTTATTTGCACAGTCTGTGATTTAGTGCCTGTGCTAGTATACGCCACTCCTTCCAGATGCTCCCTTTTTGGCTAATGCATGCTACAGCCAATGTAATCATGTATTTGCATGTTCTAAATTCTAGCTAGTGTTATACATTAATGCTGTGCAGCATTTTACTTCAAGATAAAGGAAAAGATTGTGAACAACTATTTTTGCCCTGTTGCCAGAAAAGCGAAAGACAATGCCAGACCCAAATGCAGTATCAGTCTGCAAACATAAATATGTGTATGTGAACTCCTTCCATTAGAGGCCAAAGGTTTTGTATAACTGCTCTCTCATTTCTAAAATTATCTGCTCTATAACCAGAACAGGTGCATATAAATAAGTATAAGGAAGCTTGTGTTTCGAATTATAAATAATATTTTTGTTCTGAAAGCCAGGACATGATTTGACATTTAATTCATTCACGTTGTTTCTTCATGTTTATCGCACATCAAATCAAGCAAAACTAACAATTTATGATTTCATTTAAATCTCTCCAAAGCACCAGATGTTTAATAACTGGATTTGTGTTTTGTCCATGCACATATTTCAGAGCAGATGTAGCCTGATGGTACATGAGCCATTCTAAAGTGAATGCGTAATAGAGAGCATGGATGAGGAATTATAGCAGGAAATAAACAGAGGCAAAAGAAGATCCTTTCGCAGCACCCTAACCCTCTAAGGCACAAGCTACAAATCACTGGCTTTTATAAATAACTTTCAGATGACCAGCTGTGCAGTAATCTTACCAAAGGGGCATCATAGAGACTGTCAACCTTCACAAAAGATAGGGATCCGTTCACTTCTGTGATTATATAGTAAATATAAGGAACAAGATGGTCAGTCAAATAATAAACAGAAACCTGTAAAATAAAGTAACAGACAATCCATGCAGAAATGGCATAGCAAAGATGGAGTAGAAGAAGAGAATAAGCAGAAAATAAGGTCAGCCAGATGGACATCTGCCAATATACTACACATGTTTTTGTTAAGTGAAAGGCATCTTTCCTGAACAAAAAAAAAAGATGGTTTGGTCATATTTTCTAACCTGTCCAAAGTCCCAAAACCAATAGTGTTCACAATCCTTATCTGACTCACACTTGTTTCCCTCCAAGCCCAAATTGCAGTATCTAGAAAAAAAAGAACCAGGGCCACCAGCACAGGACCAACAGACAAAAAAAAATATATATAGGCTAATATTGTTTCAAACTCAAATGTAGGATTTAAAAATTCCACCACTGGGGGAAATTTACTAAGTGGCGAAAATTTGCTAGTGTTGGCTTCGCTAACGTTCATCGGATTTCGCCAGCACTACTCAAATTCACTAAGAAGCAAATTTGCGCTCAAGACGGCGAACGTTAGCGAAGTACCGCTATCGTTAGTTCGCCAGAGAAAGTGCATTTACGCTAGCGATGCCTAATTTGCATACGGTGCGAACTTAAGCATATAATAGAAGTATATGTTACAGCCACTACATTCCATTACACAAGCCCAGGAAACCTTTAATAAAAAAAATAAAGTTGTCCTATTGCCCTAAACATGTGCCCCCTGTATAGTTGAGCTGCCATATGTTAGGAAATGCAGGGGGGGAACGGGGGTAACCCCGCAAAAAAAAAATCGATCTTTTTCAGACTATCACCCTAGAATGGTAAAGCGTTTTTTTGGGACTTAGAAAAAATTCTATTCTATTCTATTGAACTTCGCCAGGTCTGACCTGGTGAAGTAAAGTCCAGCGTAAAACGTTCAGGAAAATGTTCATCTTCATGAATTTGCGTAATTACTATCCTTCGTCAGTGCGCAACTTTGCCTGGTGTAAGGGTGCGAAGTTGCACTAGTCTATCTGCTTCGCTAGCGAAAATTAGCCAGAGTCGGCGTTAGTAAATTTCCGAAGTTACGAATTAACGTCACACTGGCGATTTAGCGCTAGCATTAGACGCTTCCCGCTTTAGTGAATTTCCCCCACTGTGTGTTAAACCCTTATAGTTTTCACCACCACCTTGCACAGCCTTTATCTTAGGCTGGTAACATCACTGGAGTGCTCCCCGATAGATGAGCACAAGGAGAAAACGTTGCAGGCTGGTTTTCACATCCTACAGACAGACAAGACTGTGCAATATCTCATAGGGGATGGTTCCAACAGGATGGAGTATAGATATGCTTTTTTATATGAGATGACATGTGAGTGCATTTTAATATTTGCCTTTTTAAAATAAAAAAGGTTTTATACTATCACTCAACAGTTACACAAGGAGGAGGGCTGGAAGAATTTTTACATGCGAGTTAAAAGTTTATGTTTGTGAGTCATAGGGCATAGGCATTTGTATTCAGGAGTAGATTTACAGCTGCTGAGCAATTTTTTCTACTCCTTTCCCCCCATATTTGGTTGATACCTTTTAAAAATCAATGTCCCATTACTCTGACACTGGTTTGTTATCCTTTTCTGTTTTTGCAGTACAGCCACACTTCTAGGCTTAATTCAGTTTGCATATTATCAAATTCAAGTATACAGTTTCTAATGGTGGAATGGAATACATTTTGTTAGTGCAAAAAACATTTGCAAACACCTTTGTGAACTTAAGTGACCGTGTTTGCTTCCTTTTTGACTGTTTATAAAGGACTTCCTCAAACAAATGGCTTTTGCAAACATTCTCAGTTTATATAATACAATTTTACAATAGCAGAGCATTTTTGAGACAAATTATTTAAGAAAACTCCAGAGTAGGTGTTAACGCTATTCTTTGCTTAGCGATAATGAGAAATGTAATATTCGCCAGCAAATGATTCTACATAGTGAGCAGCACTAAAGATTCACAAAAATGTCATTTTAAATAACGCTTGTGATTTTTAACTACATTCCCCCCTTAATGATGTTGAGGGGGCTCAAAATATTGTGCAGTAAGAAAAACAGGTTATGGGAAGGTGCCAGTCAGTCCTATACACTAGATTTTTTGCCCAGCCCTTGATATATGAACATAAAGCAGAAGGGGGAAAGCAATCCCTCTGGTAAGTTGTAAATATATCCATTTTATTTTGAACAATTAATCACATGAATAATAAAAACATGCTAAATAAGGAAAACTAAAACTAAAATCTCCATGCATTGCTAAACACCTCCTGCCACTTCATGATGAAAAAATGTATAAAATACATGTATAATATCACCAAATTCCTGGATATGGATTGATGCAGTAGGTGCTAGTGATGGTATATATGCGTGGATTATTCCTTCAAGCAACTGGTCACAAGAGGTATGACATTCTTTTAAAACAAAATTAATTTAATATTAAACAAATGGGCAGATTATTGCATGATAGCTCACATATATTTACCAGACCAAGAACAAGAACAAGATTTTAAAACAGCCTGGCAAGGCCATTATAATTTTCTATGCAGCTATCCTCAATGTTGTACGCACAGATATATTGCTCACCAACAGGTGAAGGATTTCTAAATCTCATGCACAGGTTTTGAATGCACTGTGATAGGTTCTCCCAAGCCAAGTTCCTGAAATACATTATATTCGTTGCTTCCTGACAATAACCAGTGTTGACAGAGAGGGTTTTACCATGATCTTCTTCTCAGTGGCCATGTTAATTGAAACAATGCCATATACAGGACCAATGAATTGACTTAAGATGCACAGTATAGTGGTTCTGCACTGATGAGCTTTCAAGGCATCAGAGACTATTACTGTGCAGTACTGAATGGTTGAAGGTTTGCCCTTGCACTTGTTTCTCTAAAATGCACAACTAAAAAACATAGAAAAGAAAAGAAATATGGGGTATCCGGCAGATATGCAGTATGAAACATACTAGCAGAACAGTGAAAAAGTGCATTTTCATTTATTTACATTTTGTATTTTAGTTTGTGCAGTAAATATGTTTTCAAAACAAGTAAAAGCCATTAACATAGGTGGTCTCCATACACTCCCCAGCCATTACTCACTGAAAATCTGCCAGTATTTATGTGGTCAGATCATGTTCTGTGCTGAAATGTTTATTACTTTTAATGAGTGACTAGCAGAAAAATGTCAATTAATTGCTGCATAACAAGCGGTAAATGTAACTGTGTCCAACCAAAGCAATGATAATTAATGATGTTCCAGAAGGGACTGTGTGGTTGGTTGCTCATCAAAGAATATATGCAACTCTTTATTTGGGCATGTAGCCACTAAACTCACACAATGCGGTAACATGATTACGTAAGTATTAAAATATAGAACAAATGATGCAAAAAAATCTGTTATAGTTAAGTTGGGTTGAAAAAAACACAAAGTCCATCAAGTACAACCCCTCCAAATGAAACCCAGCATCCATACATACGTACACACACTTACACCGACCCTCCATACACTCACATACCAATTTCTATACTATTGTAAATTTTAGTATCACAATAGCCTTTGAAATTATGATTGTCCAAAAAAGGTATCCAAGAAATGATGCCTCTCTTAAAAGCATTAACAGAATCAGCCATCACAACATCACCCAGCAATGCATTCCACAGCCTCACTGTCCTCACTGTAAGAACCACAGAGTCCATCAAGTTTAACCCCTCCAAATTAAAAACCCAGCATACATACACACACACACATCTCCACTCTTTCACACAAACCATATATGCCCATAGCTATACTAACTGTAGAGTTTAGTATCAAAATAGCCTTTGATATTATGTCTGTACAAAAAATCATCCAAACCCCTCTTAAAAGCATCAACAGAATGAGCCATCACAACATCAACCGGCAGTGCATTCCACAACCTCACCGTCCTGATTGTGAAGAACCACCTACGCTGCTTCAAATGAAAGTCCTTTTCTTCTAGTGTGAAGGGGTGGCCTCTGGTGCGGTGATCCTCTTTATGGGTAAAAAGGTCCCCTGATATTTGTCTATAATGTCCTCTAATGTACTTGTAAAGTGTAATCATGTCCCCTCGCAAGATCATTTTTTAGAGAAAACAACCCCAACCTTGAAAGTCTACCCTCATAATTTAAGTCTTCCATCCATCTACACAGTTTAATTTAAGTTGTCACACAAGTTTACCATCTTGGATTTTTTTTAGGAGTGTCCGCAACATGCTCATGTTCAGTGAGCTTTGAGCAGCTATTTAAGCTAAGCTGATGCTAAATGCACTGGTTTTTGAGATACCATGTACCAGGGATCTGAATTCATTATAAATCAGCCTTGTATTGTGAAATTTATATTCTACATATGTAGTATATTATGAATTGGTCCCTAAACTCAAACAAAAATGGGGGTGTGTGGGAGCACTCTAAAGGCTAAGTCAAAGTATATTTAAGTATTATGGAAGTGCAACTTACAATGCACATTCCCTGGTCCCCTGTCTCATAAGAAATTCAGTATAAATGCAAGTGCACATGTTTACAAAATAGGGGTTTTTAGTTACAAAGTGACGTCAAGGTAAACCCCATATGGCGGTCCCTAACTTGTTTACCTCAGGTCATAGAATACAAAGTCTTACATCTTTGCATAGTAGTACCTGTAATCAGGTTGAACCTTGATTTCAGTGTGAGGGCTAGATTCTCCCATACTATATAATAATATAGTATACTTATACTCAGACAAAATAAAGTTATATTTTGTACATCTATAATGAAAACATTTTGTCATTGCTTTTGCATGAGTAAACAGACCAATGCAACTGCTTTTGTTTTTCAATATCCAGTTTCAGATTTGGAGATGATTAGTAGTGCCATTTTCAACAGACGTCAACAGACGTTCCTGTATCTTCTTGCTCTGAACACTACTGCTGCATATGCCTCGGTTCCAGAATAGATAATGCTCAAGAGCAGTGGAGCAGTATACTTCCCCAGTCTGACTCACACCCAACCCTAACCCACAATGGTTGGCCAAATTTCAGACCTGCCCAACTGGTGGTCACCTTAGGTTTCAGGTCAACCCGCACATCACTCAACTAAAGATCACAACTACATACAGAACAACTCCCAAAATTCCTCTTTATACAGTGGGATGTGTATTGTACATTACATCATTGTCATTTATCAGCCACAGGGGGGGAAATGAAGGATTAGACACAGCTCATGTTGGCTTGTAAAATTAACAACTGTGTCCTTTTTGTGATACGCATTGCTCTTCAAAGGGTGAGGCTGGAAGGTGTAAAAAGACAACCAAGCAAATGAAAGAGGAGCATAAAGTGAAGTGTGAGGAATAAAGTAACAAAGACAAAGCAAAGACAACTTTAGAGAATGCTTGTAAATCATGGTCAAATAATTATGCTCTGTGTTGCTTTCCTCGTGTGATGCTTTCCAAATGAAACATGTAGAGAGTCATTAGTAGGCTGTAGGGTGTGCATCTGCTACACTGATACACTTACTGCAAGTTGTACATTCTATCCATTAATATTTTTGTGATTTTTCTATTTCTAGTTTTCATGCAGAGCTACTTGTTCCTTGGACATTCTAATATTCTCAGTCTGAAACCACCAGTCAGGAATTAAAAGGTAGAGCAGACATAAGCTCAGTTTTTAAATGATTGGAAATGCAAGGTCAAGGAAGATTATAGGCAGGACAGATATGTCTGACACACAAGAGGCAAGCGGCAAGCAAATGAGATGTGAAAAAAAGACCTTGGAAACGTAATGCATTATTTAGCTCAATGGCAAGAATGGGAAACACAGAGGAATAAGTGATAAATATAGTCTAATTTAAACAGGCAAGACCATAATAAACAACTAAAAATGGCTGCTCTGGTTTCTTGACAAAAAGGATCAAGATGAGTTCTATTTATTAAAAAAAAACGGATGATACTAGACATTACTGACAATCTCTTTCAGCTATTCTAATTTATACAATCCTTATTTGAGTGAAATGTTTAATTTTCATTTACAACTTGTATTATTTTCATTCCATCCTATTACTTATGGGAGGCTAAGGAGATGTATTTATAGAAAATGTGTGAGAAGCTCATTAAAACATAAATCATTGAGTGTACAAAGTAATGGGATTTCTTTACCATAATAATTTGAAGTAGTTTTCATATAGGGATCAAAAACTATATCACTCCCTGTCAGGATCAACTCTGGTAATTTTTTTTATGTTCTTTTCCTCCCAACATAAATATTTTTATTCTGTGGTGATTAAACATCAGTCTTTCTGAATCATGCCTCTAAGAAAGGAGAATCATTTGTTATTTATATTATACTGATACTGATAATTAGATTTTTTGAAGGTACAGTATAAGGAATCATTTCCCTGGAAGGCATGCACAAGATTAACTCAGTAGAAATCCTGCAGGAACCATTCAAGATTCCCCATTTCAATTTAGCTAAGTCATCATTACCCATTGTGTATACTTTGTAGTAGCATTTAAAAAAACATAAACACAATAGTTCCGGTAGCTATGCAGTTCTACCAGGTTAGGAGTGTACAATACTGTACTATGTACAGTAGTTGCTGCAGTTTCTATCTTACCCATTAGGTGGCAGTTGATATCAGTAATATAATGGCTGTTACCTACTTCCACAACATATATGCAACTTAACATAACATGCTAAACTCTATATAGGATGAATCAACCATATTCAAAATAAATCTTGCTTCAAATGCTTCCTTTTTTATGTCCCAACCCTTGCTTCCACCTCTCCAGCATTGCCTCCTCGGTTTCTACAGCATTTCCATGCAGAAAAACCTCCACCCAAAAATGGTAAAATGTCACTTATTCTCTTTCATGCCTTCTATGGTCCCGAATTTGGTAAGAGGGTCTCGTTCCTTGAATCAAGATTCTGTGACTTTGTGCCACTTGCACCAATGCAATTGGTATGTATTTAGGGCAATGGGCAGAGCTGAAGAACTGGTAACTGTATAACAGATTCCATGTTTGCACTTATTAAATATCTCTCTATGACATGAATAATTTTAGCATCTCTGCCAGCCTTTAAGGAACCAGCCAGTTCTCAAACTTAATTTTCAGGAAGTCAAAGAACAGTCTCACACACACACACATCTGATGGATGTAATAGCATCTTTCATAGCTGGCAACAGCTTATTCTTAAAGAGATACTGACACCAGGAATTAAACTCTTTTTTTTACATCTATCATAATATTGCTTTTGAAAGCTACTTATAAATTTGCCATAAAGTATTGAAACAATGTTTTTACATTACCTGTTTGATGCCCGATGTTCCTGTATGAGGGGGCTGCCATATTTGTGCAGCAAGAGTCAGTTAGTATTAGAAACTCTAACCGACAGGCTGAGATGGGACAGTCAGGTTGGCAAAACAGTCAGGTTTTGGAACTTCAACTAACAATTATTTACAAAAATAAACCTCTCACCAAAAACAATCAACATGACCTATAGATAAATTTTAACGTACATTCATATTTTAAAAAGTTGCTTTTCAGTCTCAGTATCACTTTAAATTCTTTAATTTGTAAAATGCTACTTTGATTGGAAGCTCTTTTGCAGAGGACCCTCTTTACCGCTTGTATCTTTTATCTGTTGTATTTCTGTATCTGTTTGTTGTATTTCTGTATATTTGATGTATAGTAGTAATAATAATAATAATAATAATTACAATCCTTTGTAAATAAAATTACTGCTATCACAAAGTCTCACTTCTCTGTTTTGGGGGTCTCTGTAAATCTCAGGATTATAAAGTCCATTTGTCTTAAATATATAAAGAAACTATCTTGCCTGGATCAATGGAGGTTTTACCTTCACATTGGGCACTGCCCATATGTTAAGTTTCAGCTCTGCTTTATCATTGGAAAGACTTCTAGTGTTGCAGTACCGTGCCCTTCATGGTCCGTTGACTGTAGGATACCACAGAATAGACTGAGAGTTACAGTGACTGATTCGTAATAAAAAGTCAGCCAGTTTCCATAACAACGTATTGCTGCAAACAGTCAAAACTGAGCCGGCTAATTACTTTATTAAATATCCTGATGCTATCATCTAATAATTTCTAGTGCAGAAATGTACTACAGAGTTGAATCCGGTTGGTAGCCATAGCACTGTTTTCATAAAACAGTCATTTTTTAACATGGCCTATACTTCCTCTAGTTTATAATATTACTGGTTATGCACAATAACCTGGGAGCTCTGGCTCTTCCTGAGCATTAATCTAATTCTCTACCTCACAAAGACCCAAAATAAAAAAGCTTTAGTCTCCCTGTTTGCCATGTTGTCTAAAAAATTATAAAAACCAAGGCAATAAGTATTTTCAGGAAGAGCATTAAACAGTGAACTCATGTTGAAGGAACATTGTTATTGCTGTTTTCAATAAATCACTGGTTAAAGGAAAACTATAGCCCCAAATTGAATACTTAAGCAACTTGAGTTTATATAAAATTAAGTGACATATTAAAGAATCTTACCTACCGGGTATATATATATTTAAGTAAATATTGCCCTTTTACATCTCTTGCCTTGAACCACCATTT
>CM044446.1:64642376-64657999 GCA_024363595.1 Xenopus borealis
CTCTAACCTACCAGAATAGTAGAGAGGTAAATGAACAGGCTACAATACAAAGGTCCCAGATTCAAACCCAGCAGAGGGATAATTTCTTACACTGTTTTGTCATAGGACACAGATGGTCTCATAGAAGAAATGACACAATAAACTTGGTATGAATGCAGTATGTTCCTTTCTAACTAATAAAATAAGCACAGCAAAAATAATTTCACTTTTTACCCAACCCTAAAATATCAGCCCATTGGTGTCATCATAATTATATAGTCAATAACATGTAACCACATCATCACTTGAGCATATCTTCCAGTCAGTACAACCAATCACAGCAAGAAACTCATGAAGAAAATTCTGGGAGCATATACTGTTAGATATTATGCAAACTATAAGGTTGATATTTTGCAGAACCACTGGAGCCATGGCCTTACTTACTTCTTTTTCTCATGTAAGCATATAAATCTTCATTTGATCTTTACTTTGTATTATCAGAAAATATAAATGTGTATACACTGAAAATTTAAAAAATGTATGGATCTGCAGTTCATCAAAGACTCCCTTTCCAGAGATTTATTACAGCTAAAGTTGCAGTTTGTGGATAAAGACTTCACTGCTCCTAAAAGGAAAAAATGCATTTTCCAGGCATCCAGGCATTCAAGGACTAGACAAACCTTGTCAATTGAATTGTGAGCATTTTTATTCTGCCTATTTCGAGCCTGCAACTGAAAATGTGCTTGTTGCAGTAAGCCTTACATTACTAGTGGCTACACCTTACTAAAAGTTATTGTTAAGGAGAAGGCAAGGCTAACATTAAGTAAGCTTTGTCAGAAAGGGCTATATAAATACACCAGTAAACCCTCAAAGTAATTTTTCTGAGTCCTCTGTCAATATAAACACAGCATTTTTTCCTTCAATTGTGTACACATGGGCTTTTGTATGAGATTTCCTGTTTTCAGCATAAACCTCCAGGGCTAAGGCCCCTTTCCCCTCCGTCCTCCCCTCCCTGCTGTAATCTGAGCCCAGAGCTATGAGTGAGCAGGGAGAGACGCAGTCAGGAAGTGATGTCACACAAAGCTAATATGGCAGCTGCTATCCTAAACAAACAGAGAGAGCTTCTAGAGATGTTTACTCAGGTATGGTAAAGCACTCTGCAGAATAAATATAGTTTTATAGCTTGCACTATTGTGGTTGATCTATTGGCAATAAACTGTTTTGGTAACTTTCCTTTAAGGTAACTTTCTCCTTTAAGGTGATCACCTCTTTATGATGTCAAATAATAAAAGAAGGTGTGGGCGTGACTGGATGTGCTGCTAAATGGACACAAGGGAGAGGAGCTCCTGACTCTAAGCTAGAGAAACAGATAGAATATAGCTAGAATATAGCGGATTTATGCAACTGTAATTTAAACCTTGGATCTCTTTCTTTCGTCGACATGGGGAAAGATGGGAAAAAGAAACCCCAAACAACTGCGCTGACTCCACCGCAAGCAACTAAGGCTCCGTCGGCATCAAGATACGTCAATAGATTGGAGGGACAAAGGCTTTCTATCAAAGGGAAGATGGCGGCTGCTCCTGATGGCAACGCTTGCCTCAGCCAGGAGATAGAGGCTACAATAATCAGACGCTGCAAGAGATGATAGCCCTGCTCCCTCCAAAGAGTGACTTACAAGAGATGACAGAGGAAATTCAAAGGGCCCAGAGAGAGGATATGGCGAAGATAAAGGAGTCGCTACGGAGCATAGGTCCCAAATGGAGGAACTAGAAGGGCAAGTCGCTGATAATCGTCAAACCATAAAAAATGGCATACTGCGCAGCAATGAGCACCATAAGGACTTGTATATGATAAGACACCAGATGGAGGACCTCGATAATTGCGGAAGATGGAATAATCTGCGAGTGAGGGGTCTAATGGAGTCCATACCTCAAAGAGAGTTGGAGAGCACATTGACGGATGCATTGTCGGACTGGGACACCAGGGGCCCACCCAAAAACCTTAGACCAGGGGCCCACCATAAAACCTTAGACCAGGGGCCCACTCTAAGTACTAATAATCTCCTCACTCAACCTCTATTCTCCTAGTTTTCTTTACATACTATAATCAATTATTCCATCTATTTAGCCTCTTTGTTCTCATAGAAATGGGGAATGGCCATGAAATAGGCCAAAACTTTAGCAGCATGAGGGCCCACTGACACCTTGGCCCACCGGGAGCTTTCCTGGTATCCTGATGGGCCAGTCCGACACTGCTCATATGTGTATGGTTAAGCAGATATATTTCAGTAATGATGTGCCTTTTTATCTTAGTTGATATGTTTCAGTGTCTTGGTGTATTTTCTTAAAGAAAATGTTTAAAATTTTGGAATTTTGTATGACTAGTCTACGAAATCGCATAAAAAGGTTATATATTTGGCATAATGCACTCTATTTTTGCAATGATAATAATATGTACTTGGAGAATATATAGGATAGAGAAAGATTACACTAAAAGTGGATATAAGAAAGAAATGACTTATCACTAATTTAATTCAATGGGTTAGGGCTCGTAGGAGGCCGAGACATACTAAAGCTCATGATGAGGTTAAGGTGAAGGGCAGGGGATTCCTTCCCCAGTACTAGGGTGTTTTATCTATCGACTATTTATATAAGGTGTATTTAACTCTTCTTAAGTGTCAGTTTTCACATGTCAATAAGTCTCTTGTGGATATATAGGACAGACACAGAACACGCCAATAGTAGGCACAGATAAGAGAATCGCTTCTCACAAAAGGGGTTTTTCTCTCTTCTTTCCCTCTTTTATTAGGGGTTAAGGGGTAATATTTTATATGATATGGTATTTCTTTCTATTTCAGATTACACGCTGGTTCACTTTTATTATTTAATTTTTCAATGTTTACGTCTGGGCCAGGAAGACTGAAAGGTGAGGACCATGGGTTGACAAAATGGAAAACAGAAAATGGCGTTAAAATTAAGCAGCTTCCCTCCCTCACCAGTTTATGGTGGACAGCTGGATGAACTTATTGTTCCTCAATGTGAAAGGGCTGAATTCATATGTAAAACGAAATAATTTAAAACTAGAGTTGAAAAATAAAGAAATTGGAATTGCTTTCCTGCAAGAGACGCACTTTAAAGAGCTACTGACACCTGAAATTAAACTCTTTTTTACATCTATTATAATAACTGGCTTTGAAAGCTACTTCTAACTTTGCCATAAAGTATTTGCATGATGTTTTTACATTACCTGTCTGATCCCCCATGTTGCTGTATGAGGGGGCTGCCATATTTGTGCAGCAAGCATCTGTTATCATTAGAAACTGTAACTAACAGACTGAGATGGGACTGTTAGGCTGGCAAAGTCAGAGTGTCAGAGTGTCAGAGAGTCCAGAGAGTCAGGCTTAGGAAATCCAACTAACAATTATATACAAAAACAAAGCTCTCCGCAAAAAATGATCACCATGACCTATAGGTAACATGTGATGTACATTCATATGATAAAATTCATTTTTTTGTGTCAGAATCACTTTAAGGTTAACGCCATGCCCAAGCTAAATTTAAGAGGATACAATACGTTATATATGAGTAAACTTCAAGAGAAAAAAGTTAGAGGAACAGCGATATTGATCTCTGATCTAATACGTTGGACCTATATTGACCAATTGCCAGACAAACTGGGGCGTAACATAGCAGTAAAGTGCAAGATTGATAGGACTTATAGAACTTATACATTTGTATCTGTGTATTTGCCAAATGCTAAACAAGTTCAAACGTTAAAATCTATTTTATACACTTTAGAAGGATTCGTTGACGGTGTCTTTATCATTGGAGATCTGAATTTAGCACTTGAACCGGAGTTAGATTGTTCTAATCAGAAAAGTAGTATGACGGACGCAAGGAAATTACTACACTCATATAGGATGATGGACATATGGCGTTCTTTAAATCCCAATATAAGAGACTATTCATACTACTCTACAGTACATTCGCTGTACTCAAGAATTGATTACTTCCTCATTCCACAAGGTCTGACCAGGCTCCCAACTTCTGTATAATGGACACAGCAAATAACTAAATTAATAAATTAAACTTTATTGGAAGACTCAGAGACAGTGAAAAAGATCCAGAGTGCTATAGATCTCTACTTTGAGGTTAATGAAGCAAAGGCCCTAATGAGTTAATCGTTTGGGAAGCTCATAAATGCGTTGTAAGAGGAGAAATTATAAAATTGAAACACAGACAAAGAAGAAACTTTATTGTAAAGTGAAGAATGATAAAGGAGATATAGTCACAAGCTCTACGGAAATAGCAGCGGCATTTCAGGAGTACTAAAATAACTTATATAATCTAGGCAGACATACTTCAACAGATAGACAGCAGATGGAGAAGATGGAAAAATATTTTTCTAATTTAGCAAAACCAGAAATACTGCTTAAGGAAAAAGGAGACCTAGTTCTGCCAGACCTAAATAATTATCATGCAGCAGCAGCCTTACAAAGGGTGTTCAATATATTTTACACACCGGACTCAAACCTATGGGTGAGAATAGAGCAACATTGTACACCAATTCCTTTAGTCTCATATTTTTGGTTGACAAAGCACAGTTGGATGGGAAAATTGTACCAGTTCTTGAAGGGACTGTTAAAATATGGGACACAGTAAAATATAAAAAAAACTCCTTATGAATCCTGTCAAGGCTTACTCCCATTCTTTACAACCAAGACTTTGAACCAGGCATACATGCTAAGAAATGGTCGAAAGGGGGCTATCTTTTTGCTCATCAATTTCATTAGTGTTGGTTAAAGAAATGGATTCCCCTAAAGACAGATATTGGCAGAAATGGGAGCATGAACTGGGAGTAATAGCCACAGATAAAGAGTTGAAACAAATAAACGAGTGCACTTTTAGAGTTCCGTCTGCTGTAAAATTGAAGAAAACAATTATAAAATACTTATACTCTGTACATTGGTATAGAGTGTCTGCTGTCTTGAATAAGATGTATGAGAATGTGAACGATAAATGCTGGAGATGCAACCAAGGCAATGGGAATCTAATGCTGATGAATGAATGAATCTGGCTGGAGATTCAGCAAGTGTTAACTAAATTTACGGAAATGGAGATTGAAGATTCAACATTTTTTCTGCTTTTACTTAAAAACAAAATGACTACTTCTCCATACAAAAAATTTTGGCTTCTCTTTAAAGACTACCAAACATTAGGTACATCTAGATAGAGGGTACATAGTAGTTCATAGTAGTTTTACTCCCAGGGACTCAGTTTGGCTCTACACAAGAAATGTCAAACTTAGTGTTCCTTCTACCAAGGTGGGTCCTCGATTCATAGGCCCGTTGCAAGTCCAGGAGGTGATCAATGCAGTTTGTGTCAAGCTTGAGCTTCCTTCTAGCATGAAGATCTCCAACTCCTTGCAGGTTTCTCTCCTCAAACCAGTGGTCAGTAATGTCTTCTCTTATGTTTGTCCTTCTCCTATACTGGATGATGGACACCAGGAATTTGTTGTCCATGAGAGAGAGAGAGTATTTATATTTAACCCACTTCATCTATACATTCCACAAAAGTTATTCACCTTGACAAGAATTGTCTTAGTCTGATTTGTTAAAGAATGATCTTTCAGATTTTCTGAAAATAAGTATATATACAAGGGTATGCAAGTGAAATGCATATCAAAATCTACTAAATCTAATTTTAGTCATGACATTTAGTATTTAATAGCATCTGTAATTTTCCAGAAGCATGAAAAAAAGAAGTCTTCTGCACAGTGTCAGCTGTCAAGAAATAATTTTTAAATCGAAGTCCTGAGGCTTTAAGTGGGAGATCTGGTAACCACTTAGAATGGAAAGTCTCTAGAATGGATTAATATTGCATTTATATATGTGAGATGTTAAAGACCCATTCCTTTTAGAGTTGCTAACCAATCCACTTTTATATTAATACTGGCAAAGCATAACTAATACAGGGTTGCATTGGTTTTTTACACTACTCTGCACATGCCATTTTGCATTAATGCTAGTAAAGTTTTGTGCCACTGCTCCCAATCACCTGGAAATATTTGCCACTACCTTGCTCACATGCATGTATTGACATACTCTATAGGAATTGTACATGCTTAAAGGGATACTGTCATGGTAAAAACATTTTTTTCCAAAATGCATTAGTTCTGCACTGAAATCCGTGAGGCAATTCGAGCAATTTCACCGCGTGTGATCTCATATCTTCATGTAGGATCACAACCACTTGCCTGTCCAAAGCGAGTGACCTATACATAATAACAACTGAAAGAATTTGCCAGCACTCAGTCTAACCCACACTGTGGCGCTGACATCTGCTAGATGCACCCTTATGCCAGAACTCAGTCTAACCTACAATCTGGAGTTGATCAGCTGCCATGAGCAAGCCAATATTTGTACACAAAAACAGAAAGACAATAATTGCCTTTAAAAATGAATATTACAATAAATTGGGTATTAGTACCACACTTTGGCCAAAATATGTAATCTCATATGCCATGACAAGGCCCCTCCTACACTATTAACATTCTCAATTAATAGTACATTTAAATCAAGTCCCTCAGCAAAGAGTGTGACTGTGTAATTAGAACATAGTATAGGATAAGAGCAAATACACTTTCTATTAACCTTCTGAGTTTGTAGTGCATTAAAATCAAGGGCCCCAGCAAACAGTCAGGTCTGACCATAGTGCACTCCTGTACATGGACGAAGTGGAAAGAAAGGCCCTGGAAATCTTTAAAGGAATTACTCCCAGTCATTGGTTCCGATATGTGGATGAGACATGGTTTACAATACACACACATATACAGGTGCAGACGTTCACTGAACACATCAACACAGTGGACCACAACATCAGGTTTACTCAAGAAGATGTGCAAGATAGTTCACCCAAAAGACCCAACCCCAAAGCTAAATGAGTTTTCATATTAAATCAAATACAAACTGTTGCACTCAAAACATGGGTCAAATCAAATGGAAAAAGATAACTTCTGTTCTTTGTCATACAGTAATTCTAAATATATATTAACATCTCTGTAAACAAAAAAGCACTACTCAAGAGTTCAGTGACATCTGCCTATGACTTCAGATAAATGTTGTGTCATTGTGTGGTTTGATGAAGAGATCAGAATTTTAAACTCACCCTTTAGCCCTGGTGAAACTGAAATTTTCAACTTTCTCATCTCCTCAATGACATTATTAGAATCTTACACACGCATCACTTCTATAAACTATACAGATTTTTAATACAATGCACAGTAAACAAAAGAATGGCAATATTATGAGAAATTGCAATGGACATTATCCCAACATATTTTTGGTCATAGTCTTTCACACCTTTGCTTCATTTAGGAAAAGCATATCTGTGGTAATAAGTCAAATCAACTGGACTTACTGTATTAGCAAGTCTAGTTGTATAGATATACAATGACCTGGATGAATGGGAACCATGAAAGACAAATATACTTAAGCTGCATCAATGTTATGATCTTCTCTTGTATTATATGCTGCTAACCATATACTTCATCTATTTTCTCTACAATCACTCATTAATTTGGCCTATCTAACTAAATCAAACACGCTGTAACAGTATTCAGTGGGGTTGTGTTTTAAATGTTTTAGGGATGCACTGAATCCAGGATTCGGCCAGAATTCAGCCTTTTTCAGCAGGATTCGGATTTGGCCAAATCCTTCTGCCCAGCAGAACCGAATCCGAACCCTAATCTGCATTTGCAAATTAGGGGTGGGGAGGGAAATTGCAGGACTTTTTGTCACAAAACAAGGTAAGTAAAAAATGTTTTCCCCTTCCCACCCCTATTTTGCATATGCAAATGAGGGTTCCAATTCGGTTCGGTATTTCGCCAAATCTTTCTCGAAGGATTCGGGGGTTCGGCAGAATCCAAAATAGTGGATTCGGTGCATCACTAAAGTGTTTTTTTTTTTTTTTAATTCTAACCTTTTATACAGCCAAAGTATCTGTACTGTATTCTGCCACCCAATGTCCATTTGTGGATTATTTTTATTTAAATAGAGCTACTTGTGTATGTAACACTGTACACAACACAATAGTACAGCTGTACAGACAGGATTTATGGTAAGTAAATAAATCAGACATACATACCGTTATATATATATATATATATTATGAAATTGAGATTACCAGTAACAGGTAACCCCCTGCATAATAAAAATCTGCTTATCTGTGCACTGGTAACACAAATATCTACCGTATTTCACACACAGGGAATAGTAAATATATGGAACATCATGTGTAAATTCTTCAGTTCACTTAAGGAGGTATTTGGTACTATAGCATTGTATAACTAAGTTGATAATAACAGCAAGCTTTCAGAACATGCCAGTCTTTCGAAAATGACAGAATTATTCTATAAACTGTGGTAAGACAGTAGAACATCTTTACTAAAATTCAGAGCTTAATAAATAACCCAATTAAAGTAATTAATATGTAATTTAGTGTTGCTCTGTACAGGTAAAACTGGCCAGCTTGTTTCAGAAACACTACTGAACATTACTGAACATTAGAACCCTAATTATTAAATTCTGGAGCTAATTGCACTGGTTTCTGTGCTGCCATGTAGTAATTTTCTGTATTAATGACTTATCAGCCTTATATCGTGACATTTCTATTCTATGTGTACTGTATATTGTGAGTGGGTCCCTAAGCTCAGTAAGTGACAGTAGCACAGAGAAGAAGATGGGGAGCTACTGGAGCATCTTTGGAGACACAGATCTTTACTGATAAAGGGCTGTGGTTGCCTTGGGCTGGTACAGAAGCCCAAAACATAATGTACAATATATCTAGCCTGCTTCTTTAGTTTAACTTTCCTTGTCCTTTAAGGTGCTGATACACAGGAAATTTGCTATGTGGAGAAAATGTAGGCAATCCAGCTAATTGAATACAAAAGAATAACAGAAGTCCTTTTTATCAGGTAAGTGGTCAGAAACAGGCTGCAGACAGGCTGCAGACAATCAAGAGTGATTCAATCAACTGGCAGAATGTCAGGACTGGTGGCAATGTAGGAGACTCAGTAAACTGGATGAGGTCAGGGGCAGGCTGGAGGCAGAGAATGGTGGAAGAGACAGGCTGAGGTCAAATACCAGGAGATCCAATATTCAATGGGAACAGGGGCACAGAGCAGAGAACCAGCCAGGAAAAGGGCAGGAATCAGGCACAGGAACAAGGAGTAATGCAGGCTCTTGCTACAGTTGATCAAGCAATTGAGGATTGTTTATAAAAGGTTTATAAAGCCCCTTGATTGGCAAATTACAAATACCTGGATTTGACAAGAGCATAGGAGGTGAAGAAATGCATAAGTTAACTTTAATCATTTGCATTGAAAGGTCTCCAGAGGCTCAGTGAGGTAATGCAGGAACTTGTAAGTATATAGTTCGGAGTTCGATTCAAGGTAGTTCCTGACAGGCATGCTCCAGAAGGCCAATCACAGGTACTCCTGTACCCAACTCAGAAATGTTAATCTTAAATAGTAAGAAAAGTGGGGCTTCCCTATGTGTGTGTGATTTTAATAAAACAAAAATAGCTGGGTAGTGAATAAAAAACAATTTTATAATGTAATCTCTATTAAACACATCTTGTTATCTATTATGTCATATATTTTTATTTGCATTTATACATTATAAATATGTGTGGCTTAACAGACAAATGGTCCAGCTAAAAGGTCCTACCTAGGTGTACTCACAGCCTGTAGAAAGTTATAACAGAAAGCTTGCAAACGTAAGTACATTCACTTCTAATACTCCAACTTTTGCTGGCAAATCTAAACTGCAGTAGCTTTTCTAGAAAACAATATCCATCTATTTATAAACATTTGTTCCATAATTCATTAACCCTACCCAAACTGGTTTATAAGACATAGCAGGCATCAGACAGTTAAGTGAAAATATGAACAAATCCAGTAACCACCATTGGGATTTCTAAAACATTTGTCTGTGACCACACCACTTTCACAAATTCCCTTGTGATAGATACTGTAGGTGCATAATGGAGCTTTTACTTCTGTATGAGACACATACATTACATGAGCCAAAGCCATTAGCTAAAGCCATCAAGTGAGACGGAATATTTCAAATGAGCTTCTTTTAAAAACATTAAAAGTCAACAGGAATTCAGATATGTCACTAGGGGATATCAAAGTCATCTAACTAAATCAGATATGTATTCATGAACGTGGCTACACCCTTGTACATTACAACTTTGTTATTTTTATTTCTCTAATGAAAATCTAAATAGTTTGGTCTATGAGTCTGACCTCTTGGTGTGCCTTGAATCTTAGGCTCATCTTGTGGTTTCAGATATGTCAAGCCACCCACATTTTAGGCGAGTCATCCTGCTTTAAAGGGTCAGTAACATCAAATAAAAAAAATGTTTAGTATGCAATGAAAAAAACTGAACAAAAAGACTAATAAAACTTTGAAGTCGTTATTAAGAAATAACTTACCAAAACTCCCCTTCCACGACAGGGCGACGATCCATCACATGGCGCTCAATTTCTCCTCCCTGGCTATCTTCTATAACGAATGACCCCCCCCCCATTTGAAAATTGGAAAGAAGACGGCAAATAATTAAAAAAAAAGTAATGAAGACCAATTGAAAAGTTGCTTAGGATTATTCTACAGGCTACTGGGGGAGATTAGTCGCTAGTGGGCAACTAATATCCCCTAAATGCCTTCCTGCCGGTTAGAATGTATGGCACTTGGAACACTTTGGCTTTCCAAAGTCGTCCACAGTTTCCTCGTGAGGCAACTTCAGGCGTTTTCTGAAGACAAATCTATTTAAATTCTAGCCGGTGGGAAGGCATTTAGGGGGGATTAATCACCCGAAGAAGAGGTGATTTGTCACTGGGCAACCTATTCTCTCCCAGTAGCCTCGTGTGTCACCACCCTAACAATTAGCTTAAAGGAGAACCACCTTCCAAATTTTTTTTAGTTCAGTTGGTTTCAGCTAGTTCAAAAGAAGATTTTTTTCCAATTACTTTCTATTTATTATTTATTTTCCCATTTGTGATCATTTTTTCACCTTCTTATGTCTTTCTAAAGCAGCTCGGGAGGGGGGGGAGTCACTGACTCTGTATCTGTTCAAAGCAGATACATTTTCTTGACATTTCTTGTATCTGTCTGCATTAAAGACAGCTACAAGAATTGATGCAGTACTTGCTAATATTCTAAATAACTAACTAACTAACTAACTAACTAACTAACTAATATTCTGAATTGTAATCATTCAGAATCTGCACCTGGATTATTGAGCTGCCAGGTTGAAATATCAGAAACAACATTAAACATTAATTCTGGGAAGTTTTTATTTGCTACTGAACAGACGGAAAACAACCAAACTTAAAAAAGGTTGGGGAGCTACTGCTGCACTGTGCCACCAAGATGATCGCAAGATCATAGAAGAGCTATGAGTTTAAGACTATTCCTTTTTAAGGAAACTACGCAAGATAGACCATAAGCCTCTGAAGAAGCCGATTGGATCAGCAAAATGTGTCAGGTCAGATGCAATTTTGTTTTAATAAATAGTGTCACACTATGAAAGTTTTTTTGATTCCTCTCAGAGGACAAGCTTTAAGGAAAACAGATACCGGGAAAACATTAATACATTCGTCACCCATTAAATCGGTCTTGTAAGTAGGCATTGCTGTCAAATTGGTGAAGGCTGTTAAAGTGGAGTCAGTGTTAAAGGGATAATAGCTGTTTACTAGTAATGGGCGAATCTATCCCATTTCGCCAAAAAATTTGCAAATTTCCAGAGAAATTCACCAACTGGAAAAAATTTGTGAATCGAGCCGTGTCTCGTTTTTTGATGCCAACGAATTTTCGCTGGTGTTTCATGAATTTATTCACCAGCAGCAAATCGCAGGAATTTGCTGCGAATTTGTGCCTGTCGAATAAATTCGCCCATCACTACTGTTTACCTCTACCCACAAATAGAAACTATATCTACTCACAGGGTATCAAATAACTTTTGGAATATACTATATTGTTTTTCTGGTCCATATTTGTGACTGTGATATTCTGAATAAGCTGGAAAACTTTGCTCTGGAAAAATATAGTTTTGTTGCTGAGTTTGTTATGAGAAATATAGACATAAAAATGTCATAATGCACAAAAATATAATTATATTACTCAATATGTTACTTTTACATAGATATTCCAGAATGATTCACTGTATCTTAGTCATCTGAAAGTTGTCTAAAAAAGCAAAATACATCATATTATCAAACAGGATATGACATGCCTATACATGCCTATCATATTATATACACAATATAAATACCATAAGTAAAAAGGTCATCAGCAGAAGGAATTTCTGACCCTGTTAGTAAAAAGGAGGAGGTAATTTCCTTCCTGTCCAAGCAAAAAACAATCCACATCAGGCATGCAATCATTATATTGTCAGTAAATGTATTTGCTGTGAATGGATGAACTCCCCTAGGGAAAGGCCTTACTGGCACAAATATAATTAGGTGTGCAATTAATTTTAAATATTTAAAATCTATACACCCTATACTCCTTAAAGAGGTGTCATTTGTGTTCTGAACCTAGCATCTGGAGTTAGATTCAACACTGTGCTCTGCAAAAAATGTTGGCGCTCTATAAATGCATGTTAATAATAATAATAATAATGCACTGTGCTAACGTCCACAGGCAGTGATCCCCAACCAGTAGCTCGTGAGCAACATGTTGCTCTCCAACCCCTTGGATGTGGCTCCTAGTGGATACAAAGCAGGAGCTTATTTTTGAATTTCAGGCTTGCAGGAAGGTTTTGGTTGTATGAGAACCAGGTGTACTGCTAAACAGAGCCTCAATACAGGTTGCCAATCCACATAGGGGCTACCAAATGGCCAATCACAACACTTATTTGGCACCCCAAGAACAATTTTCATGCTAGCGTTGCTCCTCAACTTCTTTTTTCTTCTGAATGTTGCTCACAGCCTCAAAAGGTTGGGGATACCTGCCTTACAGCGATAGGACTAAAGAACTCCATTATGACCTGTGTCCTTCATTTTTTCCCCATAATGCAGAGACTAGCAGTTTAATTGTGGTTAAGCCACAATTGTGAACCATATGACAAAGCAATAATATTCTTGAGAAGATGGTGGCGTCTATGCTATCAGGCCAAAATAGGCAGCAGGGTAGCAGGGATGTGCCCCAGTTTCCAACGCATCATTAAAGGTTAACTTTTAGTATGTTCTAGTATGGTCAATTCTAAGTAACTTTTCAATTGGTTCTCATTATTTATTTTTTTATAGTTTTAGAGTTATTTGCCTTTTCTTCTGACTTTTTGCAGCTTTCAAATGGGTGTGAGATGAGATGACGCCATCTAAAAAACAAATGCTCTGTTAGGCTACAAATGTATTGCTGTGTTTTATTACTCATCTTTCTATTCAGGCCTCTACTATACTCATATTCCAGTCTCTAATTCAAATCAATGCATGTTTGCTAGGTTAATTCGGACCCTAGCAACCAAATTGCTTAAACTGCAAATTGAAGAGCTGTTGAATAAAAAACTAAATAACTCAAAAACCTTAAATAATAAAGAATGAAACCAGCTGCAAATTGTCTCAGAATATCACTCTCTACATCATACTTAAAGCTATCTCAAAGGTGAACAATCCCTTTAAATAGTCATTAAACAAACTATATATCCCATAGCCCATAATCCACAACATTCAAAAGTTTATTAAATTTATGGATTGGGCTATGAGACATATATTTTGTTTAATGACTACCATATGACAAAGCAGACACATTTGCAAGTGCACATTTTTGTGACATTGACACACATGACGTTCAGAATTGTCTGTGTGTTGTCAGTCATTTCTAGTGCACACTGCTTTACCACTATTCATGCAGCTCACACAATGGACTGCATGTAATTCTTTTGTGCCAACGGATGCAGCTCACTGTGGGTTCTCTAGTGTTAATACGCACACGCAATTCATTAGCAGAGGCACAACAGGTGCAATGTCAGGTGCAACTATGCTGATGTTTGGACACAAGAGTTTCAACACTTCTGCACATTTTGTGCATTCCAATATCCTATAGACCCCACATTTTTGCTTCCAGACAGAGCAATAAAAAAAAACAGAATTATATAGGTAGTGTCCTAAAAAGAGAATTCCTTACTTCTAACTACATTTATTTCTGAATGTAGTAGCATAGAAATGTAATAGGTGGGGACACCACTTGTTTCACCAGGCAAATTTAAATGATCATTAATCCAGGTTCTGGCTGGCAAATTGATAAAATGAAGCTTCATCCTCAACATTATATCCAATATTCCAAAATACAAAACGACAGAATACTTTTTTTCTTATATTAAAGTGGGATTATGTTAACAAATTTTAACTGTTTAATATATTTTATTTACACTTTTAACCATTTGAAGCTCATGACACTTTTGATTTATGGTGGACAAGTGTCTAGGATAACAGAGGATCTCTTTTGTCTTTATTTTGCTTCCTTGGACATTTTTAATAATAAGTGGCCACTTCCAGCAATTTCACCAACATCACTATTAAACACATACATATGACCTATATTTACCTGTAATATTTACGGCCGGCCTACCTTTTTTTCCGTCCCTAGGCTGTCTGGGTCCTGTCACCTGGAGGTACGTGTGCATCCACTCTGAAAGTGCTTGTACCAGCCACCAGGTCCTAGCACCACAAATCTGGGCCTGGCAATATTTAATTTGACATAGGCTAAAGTATGTTAACATAGTTTCGCTAGAAAGAAAGAAACACTGTAGAAAATTTGCTAAAAATTTTTGCACTGACGAAATTTGCCTAGGCAAAAGTATGCCAGAGTTCATTTGCCAAGACAAAGTTTTGCATTTTGATAAATCGCGTATTCCCCCATGTCCCCAAGTAAATCTGCCCCAAAGGGTTTAGTGAGGATTAAGGAATACTGAAAAACAGGTGCTTGAAGAACACAAAAAATCTTTAATAAAAAAAAAACACTGGACATAAATGCTGGTACTGGCAAATGTACAGTAAAACCCTGAGAAAGTAACTGATGTAAACTCAGACTGTTTTTACTACTTTTTGAAATATTACATTTTAGTTTTAGACTGTTACACTGCTATATGTTACTAGATCTGTGCAAGCTTTATGACTTTAGGGCATCTAAACACTCCTGATTGGAGACTGAGTTTAGGTTAAAACACTTTAGAAAGATCTATTTTTAAATAATTAAATAACTAATTAGAAATTCCAGTTTTCTGACTCAGGTTCTCTGTCAAGGCTACATGTCATGCCTAATGCTGTAAATATTTCCCGAGATCAGCAGAGAATGCAGTCAATTTTAGTCTGCTGGTTTCTAGGAGAGAAAAATGATACTTTCACTAGCTGCAAATCCAGTTCACACAATGTTCCCCAGGCATTATAAATGAGAAAACTTCCGTTTTAATGAAAAAAGCTCAGTTACTGTAAATATGACCATAGCAAGATTAGGAAGTCTCACAATAGGCATGGCTATCAAGATAAAAATAAAAACAATAAAATCACATTAATCACATGAATGAGCAATAAAAACATTTACATTTATAAATAGAATAATGCTAGCCACAAATAGATCA
>CM044446.1:64713713-64725537 GCA_024363595.1 Xenopus borealis
TTTTTGGACTGGAACAAGTCTGTTTTTATAAATGTTTGATTACATATGTTCTAGCGCCCGCTAATTTAATGGGCTTAATGTGTATGTATCATAAACTAGTCAGTCAATGACTAGATTGAGCTGAGCCATCAGTGCAGCTATGAAGTGAGCCTGGGAAGTCTGATTCTATTGTACACACTGAAGAAAAGAACTGATTAAGCAACTCTCAGCCCACATTTTTTTACTGTTAATATACTTAATCTTTTTTGGGGTTAGTCTTACCCTCAGCCACAATGCACTTTTCATTTCCTATCTTTGCCTTTTGGATTGTTGATTTACAACATTTATTATAGTGTTTATATAGTGTTTATATTCATCAAATGCAGCTTCTGTCCCCACAGACTTGTAGTTTTTAAATGCCTTTTCTTTCCTATTATCGGTTATACTTGCCACATATAGTGTTTCTGGGTGCTTCTACATTTACTCCTTAAGGGAATAAATTGAGTTAATAATTTAATATCATTTTACAACAATTTCTGTTTTGTGTTTTTATTGGAAAACATAATGACCCAATATAGTTCAGTTTAGACTTATGCTAGCCATATGTAAGAAAATTTGCTCCTTTGGCAGCTTTGCTCAATTTGGCAAGGGGGACAATTTGGCCACCTTGCAAATAATTTAGTTACATTGAAAAGGAAAAACATCAGCCTGTCAGAAAGCAGTTCCCTCCTAAAGTGCTGGCAAAAGTCACATGACCGGGGCAGCTGGGAAATTGACAAAATGGCTAGCCCCATGTCAGATTTTGAAACTGAGTATAAACAAATCTGTTTGCTCTTTTGAGAAATGGCAGTAGAGGTCTGCTGGAGTTAACTCTTAACTGGTGTGTTTTGAAAATAAAATGTGTTCCCATGACAGTATCCCTTTAAACTGTGGTATTCAATGTAACTTTTTAATGTCAGTTTTTTTCTGTTCTGTAGCAATTCTCAGTTCAGAATGTTTTCAATACTTTGCTACATAATATATAACCCCTATAAAAATAATTGATATGACATTCAGAGTGATCCTCAAAGCACTTTTTCTATTTTTAGTGGTTTCTGAGATTATCAGATTTTAGACTGTCAACACCAGTAAATACTGCATTTTTACTTTTTTATTATGTTGTGGCATTCTGTAGGTCACTTATAGATAACCGTTCTGGAAATAATGCAGTCCTAACTGAAACAGGAAGTAGGGTATAAGTAAAAGACACATCTGTCTACTCATTGGCTGAAGTTCCTGGCATGCATGGGTGCCATTGGTTTGTGTCTGATCACAGTACAAGCCAGACAGTGGACTTATAATGGTAAATTGTCAATATTGTATTATTCAGTAGCACATAATTACTAGTAAAACAGCAAAAAAAATTACAGTTTAAAAGTTGGTTATATACACAGTAAACATAATTTTCCATAGAGATGAATGTAAACATAAAATTGAGCTAAAGAGGCACTGGGAGGCAGCCTATGGAAAGTAACAAGAAGCTCTGTCATAATACTTAAAACCTATATTTTCTTGAAGCTGAACAGAGCAGGTAAGATAATTTTCCCTTTTAGTTTCACTGCAAGAAAAAAGAAAATGCTGCATAGAAATTCATGGAATCCACTGCACCTAAGCTGCAGTTTCTGTTCTACTGTAGACAGTAGCCTTGTTTTGTCTGACAATCATTTTCCTTTGCTGCTGTAAAATCACAAAATCTATCACGTGAACTTTAATGGTAAAAAGTTGCCTTGCGAGGCAATTTTGGGCGATTTAGTAATAAACTGGACATAGCGCTAGCAATTTTAATTGCTGCCAATGGAGAGGCATTTTCGGGAGATTTGACGCCTGCAGCAAAAAAATCAAGGACGACAAATCTCTCAAGAACCTTCAGTATGCACATGTTGTCGATTTCAGCTGTGCACTTTTGCAGTTTCTACACAAAATCCATCCAGCGTGCCTGTTGACAAATGAACAGAAAGCTCTGTATGCCAATCCAATTCACCAGTCATAACATGTTTCATAACTGTCTGCCACACAACAGAAATGCATAGAGAAAGTCTAACCCTCTGCATGCCACCAATTTTTTGTGAATGGGACGGCAAGGTGCCAGGAAACCTTACAATCCCTCATTAAGCAAAATCTTGGAAACGTAGACTACACAGAACTGGCACTCTGTATCTCTTTAGAGTCTTTGATTCTATGAATTGTGGCACAAATAGGGTCCCTTATTCCATTTGTTAACATGTGAACCAGTTCAGATCACACCCAGTTCAGGTTTATTAACTCAGGACTGCATCTCAGGGCAATAAAGGACTCCCTGTTCCACAAAAACTACCAAATGTCACCAGAACATCAACTTTATTCACACTATGAACAAGTACAATTTACAGAATATGAACTACAATTTACATATTTCTGCTGTATCCAGGCTTTCCAAATTGAAAAGCAACACAAAACAACTTTATAAACATTAAACAGAATGCATCGCAGAGAAGAATCATAGGAGCCTATAAAGCATAACATCCAAACACACTTATTTGACCTTTTTGTCGGTCAGATTTTGCCGATTGTTCGTCCTGGGCTCTTTTCAAGGTATTCATTGTTCAGGATATGTTGCAAAAAGCATACATGCCAAAAGAATGGAAAGTATCCAGCTGAAGTGACCCTCAGTTTAGAATGTCAGAGTACCATGCATACAGATGGATAAATGTATGTGTGGGGACAGTGTTGCAGATGTCTGTGTCCATAATCATTATCAAGAGTGATAAAGAAGCAGGTGTAGTGTCTGTTTTTCCCTTTTTGTCCAAATGTAACCGGATTCCTGATTCAAATTTGCTGAAACATCAAAAACTGCAACCCCATGGTCTTCTATAACTTCTTTGTTGGGCAAATGCATAGCCACAAAGCATGAAACTAACGCTCTTCCAACCTCCATTTCTGAGACTCCTCCTCTCGAACATCAGGCCTGATTTGATTCCTCATTCCACCCAAAACATTTGAAGTGGCTTCAGTTGCTACTATCAGAGGTTTAACAACTGCAGGAGGAATCTGTCTTAAAACTCCTCCAACAGCTCCTGTTACACCTCTGTTTTCATGCTCCCTGGCTGCTGTCTCATAGATCGTCTGAGCAGTATCTGTAATCCCCTACAGAAAAGAAGACATCAATAAAACTAGTGGGCAGCTAGACATATTAAAATATATTTCTGCATCTTTATATTTTTATAAACAATCTCTCAGTCTTTCAGAAAAGCCTCTAAGAAGCTGAGCACGGATTTAATAATATCAGATATGTCTATGGATGCAATCATATTATAATTTTATATATTTTTTTATAATCTAACATTACATATACTGCATGACTGACTTACTGTATAAATGCTAAATATTCAACAGTTGTTTTCTGGAATAAATTATTATATTTCCTGTTCTACAATTCACTAAAAACATGAATTAACTAATCTTTATCAAATAAAAAAAAAAACATGCATTTTTCATTATACATACTTAAAACTATGCTTGAATTATGATCAGGCTTAAATTTGGCAAGGGGAAGTTTACCTCTTTAACCACAGTATATGCTTTAGCCACCCCTTCCCTTAGATCCACAGGCTGATGCACCAGTCGGTGATGAGAAAATCGTTTTGCTCTTTTAAGCTCAGCAGGACTTGGCCCAGGGGACACCATATCGTATGCTGTCTCTGCAGCAGCCTGATTATTAAAAAAAAACAGAAAGTGATCACAAGGAATGGAGATCAGCACTGAAAGGTACATCTGAAAATAAATGTTAAGATCTTCATGCTTTAGAAAATGCATTTTTAACATTTCCAGAATAATAAAGCAATTCTAGACAGTGTTTCACTCATTTTGTAAAAGTGTATTCAATATTATGCACGTATTAATGATATTTTATTCTTTAAGATATTATGGGTATATTATTTTGCATACAAGGAAAGGACAACAGTAATCCGCATTCATGAATCTTCCTAGCAAGTGATGAAAGTAAAGAATACCTGGATAGTTTGAACTATTCTGTTAGTCAGTTCAAGGGCTGCCATGGCAGTAGAAGTTCCAAAAGATGCAGCTCCTTTCTGGAAACCCCGAACAATACGGCCATCTTTCCTATATTGTTCAATGGGCAGCCACACCAAGTCCTTCAGTCCCTGAACTAAGATGGAAATGCGTTGATTGTACATAAAATGTTGAAAAAGGGCCCTTATATTCCTTTTTTTCCCCAGTAAATAGGAGAAACAAACAGGACTTACCAAGTTGCACTAAAGAATGCATTGGCCCAACCCCTCCCAAAATTCCAGGTAGTTGGTTTTTCTTAATATCTGTAAGCCATTCATTAATAGCATAGGAGAAGAGTTTATCCAGACCTAATAAACTGAGGGGGAAAAATTTAAAAGTTAAAGGTCTAAAAGTTATACAAGAATATATTAACAGCAAATACCACAGCCTTTTACACAATGAAAAACATTACAGATTAAGAAACTACACTTCTTATAGTTCCTAGGCTCTCAGAAGGAAACAGTGCTATTATCAAGGCATACATTGGGTGCCCTTTCTAGCAACCAAATGTAAAATTAGCAGATGGAAAGGGCGATGGCTCAAGTTTAACACTGTGGGGAATAAGACAAGCTTGTACTGTCAGGGAAGGACCCCTAAAGATAAAAGTCTGCGTGGCTATACCTTGGTTTTGGTCATTATTATTCGGAATACGAGATAACGTGTCTCTTAAATGTGTATGGAATGAAAAGTGTGCTTTTTAAGTACTTTTCTGTTCATAATGACTGACACTGTATAGTTTACCCATGTCTGTAGCAAAGCCTCTTCAGCTTCAGTTCAGAATTGTTCAACTGAGCTAGTCCAATAAGAATTCCAGTTAGTGTTCCCTTAGAGAGAAAAAAAAAATAGAAAAAATATTAACATAGTAACCCCTGGCACCTTTTAGATGTCTGTTTTCAACTACTTGTTATGGTTGTGTTGTGATACACATGACCTTAGGCAAAACCTAGAAATGCAGAAGAATTATGGAATATAACAGATGTCAGAAGTTAGTGGACTCCATGCAACACAGATGTGCAGCAGAACTCAGAAACACTGGTTACACAACTAAATATCAGTTTGGGATTCAAAGGAAAGCAAAATCTTGAAACATGTTTATATAGTGGATGTTTGAGTTTGTAAAGAAGAATGCACTGCAAATGAATAAAGAGAAAACACATTGAACGCTCAACAGTCCCTCTTTGATTCCAATAATTTTTACTAATCATATTTTTTTGGAACAGCCCAATATTCCCCTTTCTTCACTTTCTGTAAAAGAATAACACAAATTTGATAAATTTGTCTTCATGTTTTGATTTGGAATTGAATGTGCAAAGTTCCCAGTGCATATGCCTGTATGAAAATAAAAGCTATTATATGGATTTTGAACTTTATTCACATTTTTTAACACACTGCTATTATTCTGAACACAACTGTACTTTCTTAGCTGATTTCCCTGGACATCCCCTCAAGGCGCACTCAATAGCAGTATTATTCACAAATAAGAGATATGTTGTGCGATTAAACACATTTATGCAGTTTTTTCTGCTTTGACTTACTTACCATCTCTGATTTTCTGAATAATACTGCTTATGTATTTATGCTTCGGGTTTGCTTTCAGATTTCTCTTGCCTAATTGGGGGACACAGGCACCATGGGGATGAAGATCCTGCAGCTGGAGACTGGACATTAACTTGTTAACTCATCCACGCAAGACCGCACAGGTCTCATATTTAGCATGTGCTGCGTATAAGGCAAAATTTCAAACAGTCCTCACAACAGACACCAGTCTAAAGGGGTGGGGCAGAGTGACAGAACAGAGAACGGTCCAGGGACTTTGGAACCAAGAAGAAAGGTCACTCTCCATCAAACTGCTTAAGTTAAGAGCGATACAGTACTCTCTCGAAAAATTCACCTCACTACTTATAGGGAAGGCAGTGCGATTACAGTCGGACAATGCAACAGCAGTGGCATATGTAAATCACCAAGGGGGCACCAGAAGCCTCGTGGCCCTAAAGGAAGCAGACTCCATCCTAACATGGACAGAAAGCTACGTTACGGCCATATCAGCAGTACACATCGCAGGGGTGGACAACTGGATAGCGGACTACCTCAGCAGGGAAACACTAAACCAAAGCGAGTGGAGTCATTCCATGGAAGTTCACAATGATTTACATATTCCCCCCCTGGCATTACTGCCAAAAGTCATCAAAAAGATAAAGAGAGAGAGAACGCAGACCACCCTGGTGGCCCCATACTGGCCCAGGAGATTGTGGTTTGCAGAAGTGGTAGAAATGGCCAGGGACGACCCGTTCCACCTTCCACAAAGAGAGGACCTTCTTATACAAGGACCAATAGTCCATCCGTGTTCTCATCAGGGGGCTTTAACGGCATGGCTCTTGAGACCCTAGTACTCAAAAGAACAGGAGCACAAATATAGGCCATACCAACTATGCTACGAGCAAGAAAGCCCGTTTCATCTAAGGTATATCGCAGAGTGTGGGAGACATTCATTACATGGTGTGTAGAGTAGAGGCTCAGACCTGCAGATGGCAAAGGAGAAAAAGGTTCTATTTTTCCTTCAAGAGGGTCTAACAAAGGGCTTGGCCCTAAGTTCTCTGAAGGTACAGCACTCTTTATCAGAAAAAACTTGCTATGAAGAGCAATATCAGAACTTTTCTACAGGGAGTGACACGTATAGTTCCTCCATACAGATCTCCGGTTCCACCCTGGGACCTTAACTTGGTACTAGGGGTGTTACAGGAAGAACCATATGAACCGTAAGACAACATTCCACTCGCAACACTTACAGAAAAAGTGGTTTTTCTGTTAGCTATTCCTCAGCTCGCAGGGTTTACGAGAAACCTGCACTTTCTTGCACTGTTCATGTCAATACACAAGGGTAAGGTGGTGTTAAGACCGACACCGGACTTCCTACCGAAGGTGGTATCAGAATTTCACCTCAATCAAGATTTGGTTGTTCCATCCTTTTGCCCAGACCCCAAAAACTCAGCTGAGGGTAAATAAGACAATGTGGTTTGAGCGCTTAAGTCTTATTTGGAGGCCACAAAAGATCAGAAGGGTGGAAACACTTTTCATTATTCCGAACGGACCTAAGAGAGGAACCACAGCATCAAAGACCACCATAGCCAAGCACATTCCACTCGCTCAATCAGTAAGTCTTGGGCTGTTCGACAACAGGATATGGCGGAACAGGTCTGCAGAATGGCCACCTGGGCATCCCTTCATACATTCACACGATTCTACAGACTACACACACAAGCTTCAGCCAAAGCCAGCTTTGGGAGGAAGGTGCTACAGTCTGTTATTCCTGAGCACTGAATGGGTGAACAGTGTCCCACCCTCAGGGGTTGCCTGTGTCCCCCAATTAGGCAAGAGAAAGAGAGACTTTTGTACTCACCGTTAAATCTTTTTCTCTTGTCCTATATTGGGAGAGTCCCTCCCTGTCTGACACTGAAAAATTATGTATATAGTTACGCTGTGTTGGGAGCGAGATTATAGTTGCTAAGGGGGTTGAGGGACTCCCCTTCTGTTTTGGCTGCTATGCTCCTTCGGTTGAAACTGAGGATAATAGTCGGAGACAGGGCATGAAGCCGAGAGCAGGAGGAGGAATCACAGTTAACAAGTTAGTGTCCAGTCTCCAGCTGCAGGATCTTTATTCCCATGATGCCTGTGCCCCCCAATATAGGACAAGAGAAAAAGATTTTTAACAGTGAGTACAAAAATCTCTCTTTCTTTCTGAAAAGCTGTATGTCATGGAAGAGGGTTTGATTATTGATTATTTTACAATATTACAGTAAAGGTTAGTGTTACCTTCTGATAGGTAGCTCAAAGATAAGAGAAAATAACACCCAAGACTAATGTTATACTTAGAAACAGGGCTAGTTAATTAATGGAAGGCATGTACATTATCTGCCATCAGTGTACAAACGTTTTAGGGAAGTGTCAGAAAAATAAATTTTGTATATACCTGGTCCATTGAGAGATGTTTTCCATGGTAGTCCAGCCTTATTGGAACTTCCGAAGTAAATCGGAATTCCCTGCATAAGTAAGAGTGATTCAAATCACATTCATGAATGCATACATACATATTCAAGAAAAATGCACTGCTTGCATAATATTTACCTGAAAAAGACAGGCTGGTCACTGAATGAAGAAGCCTCTTCAGAGGCAGTTTGTGTAATATGTTCCAAACTGATGCTACTATTTTCCCCTGGATCACTTTGCCCAATAAATGAAACAACTGGTTTTCTCTCTTGGGAGTAGAGGTGCTTTGGCAAACTGCATGTAACATCAGAAGCTGGGTATGTTTTTACTAAAAAAAAAAAACATCAATAACAAACACATTCAATTCAAATGATTCCATTTATAGCGTCATATGAAACTACCTATATATATATATATAAAGATTAAAGCACAGCGCTGATACCTCACAGAACTGGGATCTTGAATTTGATTTGAGACAGGGTTATTATATAAATATATTTGTTGGCTTCCAAAGGGATTTCTCCCATCATCCAAAATGATACTAATAAGTTAATTGGATTCTGATTAACTAACCCCAAATCTTATGGAACACTTCCCACTCTAGCTGCTGGAGTTCAGTCCTGATAACATCGCTAGTTAGTGAGCAAAGTGTGAGAAATGAAAGCCATCTCCCTATAACTGCAGACACAAAATCTGCCTTGTGTGTACAGATGCTGACAGTATTGGACTTATCTCTGTCTGTTTTTATGCGGGAAGAGAAAAAAACAGTATTTGCCATAGGTCTACGGCTGTGTTCACCAACCAGTGGCTTGTGAGCAACATGTTGCTCACCAACCATAACAGGTGCACTGCATAATAGTGTCTCCAGTAGGCTACTAGTCCACAAAGGTGCTACCAATAGCCAATAACAGCCCTTATTTGGCACCCCAGGAACATTCTGCATGCTTGTGTTGCTCTCCAACCTGCTCACAGGTAAAAATGGTTGGATGTAATTTTAATGAAATCTCTTTCCTGAATGAGACCTCCTTACCCATTAAATGTCTCAAGGAAACCTCATTCGTACATTTCTTTGCTGTGTACCTCTACATGACCATACACTTATTCCTTTTGCATTTCCTTATACATTATATACAGCCCTCTTTAGTGACCCTCTCACCTTATATCACAAATAACTTACTTTAATTCATGCCTGTACCACATCAGTAGGCAGATCAGCACCCTACCTATTTTACAGGTACTACATTAATTTATAAAGAGAACATACTCATTAGAGCGGTACTTATGGATACATAATGATGGAAATGCAGACAAGCTGATTCCATAAGTAAAGAGGGCCCTATGTGTGTGTGTGTGTGTCCTACAAATCCACATCTTCATGTAAATATGCACCAGTTTTATTTCTGTATGTAATATATGTTAAACTGATACACTATTCCGTTGTACAAGAAAAGTCAACATGTTGGCCCTTTAAAATGTGTGAATACTATAACTAACAAGCAAGTCTCTTACCTCCTCATTATTGGCCATTATGAACTTAGTTGTCACCAATGACTGGCTTGAGTCTCCCTATACAGCTACATTTTACTTATACTTGTAAAAAAACACTGTAGCTTGTGAGAGTGCTGCCTGCAATATCAGCTACTCTGTGCTGCAGAATATGGTGGTGTTTAGTGCAAAAATGCTAATACTTAAATAATGTCTAAGCTAAGAATACAAATAATTTTTGAAAGGATTTTTGAAAGCCCTATCCATTTAAAATGTGCAAGTTCCTGCTAGAAAATCACCTTCTGGATCTGGCGTGACCAGTAATTCAACCTCTGTAGAAAGATTCGTAAAAAAATCCTTCAAGAAAAACAAGGCATCCTAGGGGAACATGAAAAGATGAAAGTCAAAGAAGTTATGTTTGGTTTTCACATTAATTTAAACATATTTAAAATAAAATACCAGTGCTATAAAAATGTAGGTAGTAATGTATTTAGCTTTTTTCTGTACAAATAAGTAGCCATGTTGCTTACTGCTTGTTAGCATCACTGACCTAGGCTAGCCATCAGGTAAATGAACTGTAATAACTGATAAAAGCTTTATTTGTTGTCTGGAATTTGAACAATTCATTCACTAGAAATAAAATGTGTGTAGTTACTACTTTGCAAAATGTAGTGGGTTCTGGAAACTAACTATAAGATGTAATATAAGTTTTCAGCAATGAGGTATTCTCACACATTGGAATGTATATGTATGTGTAACAAGCGCCCCATTAATTTATCTGGAGAGAGTTAGTGCCAGTGCACCAAATTCCCACTGTTCACTCCCACACAGTCTGAAAGGAAGTGGATAAACATGCAAAAAACTGCTTAAATACAGGATTTTTTTATAGATTGAGCTTTATGTATGGCTAGTTTTATGGTAGTGAACAAAGGGCATTTTCCAGTGATGGAATGTTATTTCTCAACCCTCCACCAGTGATAGAACAACGACAACTACAAAGAAACTAATTTTGTGTATTTTGATTAATACAAAGGACATCCAACATGCAGCCCTCTAGCCATTAAAAATAGTGTGCGGCTTCTAAGACCTCTAGAATTAACAATCAATTAACTATATTTGTAGTGGTTAAACACTTATGATTTAATAACTTTACTGACCTGGTCAATATTAAGTCGAAGTGGCATTAAGGTCACTCTCAGGCAACATTCTTGCGGTGATTGACCAGTCTCAGGACGCACATGTAAGGCCTTGATTGTTAACTGCAAGAGTTACATTTTATTCAATAAGGCATGCACCATAAAGCAATGAGAGTTTGAGACACTAGAAGATTAGAGGATAGAATGCACCAAATAAAACCTTCTTGTTGCCCTGCAGCAGAAGTCATTCTACAGCATTTCCTCAGCTATACATCTTAAAGCTGCTTAGAATTTATTACTAGAAATGTGATAACCAAGAAATGCAATTCAAGATGGCGATGTCACAGATATGGATAAGTTACAGGTGTGATGTGTTATTATTCATAGGTTTCATAGGAAACTATGGACTTAAGGAAGGCGTACATTATGAGATTAAGTAATTTGGTGACCTAGCGGATCTTTATTGGACCTGGTCTCCAACTAGCCCAGGCAGTAAATGATCGCATTAAAACACAAACGAGGTCCTCACTTTTTTTTATCCAGCCATTTTCACACTTACCATATTGGAATGTGCTTTCCTTGGCATCTCTTTACTGCTGTATAAATGAAGGAATTTGTTCATTTGAGAAGAGGCCAGACGATCCCTAATCTCTAAATCATGCACAATGAAGACCTGGCGTGATACTGGCTGCTCCATTGATGGCAATTCTACAGTGGATGCTCCCTGAGGGTATACTTCATGTTGAAACTTAACCTGTGTCCAGAGAAATTTTGGTATTTCCAGTCAAACAGTGTAAATTACAGACAGTTTAATTCAATATGCATTTATTTCTTATGAGTCACAGTAGTAGTACCTAGTGAGACCTACCCTTATATACGCTAATTAGTGAACTGAAGATTTAACGCTGAACCAACTAAAGCTCAGTCTTGGCAGAAGGTCAGATTGAATGTATTGCACATAAGATGCAAAAATAGTACCCGATTTATCCTCTTTTTATAGAAAAACAATCTGAGTAGATTTGAGAAATCCTTGGTCTGTCCCATTCAAAAATGTTCTGACTGCCAGAGAAAGACCATTTGTTAGCCTAATTGACTGCCTATAAACTTTTTGCAAAACACCTTAAACTGGCCATAGACGCAAAGATCTGATTGGA
>CM044446.1:64727361-64746745 GCA_024363595.1 Xenopus borealis
GTGTCTGGGTGACGGGTCCACTTTAACTCTTCCTTTGGCCAATGGAACAAGGGTTGGGTTTTCGTTTTTCCTGGAAAGAGAGGAAAATTCCCTGTGGCTTCCTACATAATTTTATATAATTTGTGAAGTCCTCTGATAATATTCATATAATAGTGAAGTCCTCTTTACTTATCAAATGATTGTGACCTTAGTATGGCACTAGAGCTTTTTTCAGAAGGAAATGGGCTGCCAAACTGCAGTGCTGCTGCTTCTAGGTGGTTATGATTTCATTCTTTCAGACAGCATAGGGAAAATGTGGGGTGTTGTTGCACTGTATCACTCACTGAAAACATGATGGACAAATAAGGTGAAATCTAACCCATATGAAATTAACCTTAGTCTCAAGGCAGCTGACCAGTTTTCCCTTACTACGAGTAAGAACATTATAATGGGACACAATTAACATTGCTCTGTAACACTGCTGCTTATATCTGTATTTTCACTTTTCAATGTACTATTACAACTACTAATTAGGACTACTAATCTTGTACCAAAACGTTTATTCAAGGTAATTTTCCATAGAATACATCTTACCTTACTAAACTGTATTTCCATCAAAAGCTCTTGATTTCTCCCCCTTCCACCACGCACCAAGTTATTCCCACGCCTAGTGGGGGTATTTGATGGAGAGCTTTGGGGACTCCTTTAAGAAAGGTTGACAAAACATTACAATTAAAAAAGGCAAAATAAAACACGCATGGACCAATGTAACAGCAGGTGTATTTTGTTCATATCCAAAAGGCCATAACAGCTAATCATATTTTGGCTTCCAAAGAACAGAACAGCAGTAATTGTTGCCTGTTGATTGCCATGCTTTGTTCCTGTAACTACAAAGCCTCCACCAAGACACTATAACAAATTGTGGGGGCCCATACCACTGAGTTAGCTAGCCTAAGGCAACTACCCACAAACTATACCCCTTTGCGCTAAAAGCTGGTTTGTGCTAAAAGCCTATATGCGAGAATGCGTACTTTATCTGTGAATGATAACTGTGTATCTGAAGGACACTAACATATTGCATACTTACATGTAAAGTTTAGCAGGTGATAGTGGTGGTAAAGCACCGCCAAAATCTTTGCCACCATAAAGATGCCAAACCAGTGAAACTTCTTTCACCACATAACGTACAACTGGCACAGGAAAGTGCAACGGGGCTTTACTGGTGTCCATTTTTTGCAGAGGCAGGCTAAAGTGATCCTCTTTAATTAAAATGTTATCATCAACAAGCTTCTTCACAGAGGGTTCTTCATCCTTTTCCTTAAAAAAAAATAAACATTTTGTTTAGATATGTTAAAATAACAATCAGACCTGTAAAATGTTATCTGGGCCTTTAATCACTGCAATCTGTTTAGCAAGTACTGCTTTCTAAAAGAAATTTATTGTGGTTTATTGACATCTCCCCTGACTAGAAATACAGTATAAACTAAACAGTTCGTAACATATATGCTGTAGAGCTCCTCCAACTGATTAAAAAAAAGGATTTGGCAATTTCTTGTAGATGCTACATTCAAAAGCTGTTAAAAATTAAGCCTGACATGGTACACTTTTGCAACTTTTAGAAAAGAATTCTATTCAAGCAAGGGTAAGTAAGAATTTGTGTGCAAATTACTCAGAGCAATTGTTGGACCTGTTACTACCTGTAAATATGCAGGTGAGTTGACATGCATAAACTATAAATGAAGGATCTTGTAATTATGAAAGTCCACACTGCCTGAATTCAACTGAAGTCTACAAAATGTATTTGGAAATAAGAAGCGGGATTTCAGCCATAGTTATACTGGCTATCTGCGTATATTGCTTTTTATCTAAAGTGGAGTGAAAAGAAATACACTTTTTTTGGGTCCTATACACAGATCTGAACCACTCACAGCCCTTATAAGCATTGGCAACGTTGAAACTTTTAAGATACATTGTACAGTACACAATAAAATGCCTCATTGCTCTCCTAGTTTTTGTAATAAACTACAAAGCAGAAATTTTTAAATGTTCTTACTGAAACAGAACTTTTTGGAGCATACAAGATGCAGAAGTCATCACTTTCTGTGGGAAAATCCAGCATGGCTTCACTAAGAAGGTGGGGAGTTGTGGGAGGAAAAATGGGACTAGATTCTTCAGAGACATTTCCACTTTCATCAGGGAAGAGGAAGAGATCTGAGCATGGAGGTTCCTGGGTCTCACATCTGCCTTCAGAAATTCCTGGGTAAAATATATACTGCTTGAATTATATGAAAACAGACTTTAGAGAAATAAAAATGTTTTTCTCTATACTACTCTCACATGACTTATTTCTGTCCAATTGTTTTTGCTAAGACAGTATTTGGAGGAGAAGGGGTGGTGCACAAAGAGTCAAATATCACCTTATATAATGGGTTTACTGATATTTATATGAAATATTAACTCCAGCACATCAATACACGAATTGGACTGAAAACAAAGACTGGTGGGTCTCAAGCACACGGCCCTACACAATGATCATCATACTACTGAGCTGAAAGGGGGAATTTGGAAGGTTACTGGTTTCATTCAAGCACAAAGAAATGCAAACTTTCATGGTTGGGAGTAGCCTCCCTTTTTCACCTCAGCTTGAAGTAAACATGAACCCTACATCATCCAATAAAATGATATACATTATATGGGCAAATATTATATTATAACATTTCTATGTATGTTATGTTATTATTATGATATACTTTATTGCTTATATATTTATTGTGATGTTATATGGTGTTGATGTTTAGGGTTCTTTAAAGTATAGATTTATGGGTAAACTTGAATCTATAGTTATAATATGTACTGTTCACTTACATGTATGCTTGTAGAAAGGAGAACATGTACCTAATTTAGACAGGAATTGTGGGCATTTGCTGAAGGAGAGCTGACTAATTCAACACTGTTTCAGTTATAATTGTAGTCTGAACCAACAGTTCAAGAGAAAGGAAATATACTGCTTTTAATAACAATTACATTTACAAATAACTTTTGAGTCACAGTCAAATGTTTTACTTTGAAAGCAGCAATTAAGTTGCCGGTAAAACTTAAGCTGGCCATAAACTAAACAATCCGATCGTATAAATCGAGGATTCATACGATTTTCCGATCACGTGTGGAGTGTCCCGACATTTGTCTTGCCATGCCGATCAGTCGATCGGACAGGTTAAAAGATTTTGGTCGGCTGCCAATGATATCTCTGTATGAATTGCTGATCTGATGATCTTCAGTGGGAGACTGTCACCAGCTTTTGTTAGACATAAGCTTCCGTAGTTAGACATTGCTGTCAGGAGCAGAACATCGGCTGATCTGTGCTTTTACTACTTTATTTAATCTGAAGGTTGGTGGCATGTCAGGAGATGGGGATGTCTGATTTGTACAATCAGATCAGATCTTTGCGTCTATAGCCAGCTTAAGTCCCTGTGTATAATGTATACTGAAGCACTGCCGGGCCAACCCGACCAGGCACCCTAGGCAGGTCTCAGTGCCCCTCAAAAAGTGCGTGAAAATACGTGGGCGTACAAAACAAATATGCGCTGCAAACTGCACACACCAGCCAGATCATTGAGCAGGGACTGGACTAGGGGGGAAAGAGAGGTGCCTGGCGCCCCCCTGCTTTGCGCCCTAGGCACCTGCCTACTCTGCCTACCCCTTGTTCCGGCCTTGTAATGAAGCAATAGAATTCTTAATGAATCAGATGCAAGTTCAGTGTATGACTGGCCATTCCAGCGATGACTTTGATGTAGTTGGCCAGCTTAAATATATTGCAACATATGGACAAACAATCCCTGTTTTGTTTAAAGGGTAAGCGATTTTTGGTACCTTAAAGTAATACTGACACTAAAAAATTATTTTAACATAGGAATGTACATTAAACGTTACTTATAGGTCATGTTGATCATTTTTTGCTGAGAGGTTTGTTTTTGTATATAACTGTTAGCTGAAATGTCTGACACTCTGACTTTGCCAACCTAACAGTCCCATCTCAGTCTGTTAGTTACAGTTTCTAATGATAACAGATGCCAATTTTATAATAGATGTAAAAAAGAGCTTAATTTCAGGTGTCAGTATCTCTTTAAGGCACAAAAATGTTTCAATGCCTTTGATAATGGGTTGAGTGCAGATAGGTATTTGTCATACATATATGGGACCTATTATCCAGAATGCTTAGGATGTGAGGCATTTTTGGAAAACTGATCTTTCCGTAATTTGATCTTCATACTTTAAGTCTGCTAGAAAATCATGTAAACATTAAATAAACTCAATAGGCTGGTTCTGCTTCCAATAAGGATTAATTATATCTTAGTTTGAATCAAGTACAAGGTGCTGTTTCCTTATTACAGAGAAAAATGAAATCCTTTTCGGAGATTTCTGGATAACAGGTTTACGGATAATGGATTCCATACCTATATGCTATTTCACTTATTATCGAAGGGGTTCCCTCATGTCCTCTCATCTATAGTTGTTGAGCCCAGTGATGCCTGAAGTCTTGGAATAAAACGCATTAAAGCAGGGGTGTCCAATCTACGGCCCGAGGGCCGCATGTGGCCCAATATAGATATAAGTGTAGCCCAGCTTGAAACTCTCAGTTCCCGAGGAAACGTTACATCACAAAGGATTTAGGATCAGGGGGGACTCTGCCCATTGCCCAGTTAGTAGTAATAATATAATAATAAGTCTGTTTAATATCCAGGTGTCCCATTTTCCAGTGTATCTCCATCTGGTTATCCAACTGGTATTGTAGTTCTTTTCTGTGCATTTTATTTACTTTTACAAAGTGTCTGTGTATTTCATGTGTGGCCTCAGACAATTTTTCTTTTTCCAATGTGGCCCAGGGAACCCAATAGGTTGGACACCCCTGCATTAAAGGGAAACAACATGGTGACTGCTTTTGAAATTAATTTTGCTCATATGCACTTAAAAATACCCCTACACGGTTTGGGCAGAGCATTAAACAAACCTCAAATTCTAGTTAAAAAAGTAGGTATTTATGTCACGACATCTGCTATAAAACAATAGTTACCATTCAGATGTGGCTTTGAAGAGCAGAAAGTATGGTTAAGATCTGTATCTTCCATGGCATCACTCATCAGATCACTTAAAATCTGCTGCTCTGCCTCAGCCAAGACTGGGCCTTGTATATTTGATTGGGATACTGGATCAGCCTGGAATAATCCAAATGGAAAATGGCAAGAAATTAAATTTCTCATATAATGAAAAATATGCATGTTGACTTTTTATCTACGGCTCAAACACAGACCCAAAAAAATTAGTTCATTATGTATATTTTTTTAATCTTCAGAAATCAGAAGTACCAATTTTTAACGAAACAAAAACACCAACACAGTTTAAACTTTAAATTCGCAAAGCTTTTATTAAGAAATTACTTACCGATTCTCTGCATGCACTCCTCTTCTGAAACAGCGACAGAGCAATGATCCATCGTGCCGCGCTCGATTTATCCTCCCTGCCTTCTATAGTAGATAGCAAGGGAGGAGAAATCAAGCGCCGCACAATAGATCGTCGCCCTGTCTCCATTTCAGAAGAGGAGCACATGCAGAGAATTGTTAAGTAGTTTCTTAATAAAAGCTTTGCGAAGTTTAAATTGTGTTGGTGTTTTTATTTTGTTAAAAAGAAACAATTTAAAAAAAAATACTGTTACTGGTCCTTTAAGAATGGTATGGGGTATTTCTTTCATTTGGAACTTCATATGTCTTCATAAGTCTACTAGAAAAGCGTGTAAATCCAGTAGGCTGGTTTTGCCTCCAATAAAGATGAATTTGGATATGAACAAGGTACTATTTTTTATTTCAGAGAAACAAGAAAATCATTTTGAAACATTTTAATTATTTAGATAAAATGGAGCATAAGAGAGATGGCCTTCCCATAATTGTTGAGCTTTTCTGGATTATGGATCCAATACTTCTGCGACATGGTTAAAAGATTCAAATGCATTGTGCCAAGTGGTTGCACTTTTTATGGGCTCCTAGAAGGCTAGTAACATCAGAATAATTGCATTCATACAGAATGTCCACCGCACAGTTCTTAGAAATCACAAGAATTTTGTTTAAAAGAATTGTGTTAGGCCCTAATGGCTACAATGCTGGAGATTTTGGGGCTGGATGAAGCAAAGTGGCATGAAAATGGTTAAAGGGATACTGTCATGGGAAATTGTTTTTTTTTTTTCAAAATGCATCTAATAGTGCTGCTCCAGCAGAATTCTGCACTAAAATCCATTTCTCAAAAGAGAAAACAGATTTTTTTTATATTTAATTTTGAAATCTGACATGGGGCTAGACATATTGTCAATTTCCCAGCCGCCCCAAGTCATGTGACTAAAGCTTCAACAATGTATGTGTGACTAATAAAGACAACTGTTGCTACATTATTGGTTATGACTACAAGGCCCATTTATTAAAATAGGGGCTAACTTGCCAAGTGGGATCACTAATAAAACCAATAAAGTTTTTGTTTTTATTTTCTTGATAGATTGCTGTTGCCAAATGCAATTTAAACCGTATTATCATAAAGCAACCATCCCCACAAAGTCCTAACAAAAATAACTTATTCCGTGAGAAAAAGACCTGTAAAGAGTGGAATCACATAAAGGGGCACATTTATAAAAAATCACATGAAGTCTATATTCAACCTTTGATAAGTGGGCCTCAAAGTGTGCAGTTGTGCAAAATGGAGTGTTGGGTAGTTGCAATTACATTTACAAATACCTTTATTTAAACATTTTCAATTATTTTAATATATTTTATAGTTTATAGTAAATTTCACTTGGCTTTTATTATGCAAAATGTTATATAAGGGTTTACAGCAAATAAAATGCTCACAAACCAACTAGCCAGATCTACTAAAAAAATTATCTTGCAGAGCCATCTGGTGGATATTGGCAGAATTTGGCTATACATACAAATGCCCAAATTACACTGTTCTGAAAATCTGTTATTACTGGATTTGTTATACTGTCCCAAATACAAGAGTAATTACGCTATTTAGCAGTTTAAAAATATATTTATAGCTATTATTTCTTCTGAACACCTTACCATTTTGCTTTTCTTGTGTGCGCCAGGTGAGGTTTCAGTCTGAGAGGGTGGACGGAGGTCTCCATAGCTAGCAAGGTACTGGATAAAGTTCATAAGCGCAGCACAGGAATCAGAGCACGTCCGGATATGGATGACATCGCTAGAACAGTGCATCTCAAAACGTGGCTTTGACTGGTTGACAGAAAAATTGGCATAAATAAATGCACAGACTGGTAAGGCTCTATTTGGTGTAAACAGACATGTTATATATGATTTTTTATTTTTTTGTTAAGTTGAAGCTTCTTAATGCAGGCATAATGACTGGAAGAAAAGCCCTCTAATTGTGACTTCTACCTAAATACTTTTGTTTTCCTCCTGTACCATCACGGTCTTTGCGTTCCCTTATATGAACCCAAAATGAGTACCCATTACAGTGTTTCCCAACTGATGCACCATGCAATCTATATTTTAATTTCAGAGTATATGTTACCTTTCATTTTATCCAAGATCTCACAGTGACTTCTACTGTGTCTGTATTTTTCACTTATACCCTATGGTTAATTTTATCTATCTTTTATGGTAATTTTGCCTCAAACAATAATATCACTTAACAGGACTGAAAACCTTACAATTTACATGGATTTCTTTTATACACTTACTGAAGGTAATTTTCATAGAGCTGTTTCTGCTCTTTATACATTTGATTGGAAAAGCATGTAAATGCAGATTTGGTTAAAGGCTATATCAATTTATATTATAGGCTGCCTGAAATGAGCGGATAGTAGCTTTGCACAAATGTGTAAATGTACAGGGTAAAAAATGAGCGATGAAAGCTCCCAAGCAATACAAGAGTAAATATGGATTTACACTCTAGTCAGCAGGGTTTGTGTTCACTTATCTTGGTCCATGGAATCAATACCCACTACCAGTCATCCTACTAGTTCCCTACTGATTAAAACCTTTATATAGAAGTGGGTGCCAGCCTGCTGACCCCAGGTCACAATCAGCCCAGGTGATTTAAATGTATCTTTTTTGCTGTAAGCAATACAAACAGAGGTACAAAAAGCTCACCTTTTCTCCAGTCTTCAGTGACAATATAGTCAGTTCTAGAAGGCCCATGTCTAGAACACGGACATAATCTGGAATGTAGCACAAGAACATTAAATAAAGAGAAGCTGATAAAAAGACAATATTCCTATATAAGATACCAGGGAAATAACAGGTTACTTTGAACAATAATAAAAAGAAAAATAGATAATATAAGATACTATATGAAACTGTTGAATATAATATCTTTTGAGACAGTCTTGATTTTCTTTGTTTTTTTTCATATATTTACCCCTGTTTAAATTGACAGCAACAGCATTACATTTGTCCGACAAATGCAGCGCCGCCTCCTCCATGATGATTCTAAAAGCATTAAATCAACAGAAAATTATGCTATTACAATACCTGTGTAATTTATATTATTAGAGAAGGACACAATAGTTCACATTCTACCTGTGCTCATAAAAGACAACATTTTACAGGACTGTATGAAAAAACCTAACACTGCTGATTCAGACAGTCAGTGAGCTTCTAGAAAACATGGTAAGACAGAAAAAGATCATGTTATATTACCGCAGGCTTGATGAGGATTTATCCAAAGCAACACTACAAGAAATGCTGAAGGTTTCCACGGCCAAGAGAGCCCTCAAAGGTAGGTAGAGAGGCCTACAATTTAAAATGCAATACACAGGCTGCTTAGAAGGGATTATATTTTACTTTCATATTTGTTTTAAACAAGCAGGGGTAATGTTTGATCTACTGTAACTGCAATGTGGCAGTTACAGCAATAGTATCACTAATATAAAATTAATATACTTAAGAGGATGTGTATGCAGGTAATTCATGACAAAAGACAGACGGTACCTGTGATCAAGAGCACAACTCCATAGGTGAACATGAAATGTGGTAATGGAAGCTGGTGGGTTATAACCCAAAACTGGTTCATCCAGAATATTCAAAAATTGTAATATCTGAAAATAAAAGTTGCAAAACTAAAATGTTCAGACTAAACATTCAGGGACAAACATCTGGATATTGGTTATTTTAAAAAAAAAATCACCTGCTCATGCCAGGTGACCTCAGAGGGTAGAACTCTGTGCTGAAGTGTAGCTCCTCGCAGTCCGACAGCAACAAGGAACTCCTGAAATAGGAAATTATTATAAAAAAAGATTAATATTTAACTCATGCAGGCTTGGGTACACTGAGCAAAATTAAAAGACATACCTCTGGAAAACACAGAAAGCAAAGCTGCGATTTCAAATAAGTAATAGTATAATGAAAATGTATTTTGGGCTCTTAATCTAATACAGAACATCATATTTATTTTACACAAATATTACGTACACATGAACATAGTATCAATATGGCCTTTGCAAAGTAAATCAAAACTTCCCAGCTCACACAAGTATAACAGGATAAAATGGGATGCGGTTTCCATTATGGTCATTGCCGAGCATCTAGCCCTTGTTACTTGTGTCAGAGAGGAAAATTGCCACAGGCTGGCTTCTTGAGCTTATCATAGCTGTTCATGTCCCATGTCCATTCTTGCCCCATTTGACAGTGGAGAAAAATTAGACTTGAGAGTTTCCTGTCTAAGTGAAAGAAAGTTTCTACATGTGTATGTGTATACCTCTGTGTTTGTAGACCCCCATCAATGCTCTTGTGCCTACCACAACATCCTCCAGTGCTGGGTTATGGTCAGGAATTAAATGTGACAAGAGCATACTGTCACTTGCACAGCCTCAAAGTAACACACGATACTTAGTGCTCTATGGTAGAGGCTCGGCCACCTTAATTCAATGTGAAACGAAACTATCCAAGCCACACAGATTGTAGCAAGCAAGGAAAAACCTTGCACGTTTAATGCGGAATTACTGTAGACAGCACTGTGCTAATTAAAAGTCTTTCCAGAATATCAGCTCACCCTGCTGGTAAAGCATAGCTCCCTTCTTCAATGATATTCATAACAGCTAAAGATTATATAGTATAATTATACTGTCCAATTAAATAACAAGATCCAATGACTACAATAACGACATTGATATTTTTGTGTACCAAAAAAAGAAAAAAAGAAAATAACCTTTGTGTTGCTTTCAGTCTTATCAGTCTGAATTTTTACTGCCACTGTCAACATGCTTTGGGTCTCTACACCCACTCCATTGGAAGAAGGGCGACTATATATACCATCTTCTTCAGATGAATATATGGTTGGCTCTAACCAATGAGGACGGGTCATGCTGGGAAGTTGAATCTCATCTGAAGGGATTCCTCCATCCAGTAGACCTATGTTAATAGCAAGAAGTCATCATACATGTAGCAAATTTAGTATAGAAGAGTTGTACCAAAAAAATCGACTGTGACCTACTATTAAAGTTTGCTGATGACAAAAGCCCATAAATGTATTATGGCAATGTTTTTATTTTTCAAAACAGTGGCTTCTTTGAAAAAAAAAAATAGCTGGGAACATGCAGAGCATTAGGAAAGATAGCATTATGAAGAGTCATGCTTAGGGTTACCAGATAATGGATGGAGTTTACAAAAGTAGAGTAAGCATAATTTTGGCATTAATATGGAGTAAAATGTTGACTACACAAAACATCTAATGACATGCTGGTAAAGATCTTATTGAAAGATACCAACCATTCAATGGAAACTACATCTGTTGCTCTACATGTAAGCACATATATCTCTGCATGGTACTTTTCTTTCTACTTTTTTATGTTTCATGGACCCGAAGGTCCATGTTGTAATAAACCTATCAAATACCGGTACTTTTAATGTCGTAATGACTATTTAATTTGGAACAATGGTAAATATGACATAATACACATGTACAGGTATGGGATCCTTTATCCTGAAACCCATTACCCAGAGAGAAAGCTAGACAAAAAGAAGCTACAAACCATAACACATTTAGGGCCAAATTTATAAAACTTTTTTTTTATCAGAAATTTGCAGAAATACAGATATTTTTGACACTGAATTTTACAAAGTAAAACATGTAAAATCAACAGCTGTGCAGTTTCAGATAATATAATGTATAAATATGTGAAATATGTGAAACTTGTATAGAGTCTGCTTGCACATGATTACTAAAATTTAATTTTATAGTTCGGAAAACTGCAAAGATATGAATGCTCTCAAGACTTCAATAGACTTATCAAAGGAACTATGTATAATTTGTGCATACTTTCTATAAATAGGCCCCTTACAACACAATACCTGGCCAACTAAAAGATCTGTTGGAAAATAAAATAATGCTTTCAATAATAAATTCCCTTTCATATATAAACCAAAGTACCAGTAAAGACATGGAGTAGGTAGGAAATAGTTTTTACCATACCTTGATGGTAGAGATTTAGACTGCTTGAATGAAGGCAGATATAATGTTTGTCTTCAAAGCCTTCATATTTTGCTACACTAAACAATGAGCCACCATGAAACTCCAGCCAGAATTCACCATGTTTGCTTTCCATTATTGTACCATCAGATACCTGTATTACAAAAATGATATAAACTAATTTACATAAATTTACAAAAAGACATACTTAAAAGCAACAAATTGCAAAACATCTTCAGGTAAAGCATGGGCCTGTTCAAAATGCTTACTTTAGACTTTAGTATACAACTTTACAAATATAGTTCCTGAAGATATTTGTTCAGCTTTCTATACTTGCATTACATCTGATTTAGGTAAATATCTAAAGACACAGAATTCTGCTAAGTCTCATATTTAAATAGGACACTTTAAATGGACCAGTCAAAGCTACAATAGTACTTAGTTGGAATGCTTCAGTTTTATTACTTTGACTTGGTGAGCTGAAATGTTTATTTGACACTTAGCGGGTGCTGTTATTATTATCTGAAATGACTCAAAGCACTTTATCGTTCCCTTTGAGAGGAGAGTGTATATAAGTTTTACTTGCGTGGAACAAAAGGTTTGATGTTTCACTGAAATGGAGTGACTGTGATTTGGCAAAATGGGGTTATTTAACAAAGTCCAAAAAAGTTCTCACTATTTTCTGAAATATACTCCAATAGAACAATAGGAAGGTAACCAGATAACAGCTCCCTAACACAAGATAACAGCTGCCTGGTAGATCCAAGAACAGCACTCAATAGTAAAAAGCTATGTCCCACTGCATTCCATTCAGTTACATTGAGAAGGAAAAACAACAGCCTGCCAGAAAGCAGTTGCCTCAAAGTGCTGGCACAAGTCACATGACCAGGGGCAGCTGGGAAATTGACAAAATGTCTAGCCCCATGTCAGATTTCAAAACTGAATATAAAAAATCTGTTTACTCTTTTGAGAAATGGATTTCAGTGTAGAAGTCTACTGGAGTAGCACTATTAAATGATGCGTTTTTTAAAAAAAACGTGTTTTTCCATGACAGTATCCCTTTAAGGCTAAATTGACAATTAATGAACCCCCCTCTACTAATTCACTTGGTTAGTTGGTTCTAAAGATGTACCAAATCCACTCTTTTGGGATGTATCCGAATTCTGAACCAAATCAGAACCCTAATTTGCATATGCAAACAACGATAAGGAAGGGTTAAGAAGAACAGCGCACATAGCACACAGCAATGGAAACATAGGATGTTGGGCCAGGCAGTTGCATTCCACCAAATCAAAATCCTGCTGTAAAAGGCCAACACCAGAACAAAATTCGTTGCATCCCTAGTTAATTCAGAACAGGTTACTAGATGAATGCAATAGAGATAAGAGTTATAAAAAGAATGGTGAGCAAAAAATGTCAGTAAACTGTACCTTGACATCAGAAAATAAAGAGATCAGCCCATGGTTAATATTCACAAGTACAGACAGAAAACTTTGGCTCTGCTTATTAAGGGATTCAGATTTTTTTTTCCTTCGATAATGATAATTTGAATCCATGCTATACTCATGCTGCATGGTCTCCTCTTCTGAACCACTGTCATCCTCTGCAAGAAAACACAGAATTTTTTTTTTTTTTATTAAATATGTTACAGAATATGTCACAACTGAATGTGGTTCGCATAAATAATTCACAGAAATAATTTAAATGAACTCCAAAATAAGGATTTTTTTAACCAGTAAATCCATTTCTGCTAGAACTATACTACTGTATGATGCATGGAGTTAAAAAATAAAGAACTCCCTACTTCCTCATTTATAGTAATTCAAAACTCCTCCTTGGAGTTTCTTGTTGCAAAATTAATAAGAGGAGGCGTACAAAGGGGAGTACATGAAAACAATTATATGGTTATAACTGAAAAAGATTTTGTTAGGAAAGTCCTTTTTTTTGCCTGCTCCCTTATTTGCTAACATTGTACAGCACTTTGCTTTATCAGTGGGTCAGCAGAAAACCACCTGAAGGTGGCTATACTACATAATGACCCTGCAAAAACATCCTCTTGATGTTAATATTGAAAAAAAAAACCTTCATGCAGGGTTTCAATTGTAAATGTAATTATGTCATACCATAAAGACCTGATTTATACTGATTACAGCCATCTTTACTGAAGTTGGTTATCAGCTGACTAGCAACGGATAGTCCAATCCCATAAGATAAGTTTTCAAAGGTTTCTACAGGTGATGGAGCAGTAGGTTCCCAAAGCAGCAAATCATTGCTAACCCTGAAATAAGAGAACCAGATAAGTGTTCAGCATCAAGGAGAAAAATGGAATTGTAAAATGTACTATAAATAAAATGGCACCACCTGCAGCAGTTTGTCACAGGGTTTCCCCTGCTGAAGCAACTATGGTAAGCCTTTAGACATTTGTGTGCGAATGCTTAGAAAATCTTACTGGAATGCCTAGTAGTTTGAGAGTCTGCAACAGGTTTGTAAGACAAAATGGGCCATTGTAGGAGAAGGAGATTACGCCCAGACTCTGTACTGTACAAACAAGTTTTATTTTAAAAGACATCATTATAGCCTTTTTCAAGACCTTTTCTGCAGGAACCAAATGTGACAAAGTAAGCATCAAATTGTCTGTGTAAATACTTGTCAATATAGTATTCACAGAACAGTGTGAGGAGACACCATGTGGATTCACTGAAGAAAGAAATAAGCAGATTTCATTGCTGCCCAAGCAAGATAAATAGATTAGGATAATGAATCATTATGGGTGTGTGCACATTAAGGCATTATTTCTCTCTTTCGGTATTTACAAGTATTTATAAAAAGTCAGAGGGCTTCCTCTTCACCTAAACACAACACGAATATTCCAGTGACATGCCACTGCATATCGGTATCAACAGGAATGCTTAAATTTCACCAACCTGTTATATAGTTTTTCATAGAATGCCTTGTTTGGTAGGGTCAGGTACACACTAGGCAGTGTCAGTTCTAGGATATAGTGTGAATTGCTGATGGCTTTTTCTTGAAATTCTGTCATTTCAGTAGCATCTCCAGGCATTACCATCTAAGAAATGAATGTCACCAATACATTTTTAACATTACAATATTCACCATAGCTCAAGAGATAAAATACTGGAAAGAATGTGAAGGCTAGCTATAAGGCACCCCTACTCTTCCTGGTAATAGGTCTGACAAGAGGATATATGCAAACATGCAGGGCTGATTTTGTTAACAAAAACTTTACTTTTCTGTACTTGCTGTATCTGTCAACAAAGTTTTCAGTAGCCACTTTTGGATAGCAATGGATACAAAGATGTGCGACAAAATTAATTTTTGAGGGGATTGCAACAATATTAGCAAAAAGTGAGAAGAAAAGACAAACAGTTAGCTAGTGGACAAACTGCAGCACTCTTCTAAAGGCCAGAATAAAATATAAGACAGACAGACTGCTTTATCTTGCCCTGGCAAGGCACCAATCCCAGTTTTGTGTAATCCAGTTCAAACATAAATATGAAGCCACAATGAACAAAAATGATCTGATATAATTTGTTTTCTCTACAAAATGCCCTCATGTTGCTGCCATATTCTTACTGTGGCAGAAATGGTTGGGGTGGTCTGCAAGAGGAAAGCAGTATATCATTCTGATCTGCCTATTTATTGTTCTCCAAATCACTCTGAGGATATTTTATTTAGTCTACTTTAACAAGCATACACAAGGAAATAAAAAAAGTGGACAGCAGCAGCTCACGTTATTGTATGTGATTGCATGTGGATAGTTATTTTTGAAATTACACATACACAAACCCCCATAAAGGTGTAGATACTTTGTTTATCCCAGTGCCTAAAGATGACCGCACTTCATACTTAAATAACCTCTCTGATGAAATTTCACAGTGGATGTGCAATCAGAACCAAAATGAAAACCATAAGTCACTTAACAAAACTGTAAACTATTCTACAGTTGCATTCATCTTTAAAATTGCTTTAGGTATGGTTTCAAACTGAATTTAATTTATATTGCTGTACCGCTTCATTTTCAAACATGACCCTTCTAGAGGAGAATGGAGAAGGCTCTGGACGTCTAAGGTCACAAACATCTTTCAGCGAGTGAGAGGCTCCTTCATCATCCTCCTGAAAGTGTCCATCTGCTTCATCATCCTCTTCTGCAGCAATTCTCTCTAAGATTGAGTGCACAGCTACTGGGTTGACTTTCAGCACAATCCTTCAACAACAATTTAGTTGATTTAGGTAGGCAATATTACATCCTAAAAGATACACAATTTTCTTAACCCTGTTAGCCCATGTGAATCCAAAGAAGGGATAACCAATGGCAGTTATAAAGTGCACTGAATAGCAAATGAACCTTGGATGTGTGTTATGAGAGTATGTTCAGTGAGAAAATGTTTGTCAAGGCCTTCAGAGTCTATGGAGCAGATTTCAATGTGTGAAATCAGAGCTCACCATAGTAAAATTCCACTTTCCTCTATTCACTCTGTTTTAATAAAATAAAAGGTTTGTTTTTTGTTATTTCTTCATTAAACAGGGAAAATAAAGACACTCCATGCCTTGTCCATGCAAGTTAGATAATTAGATTATCATTTAATAATCCCCCTGCATAATCATGCTTATGAAAAAGTCCCAATGAAGCGAATGGAGGGGGTTGTATAGTTGTAATCTAATGATCTACCTCACAAAGATCAACCATGGAGTAGCTTCAATTTTCCCGTTTAGCTCAAGAAATAACAAAACATCGGTCTGTGCCTGAAAACAAGAAGGAAAATGTATGTTCAGCATGATCTTTATATAATAAACTAATGTTGAACACCAGGCTTTTAAGCAGGCATGCATTGGTAGTAACTGAAACATTAAGTCTATCTAAAGTCACAGAAGAAATGTGAAATATATGAGATGTCAAAATGAACCATGCCTTTAATTCTATCAAATTCCTCACATTAGCAATTATAACTAAGTAAAAGTATTGACAAATCATGTTCAAACCTTGGCCAATCAAAATTGTCAGATGATGTAATATCACCATCAAGGGTGCTGCATACTCTGAAGAAATTGATCTGGGGCTTGTCATAATCTTCTTGAAAGGCTCCTAAGAAAAGATACAATGCGAAAAATACAACGTATTGGATTCCCCCCCTCTCCCAAATGCTGTGTTGTATTCCAAAATGTATGTTGCATACATACCACTTAACTCTTTGAAGGTCAATTCAAGTTTCATTTGTTCTGGTGTTGAACTGTCAAAAATCTCAGTTTTAAACTCTAGATCTGAAAAATGTAAGTGTAGGATTTCTTTTTGAAGGGATTTCTTAAACCATGGCCCGCGCTCCTGGTCTGATCGGAGGTCAGGTATAGGGAAACGTACAGCAAGGTTTAATAGTGGTGCAGAGACCATCACTGAAACTCGCGTGTTAGCAGGTGATCCAGAATCATCTAAGAAAACTTCTGCAAAAGCTTTGTGCTGTAAACATAAAATGTTTCAAGATGTCAACGCATAAGCCACTATAAAAATTTGTCAATATAGACGATATCTGGTGCTTAGCATTGCTGCATTTCAGTTCAATATTTCTTTTCACAATTGGCGCTATATAATTATGTATGTAATATCTGTCTGCTAATGACCCACCCCCTTGGGCAGTCTTCCTACGCATATAGCAAATTTTGTATAGTACATATGCTTTAAATATGGATGTGTCTTTCTCCTGTTTTGCGCCGGAAGGATTTCCTTCTCCTTTAATTCAGATATCATGAAGTTTTGATTAAAACCTATACATATCTAAAAGTTATTATATCAAAAAAGAGATGTCTGTGTCTTCATCAAACTCCATATACAGACAATAAAGAAATTAATTGAAGAGAAGAGGCATAATAGTTTGGAAAGTGGGCCTTAAGTCTAAGGTTTTCTGGTGGGCCCCTGGGATCCCAGTTCAACACTGGATGAAGCCCCCAAGTGCAGCAGGCCTATAAATCTCATATTGTTCATGTAACCACAGATACATTTGGAAAGGAAAAGGTGCTGTATACCCCAAATTAACAAGCCTCCCCATTTAACCAACCAGCTAATTCACAGAATTGCAAAAGTACTCAGCAGTACACTTTGGAAAAGAAGGAAAGATCTAAGTAAAAAAAGGCGTGGAGCTTAAAGGACCAGTAACACATTTTGTTTTTTAAGTTAAAAATCCACTTTTTCCTCCTTTTCTACATGCTGATCTATCCTGCAAAAACTGTACTATGCTGAATGCATTATAAAAAAATACCATTATAAAATGCAACTTCCAGATGTACTCTCTCTTTCCCAAAAGGCGACTGCAAGATCCGATGTTTGGCAATCCATATCAGCTGTAGGTTGAAGCGAATCCAGGAATCAATCCTGGCCAAACCGAATCTTAATTTGCATATGCATAGGAAGGGAAATCACATAACTTTTTGTCACAAAACAAGGAAGGAAAAATTTTTTTTCACTTTTTATCTTCCTGTCACTAATTTGTATATACAAATTATGATTCAGATTCAGTTTGGTATTCGGCCAGATCTTTCAAGAAGGATTCAGCGAATCCCAATTAGTGGATTTGGTGCATCCCTAATCTCCTCCTTGCCAGCCTTCTAAACCAGAAGTTCATTCTGGCTGCAGGCAGTATAACTTCTGCATAATTTATTTCTGTAAAAGCAGGCTATTGACTGAATGCAGCAGCTCACTGGTCAGCAATAAATCTAAAAACTACCGAAGACTCCTCCTAAATCAGTGTCTGCATTCCTTCACCTATCCCCTGCTTTTACAGAAATAAATTATGCCGAAGAATTTACACTGCCCACAGTCAGAACGACTGGTTTATGGCAAGGAGATGTCCAGCACCGCACATTGGATCTTGCAGTCGCCTTTTGGGAAAGACAGAGTACGTCCAGCAGCTGCGTTTTGTTATTGTATTTTTTTTATAAAGCATTCAGCATAGTACAGTTTCTGAGAGTTTGATCTGCAGGTGGAAAAGGGTAGAGTGAACTTAAAAAGTTAGTTTTTTACTGGTCCTTTAATGCTGCCATAAGTTTATTTCCAAATCACACGCCTCCCATTATCTAATCACATTGCACCATTCAATAGAATTGCTAAACTATCACCACTGTATAGTTTCCATTATTTTCCCTTTGAAAATGACTATAAATAGTTTCACAACATAAATCTTTCAACAGATAACTTTTACTTTGTCCAATAGAAAGGAATACATTTTAATACAGGTATGGGACCAGTTATCCAGAATGCTCAGGATCTGAGGTTTTACAGATAAAAGAGCATTATGTAGTTTGGGTCTTTATATTTTAAGCCCACTACAAAATCTTGTAAACATTAACCAAATAAGTTGGTTTTGCTTGCAATAAGGATTAATTATATCTTAGTTTGCATGTGCTGTTCTATTATTACAGAGAAAAAAGAAATCATTTTTAAATATTTGGCTTATTTGATTACAATGAAGTCTATATCTGGATCTATCTGGATAACAAGTTTATGGACAACGGATCCCATACTTGTGCAGATAAACATAGGCACTACCTACCAGACTGATGTGTTTGTTGTAAGAGGTAAACAAATGAGATGTCATCATTTCTACTGTCCCCATTTTTTGAGCCTGAAGAAGTGAATTTAATCTGTCGACTATACTGATGTCCAGCTCACAAGAGATAGGAGATAATTTAATCTGTAGTTCAGATCTCCGAGGTGCCGAATTTAGCCTTCCTGAGCTACCCTATAAAAATAGAAATACTGTATTAACATAGGCATTATTAAATATCTGTTTTCCCATCTTCTATTTGTGAATATTTTGTTTAAAAAGTGAATTGTTTTTATAAGCAGGGCTCAATCCCTCCTGTCTCTCCTGTATGTAGTGCTGCTGACTGCAAGAAGCAATTCTACGCAACTTTTCAATTTGGACTTTTT
>CM044446.1:64771125-64785305 GCA_024363595.1 Xenopus borealis
TCTGTTGCTCAAAAATTCATTTTCGGGGTATAGTTTTCCTTTAAGTTATCACTGAAAACTATGGGGCTAATTTACTAAATTGTGAAGTAGCTGTTGCTATCGAAAAATTTGCCAGAAATACCATTCACAGGAGCATCACTAATTCACGAACAGGGATAGGGGACAACTCACTACTACAAGAGAGCACCGATAACAAAGTTTCATGCCTTTTCGCCAGGTTATGTCTGGCGAACTGATAAGATGAAGCTGCATCCTCCTCAATCTTCTGTCAGTAACATCATATCCTGTATGCTGAAAAGTTATAAAACTGAAAAAGAAAAAACACTGTTGTTTTTTTCATATTTTTAAGTGGGCTTGTTAAAGTTGTAATTGTATTTTTTTTAACCATTTGAGGGACATGCCACATTTGTTTTAGGGTGGGCTCATGTCTAGGGCATTAGAGGATCTGTTTCTGTCTTTATTTAGCTTGCTTAAACATTTGTAATAATAAGTGGACACTACAAGCATTTGCACCAACATCTCTAATAAAGGCACATGTATGATCTATATTTACCCGCCCTATTCAAATTGACCTAAGTGTACTAACGAAGTTTCCCTACGCTGAAAGGAACAATGCGAAAGTTTGCTTTGAAATGCTCGCTCTGATGAAATTATGCCAACGAAACATCACCATCATTCAGCTGCCGAGACACAACTTTGCATTTTAATGAATTAGCAAATGCATATTAACTTCTGACGAAGTGGCGCGAAGTATGGTGTCCTTTAGTGAATTTGCACCTAACAACATAATTATTATATAACTGCACTTGCTGCAGAGACCAGTTCATTGATTAGAATGGCATATATTATAGCCCTATGGATGGCTGCTTCAATTACAGCTTTATTAACAAGTTGCTCGCTCAGCTGAGTTTTTGAGAGGCACCTAGAATATCTAGCCCTGCAGTCCTATTTAAGGGCATACAGTTGCAAATGGAACTGGCTAACTCTTGCCTTGTCAATATTTTTGCCTGCAAAATAATATATGTACAAGTAACATTTCAGTTTGGCCTCGCTGCTTTTTCTTTTTCACCTCCTTCATCCACAGACAATTATATTGGTATTGGTAAAAATATTAGATGCAGTCACACTATCTTGCTTATCTATCTGAAATAATACAGGGCCTTTCAATTGTTTGACTTTGTCACCTACTTTACTGATTGGCATGTCAGTGTTGCTTAGGAAGGATAATCCTGTTGGGTCCCAAAAACTTATTGTTAATGAAGTTGTGAGTGATGCGCCCATTCATTGAACTACAGTATATATTGCATGAATGTAAAAATAGGCCTTTGCAGTGAACATACTTTTACAAAACTTATGTTGTCTGAAAAAAAGTATTGTTTTCCTAGATAAACTAAAACCTCTCCCTAAAGTGAAAGAACAAAATCATGAAAAAATGCCTGCAAATACATCATGTAATGGGTGCCTCAGCCAGCACCTTTTTCAAGCAACACAGAAGGCCCCTCCCAGCGTAGCAACATTTTTGTTTGCATAGCAACTGTCTGACACAAGACAACAGCAGGTACAATGGCTGAAGCAGGGGAGAAAACTGTGAGACCAAAGCGACTTTTCATTAACCAGATTGATTCATTTGCAGGAAAAAATATTGGCAAGGTAAGAGGAAGCTGCATGCTTATATTTCCTATGTGCAATAATGCAGATATTTGCAGTTTTATGTCCCCCACCTTATGCGCAAGTCAGGGCTCCAAATCAAGATAGTCCACGTGTTAAAGGAATTGTTCAGTATAAAAATAAAACTGGATAGATAGGCTGTGCAAAATAAAAACAGTTCTAATATAGTTAGCCAAAAATGTAATGTATAAAGGCTGCATTAACATAGCAGAACAAAACACTACTTCCTGCTTTTCAGCTTTTTCGGTTTCCACTGACTGGTTTCCCTGGTGACCAAGCAGTGACTTGAGGGGGGCCACACAGGCCATAACTGTTTGCTTTTGAATCTGAGCTGAATGCTAAAGATCACTTGCAAACTCACTGAACAGTTATGTCCCATGTGGTACCCCTTCAAGTCTCTGACTAACTCAGAGCTGAAAAGCAGGAAGTTGGATTCAGGCATTAGACACGCAGGGGCAAATTCACTAAGCAGCTAAAATGCGCTAGCGTTGCCTTCGCAAACATTTTCATCAGCGATACGCAAATTTACTAAAGTGCGAAGTTATGCTCAGGTCGGCGAACGGTAGCGTAGTTGCGCAAAGCACATTTACGCTTGCGATGCCTAATTTGCATACGGCAGGAATTTCAAATTATCATAGAAGCCACTACATTACACTACACAAGCCCAGGAAACCTTTAATAAGTAAAATAAAGTTGTCCTATTGCCCTACATGTGCCCCCTGTATAGTTGAGTTGCCATATGTTAGGAAATGTAGGGGGAAGGAGGGTAACCCCCCAAAAAAATGTTGCTCTTTTTCAGATTATCACCCTAAAAAATGTAAAACACGCCAGCGTTTTTTTGGGACGTTTCCATTTTTTTTTCGAACTCCTATCTATTGTTTTGAACTTCGCCAGGTCTGAATTGACGTCACACTGGTGAATTAGCATTAGATGCTTCGCACTTTAGTGAATTTGCAGCCTTTATAGATTATAGATTTTTGAATAACTAACTAAATTAGAAACATTTTTTATTTTGCAAAGCCTATCTATCCAGTTTTTATTTATACACTGAACTGTTTTAATAAGTTTTCACTTATTGGGAATCTTATTGCAAAGCTAACAAAAGCCAGTTGCTCTAGGGACTTCTGTGTTGCCCCAAGTTAAAGGGCACCTATCGTACAAAACACACATTCCAGTTGGGGGTACTAGTACTTTTATTTTTTTTAAATGCCCCCCGACATGCGCATTTGCGCGCTCGTGACGTCATGCACATGTGAATTAAGAAAAGTGGTCACTGTTGGGGCCTCTTTTCTTAATGCGCATGACGTCACGAGCGCGCAAACGCGCATGAGCAGCAACTGTCATGGTGGCTCCCACCGGGAGCTCCCTCCTGGTGCGAGTGCTCTGGCGGGGGGCATTTTAAAAAAAAAGTACTAGTACCCTCAACCGGAATGCAGGCTCTATCAGCCCTCACATTTGGTTGGGAGTAACTGTTTTGTACGATAGGTGTCCTTTAAGATGCACAGATAATATTGTACAAAACTAATTTTCGTACGATATTCAGTACATATATGGTGGGAAAGAAGCTGATCGATATCGGCAAAAGACTTGTATACACTGGCCACTGTTTAGTGCTAAACCGTCAGATACAGGAATAATTATTTCTATTTATCTGATGATTCCACTCTACACATGTGTATTGCAATGAACAATCTTACTTGGAAAGATCTTTTGCTGTCAGTTGACTTGCATACTACATTTGCACACACTTTTTAATATTTTCTCCAACAAGATTTACAGTGAAAGTTAGCCCACCGATTATATTTGTCATAAAAATAAGGTTACAGTATATATAATTAACAATAAAAGTAAAAGCTAAGCTGAAAATTTGGCGCTTTCACTGATGCTTTTGTCCATAGAACTACTGCATATGCTGTTGCAGATCAATATAGTGTCTTTATAGAATGTATGTCAGCTTGAAATAAAGTACAAAATGCCCTATAAGATGAAAGAGAACAAAATACTGAATATTGTGTGTAACTATAGTATGCAAATTGGCTGGCAGTAAAAAATGGTTAATATCTCCCAGAGGTGTCTCACTCAGTGCCTTTCTCAAGCAATATGGAAGGACCCTGCTCAGCAATTGGTTTTCGTTTGCTTAGCAACTGCCTGAGACAAGACATCCTGTTGGTACAATGGCTGAAGCAGGAGAGAAACCTGTGAGACCAAAGCAAATTTTCATTAACCATATAGATTCCTTTGATGTGCATCTCCTAAAAACAAATCTGCTCTATAGTGATGGGCGAATTTATTTACCAGGGGCGAATTCGCTGCGAATTCCGACGATTCGCGAAACACCAGCAAAAATTTTTAAAAAGTCAAAAACGTGCCGCGACTAATTTCGCGAATTCTTTTGGCGAAGTGAAACGGGGTAGATTCGCCCATCACTACTGCTGTATTAAGAATAATAGAAATATTGTAATAATAGTATGCTTTTAAATGCTAAGTTGACCCCATAGCTGGTAAAACACATACTTGCTCATGTGGGATTATTGTTAGATCATTTAGGAAGCCTGTTTAAATATAGTTACCTGCAGTTCTGGCACTAATCATTGCTTAACTATATTTTTTGTAGTATTTATCTGACTGTATAGTTGGTGCCACACTTGAACAGCCTGCTGAAGAGGGTGAAGAAGATGATAACATATCAGTTAATGAAGATACACCCACTAAACAAAGAGAAGGACTGTTCCAGATTGTGGGAACACTGTTGAATCCTAATGGCCCAAAACTGAACTTCCCAGTGGAAACTTACACAGTAAGGTTTTGTTTCTTGTTTAATTGTCACAAAAATGCAATAAAGTAGCTGGGATGTAATATAACCATTATACCTTTTTTCTACATTACGTAATACAAGCACAATACTTTATCAGGCCTTCTATGCTATACCTTTTTCATTTTTGTGTTTTTTAGGTTTCTAGGCGAGAAGAATTGTTAGGTCAGCTTTTGGAATGCGATATAATTGTCTACAATATCACAGAGGACATTTCTCAGCTTGATGAGGCATCATGGGCAGTTTCTGGTTTGTATGACTATTTCTTAATGTACTAAAATAACCTAATGAGACAAAGCTATTTTAATAAATGAGGGAAAGATATGGCAGATCCTTTATTTTAATAATCAGAAAGAGCTATACAATATATTTAATTTATATTCTTTTTTACATTTACATTCTAAAATTATTCCTACAAGATCTTTCTTGAAACTAGATAAGTGAAAACAGATTGTTCCCCTTAGTGCAGTGAATGTCAAACTTTTTCTTTTGAAAATTTAGGTTAATCTTTTAGCATTTGATCACCCCCCCCCCTTTAACTCATGATATGAGTACAGAAATAGTAAAAATTCGGCACATTAGTAATTTTCAGGTGTATATAGGAACCTAAAAAACGTGGCCATTTTTGTAATTCTCACCCTCTCTAATGTACCTTAGTACATATTTTAAGGTTTTTCCAAAATTTTGTTAGTAACATTTTTTTTTGCCTCATTTAGCATTACATACTGAAATAGATCATTTTGAGAACCCCAAAATGTTCATACTCATTTCTACCATTCTGACCTGGGCACGAAGTAAACCTATTGATCCGGTAGGTGCAATTTACCAGCATTATGTATTAATAATGTACTTTTCTATACTTTCACAGTTTCTTCTGTCCCAAAACAACAAAAATTACATTTTATTTTAAATAGGATGATCCAGACATTCCATTTACCGAAGATGACTATCGAAGAAGAAAATGTCACATGAATTTTAAAGATCACTTAGCTGTTGAGAAACTAGTAATTAAACTTGGAAAATCTGTGAGTAACTTATTTATGATTACTATGATATTGGTTCCTTTATATTTACAAAGGCTGATGGATGGTAACCTTTGCTATTTATATAGTAAAATATGAAGTAAATAATAAACCTTATTGTAAATATAAGGATAAGTCACCTAAGAGTTTCATGACCATATAAAGCCACAAAGTCAAAGTCCGAAATTATAATTTCCGTGTCTGAAGAAATCTTAAATCAGATAATAAATAGAAAATACTGCCTGTTGCTCCACACAGAGAGTCGTATCTCTGCCTTCAAAAACTCCATTATTTGCCTCGGAGGGGGAAACAATTCCTTACTGACTTCAAAATGATTAGTCCCTGGATCAACTTGTACTATGAGCTATCTAACATAACCCTGTATTTTCTCACTTGTTAAAAAGCTATCTAATCCCTTCTTAAAGCTGTACTTATTCAGGGAGAGAATTCCTCATTTTCACAGCTCTAACTGTAAAAAAAACCATCCAAATATTTAGGCAGAACCTCTTTTCTTCTAATCGGAATGGGTGACCTTGTGTCAGTGTCAGGAGCGCCCGATGGCACTCCTGTCTCTGGCTGCGCTGCGTCCAAGATAGCGGCGCCCATGAACCACGTGGGACGACATCGGCGTGATGACGTCACATGCCCGGCAAGAAATTTATAATAATAGGACACCAAGGACGCCAGTTCAATGTCTGATTGTACATTCCTGGGTGCTTTATAATTCCTGTTACATCGATTCCTGGACTTTGACCTTGCCTGAACTTTGACTTTGATATTTTTTGCCTGCCTTTTGGACTCTTGCCTGGACTTTGATTACATTTTTGCCTATTCCCATTCTGTACTGTGAACTTGGACTTTAACCCCTGAAGCCTCCTCCTTGGTCCCTCCCTCTGGGAGTCAATAGGCCCCCTGACAGTCAGCTGGAAAGACCTACTGGTAAATAAAGCATAAGAGAGATTATTATATAATCAACTTATATATATGTAGCGCACCCGTAGGTGTAGCTTTAGCTGTGGATTTGTGGAATATGTGTGACCCGGCTAACTGCTTAGCTTGTGCCCAGGACCCCCAGTGTACCCGTGCAACTCCCTGCAACTCCCGGTACCTGGTGTTGTTCAGTGCAGCAGGAGATTCAGTCAGACACAGTTCTTTGCAGCAAACTTGAACTTATTTATTGAACAGACAGCGTAGTAGGATACTTTGATAATCCCTCCAGTGGGATGATACGGACAATATGCAAAATAGATAATTTGCAGCAATGATTCACATCTCAACAGGATAGTTACCCTCTCACTAGGTAATGTCTCCTCTCAGGTGGATAGCACTAGGCCCTGGATGTCACAGCCTGGGGTCTTGTTTCTTGGCACCCTATTGGGTTATCGCCTCACCCACTGTATTCAGCCTGGGGTCTTGGCACCCTATCTGGTCCTCAACTCACCCACTGCAATCCCTGATCTAGTGGTGTACATACCACGGGGTCCTAACCCCACTATTTCTCCTTGTTGGAGCCACAACTGCTCACTAGCTACCCTGAGCTGCCTTTCACTCCTAGAGTGACTATCACAGTGACTACTACCACGGTCTAAACCTAACATTAGAGGAACCAGACCTTGGCCCTCTAATACCTCTCTGGGAGGCACGGTCCCAGGAGTAAGACCCTAAGCACATGGTGCTATCTCCTTTTATATTGTTACACAGTGCCATCTAGTGGACAATCCCCAGGAACTAATATGGACCCAGGAAAAGGGACATAGCTGCCTGAGTTACTTAAGGACCCTTAGGTGTCCAAATATGGAGGGGAAACTGCCTGATTAAAGTACACCCAAATCTCAGGGTCCCTACATATATATATATATACATAGTTATCATATCACCCCTTCATAGCACCTCTTCTCCAGCGTGAACATCCCAAATTTGGCCAGTCTTTCCTCATAGCTAAGATTTTCCATACCTTTTACCAGCTTAGTTGCCCTTCTCTGTACCCTCTCTAATACAATAATGTCCTGTTTGTGTGATGAGAACAAAACTGTACAGCATATTCTAGATGGGCATTACCAGTGCTCTATGAAATGGAAGAATGACCCCTTCCTGCTGTGAATCAATGCCCTTTTTAAATACAGCTCAAGACCTTATTTGCCCTTGATGCTGCTGACTGCATTGTTTGCAACAGCCAAGTTTATCATGTACAAGGACTCCAAGGTCCTTTTCCATAATGGATTTGCCTAGTGCAGTCCCACTAAGGGTATAAGTGGCTTGCATATTTTTACATCCCAGGTGCTTGACTTTACATTTATCAACATTGAATCTCATTTGCCACTTATCCGCTCTGATTGCCAGTTTGTCAAGATCCTGTTGCAAGGATGTCACATCCTGGATGGAATGGTTTGTGTTATCTGCACTGATACATTACTTACAATACCCTCCCCTAAGTCATTAATGAACAAGTACCTGATTCCTCCAGATCCTGTAGCCAGTTTCCTATCCATGTGCAAACTACTTCATTAAAGAAATACTGACACCTGAAATTAAACTCTTTTTTACATCTATTATAATATTGGCTTTGAAAGTTACTTCTAACTTTGCCATAAAGTATTTGCATGATGCTCTTACATTACCTGTCTATTGCCCCATGTTCCTGTATGAGGGGGCTGCCATATTTGTGCAGCAGGAGTCCGTTAGCATTAGCAACTGTAACCAACAAGCTGAAATGGGACATTCAGGTTGTCAAAGTCAGAATGTAAGAGTGTCAGAGAGTCAGGCTTAGGAACTTCAACTAACAATTATAAATAAAAAGAAACCTCTCATCAAAAAATGATCAACATGATCTATAGGTAACATTTAATGTACATGCATATGTTAAAAAGTAATTTTTTAGTGTCAGTATCACTTTAAGCCCAACAGACCTTAGTTTAGAAAGAAGTCGTTTGTGGGGCGCAGTATGGTAAAATCCAATTAGATCACATCTACTCCCCCCCCTACTGTCCAGCATCTTACTTACCTCATTATAAAAAGCAAAAGCAATCCAATTTGTCCTTCATAAAGCCATGCTGATTGCTGCTCATAATTCCATTCACTAGGACAAAATGTTGAATGTGATTTGAGTTTGAACAAGCATTCAAATTATTTGTCCACCACAGATGTCAAACTTACTGGTTGATAATTGCCAGGTTGATTATTCCTTTTTAAGTATCCATAGGTACCATACCATATGAAAGTGAATCTGAGAAAATCAGAAATACGGGCTGGTCTAATAGTGAACTAAGCTGTCAAAGAACGTGGGGGTGTATGCCATTACACCCCCACGTTAGTCCAGACGGGGAGATTCGGGGGCGATCCGTCGCCTGGCGACTTCTCGCCGCGACGGATCGCCCCCGAATCTCCCCAAATAGCTAGGCACCGCTGCGCACCGGCATAGCTTAAAAACGCTGGCGCGATTTTTAAAATCGCGCCGCTCCGTGTGAATAAGCGCAGGGGTTTTTAAGCCTCGCCGGTGCGCAGCGGTGCCTAGCTATTCGGGGAGATTCCGTCGCGGCGAGAAGTCGCGTGACTCGTTTCGCGAATTTTTTCGCCAATTCACAAATTTCGCTGGAAATTCACAAATTTTTCGGCGAAGCGAAACGGGTGAGATTCACCCATCACTAATTGTTGGATTTGTATCATAGTAGTTGTGACTGAAAAAATACATCCAACAAGTTCTCCTTTTTCTCCTAGCAAAACCAACCTAACTGCTTGCTTATTTGATTAGGATACAAGAGGCATGGCTAAAATTTTTATTTCTGTGTGCTTTTTGTGTTCATGGTGGCCACCATATAAATAATTTGTACAGGGATTATACAAAAAGTAGAAAAAGTCACAGAAGTTATGACTCTTTGAACAGTGTCGGACTGGCCCACCAGAATACCAGGAAAAATTCCGGTGGGCCAAGGTGTCAGTGGGCCCTCATGCTGCTACACTTTTGGCCTATTTCATGGCCATTCCCTATTTCTATGAGAACAAAGAGGCTAAATAGATGGAATAATTGATTATAGTATGTGAAGAAAACGGAAAAATAGAATTTGAAGAGTTTTGAATATTAGTACTGAGAGTGGGCCCCTGGTCTAAGGTTTTATGGTGGGACCCTGGTCTAAGGTTTTAAGGTTTCTTGGTGTCCCAGTCCGACAGTTAGAGTGCTTTACTCAACATGAAAACATATATTTACTGAATTTGTGAAAGGGTAATACATGGAATAATAGTATGATCCATTTTCCAGAACAAAGGTAAATTCTCAACTTATGTTGTGGCTTCAGGACTTCCATATGGAGCTGAAGAGGGTATCCTGCATACATTTTTTAGGGTAAGTAAAAGTTATGTGCATTAGACATACCAGGCAAAAGCTCCATGCTGTTATATGACCATCCATATGAGCTTGGTAACCCAGTGCTTGTAAAAATTGTGCAGAAATAACGTAACAGTGTCTTTATATTATTTTTTAAATTTGACCTAACACATTATAGAAAGCATTTTAAGAGGAATGCATATTCACTGCATTAGATCTCCCTTGACTTTGAAATATAGAAGGGTGACTTGTACAACAAGAATCTTGCAACATAGATATTAGCTATGGGGTGCCTATGACTAATTACATTGATCACAACATGTGTAAAGCTTTATTTGATACGGTTTACTAAATAAACATTTTTCTACTATTTTAGATCTGAATTGGTTTTTGAGTGCCAAGGATTTTTGAATAATTAGTTAAAGGGTGAACACTTGGCCATAAAAGGGGGGATTTAACAACAACAAATGCCTAAAAACCTTTGGTGTGACAGATTTTTACAATATTTGCTTATATCTGAAGGAAGCGTGGCTTGGGGAAACCCCTGCACTGCAAGTCTTTGGAGATGGTTCCAATTATATTCCACTGATTCACATCAATGACTTGGCTGGGTAAGAATTCACACTAGTATCACTTCTGATTAGCTCTTCTGGGCACCAATAAACTCTACATTACCTGTAATATAAGGTTTATCAGGAGGAAAAAGGTTTCTAAACCTTATGGGTAGAATGATGTATGCATGAAACATAAACATTAAAGACTGCCAGATACTGGAGAAAAAGAGAGTCCTGCTTATTAATAAGAATAATCTAAAGGAGAATGGGGTGAGTAGAGTATCATAATGAAAATACTTCTCAGTCTTGTGTGACACTCGTCTCAAATTTGGATGGTGCGCCAATCTGTGAACACCATTGCCTTGGAGTCCAAAGCCTAGTAACATACAGTAAATCAAATGGTAACAAGGGACACTCAAATCCAGCAATTGTGCTAAATGCTTTTCTTTTTTATTGAGATCTCTGCACACATCGTTTCTGTGGATGCTCTTGCCCTTTATATACCTTTTTCCTTTTGCACTCTTTCTTTCTCAGAGCCCAGTAAGGAAGGGGGAGAAAAACCCAAAATTTTGTGTGCAGAGATCTCAATAAACAAGAAAAATATTTTACACATTTGCTGGATTTTAGTGCCATCTGTTACTATTTGATGTATTACTGAGTAGAGTGTTGTGTAGGAGTAAAAAGGAAAGCTATGTTAGATGGGGGTAAGACATGTTTGAAGAGATCATACCAATGAGCATTTTAGGGATGCATCAAATCCACTATTTCTGTATTCGGCCGAACCCCCGAATCCTTTCTGAAAGATTCAGCCGAATACCGAACCGAATCCGAACCCTAATTTACATATGCAAATTATGGGTGGGAAGGGGAAAACATTTCTTACTTCCTTGTTTTGTGCCAAAAAGTCAGGTGATTTCCCTCCCTGGCTCTAATTTGCATATGCAAATTAGGATTTGGATTCGGTTTGGCCAGGCAGAAGGATTTGGCCGAATCCGAATCCTGCTGAAAAAGGCCGAATCCCGAACCAAATCCTGGATTCGGTGCATCCCTAGAACATTTAGTGAATATTTGGAGATAATTTCACACATATAGCATGGGACAGAGCTATAGAGCGTTTATTAATGAGTGTATAAATATGTGAACTGCTTCACTTGCCCCTGAGATGCCTATGATTAAGTGATGGGTAAGCATGAAAAGTGTTAGGCTTTTTTGTGGATTTTAATATATCCCAATAAATTCAGTTTTTTATTTAAATCCATGAGTATATTAATTCTGTTTTTCTTCCAATATGTTGTGACAAGTAACTAAGGCCTAATTATAACTAATTTTACTTAGTGGTATCATAATAGCTAATGACACCACTAAGATATTCATTGGTTAGTGCAACCAAATTATCAAATACTGAGCTGAGTTCACGGAATTCTTCTAACAGGATTTAACTCAATTAAACATTATTAAGCTTTCTAACTCCAACATATTACCCCTATATGTAAGAAAAGTCTGCCCATTTGCAGTAAACCATAGCAAGCAATAAGATGTTTGCATTTAAACAAGTGACCGGTAAATGCTAACTACTTATTAGTTGCTCACTAGTTGCTCACTTTTTTTCATAAAACTATAGAGGGTTTCACCAACCACAGCTTTCTCTAACTTCAAAGATACTTACAGAACATAACATTCTTTTAAGTAAGAACAGCTGAGTCTTCTGTGCATCTCAAGGTTCTACTACAATTTGCAGTTTACACAGTCACATCCATTAGGTCAATAGCTAATACATGTTACTTAATTTCTTGCACTTTTATTCTGTTCTAGAGTGGTCCAAAACATAGCAGACCAAAGACCAAGAACTCATTATCTTGTTGCTGTAGATGATACTGTGCAAACATTGGAAGAAATAGTTAAGGTAAAACTTTGCAATGTTTATTTTCACATCACAGGAAACATAATGTAAACAATAGAATAAATACATATAAATACATATATTATATGTGTAAAATGAGCCACATATATTGAATTTATAATTGTATGAAATGTTTACCATCATTTTCTTTTTTATAGTGTATAAGCATCCATCTTGGCCCAGGAAAAATTCAGAAGGTTCCTAAAGAAAATGCATTTCTAAGGAAAGAATTAAAGGTTTGCCTTTTTTCTTGTTTGATTTTTTTATATATATTTTGTATATTTATTTAGGTTTTAGAATGTATGCCTGATACAATGCAGTCCTGATACAAAGTCAACTTTAACTTCAAATTTCTTTGCTGATGAAATCTGATTTAAACTGTAGTGCATAGTTAAAAAACCTGTTTCACAAACAGTGTTTATTATGTTTTAATTACAATTGTATATGTAACAATGTATTTGTGTTCCTCAACCTAACAATTCTTCTCAGCTGCAAACAACTGAAATGCTTTGAGTCAATGACTGCATTTGCTGAATCTTGCTCCCAGTAGTCTCAAAGCAGGTGCTTATTTATGAATTCCTGATTTGGGGGCATGTTTGGATGCATTGTTAGGCTGCTGGGGAGGAAAGGTACGAGGTTGATATCACTCCAACTTGAAGTGCAGCAGTAACTGAGTGGCTGAAGTTTATCAGAGCCACATGACTGAGGGTTCCTGCGAAACTGACAATATGTCTAGCCCAATGTCAAATTTCAAAGTTAAATATAAAAAATCTGTTTTCTCTTTTGAAAAATGGATTTCAGTGCAGAATTCTGCTGGATCAGCAGGTTAACTGATGGGTTTTAAGAAGACATGTTTTCCCGTGCCAGTATCCTTTTAAGTATAAAGAAGAAAAGACTGATTGACTGTCTCCCAGCGCATGTAAATTTCAACAGAAACATCCTTAGCTCTTCAGTGGTTCGCTGAGGATGTGATTGCAGAATTTATGTTGCAACTATCCACTGTATGAAAAATCTGAGTTTCAGCTTGTCAATAGAAGCAATGATCCAGGACTTCAAACTTGTCACAGGGATCACCAAAGTGTATGCAACACTCACATGCTCAGTGAGCTCTGAGCAACTGTAGAGAAACTAAGCTTAGGGTCAACACAAATTATCAAGCAGAAAATTAGGTTTGCCTGATGCTACAGGGATGATTATTACATTCTGTTTCTAGTTGCACTGGTTTCTGTGCTGCCATGTAGTAATTATCTGTATTAATTACGAATCAGCATTATATTGTGACTTTTATTATATATTCAGTATATTGTGTGCCAGTCTCTAAGCTCAGTAACTAACTGTAGTACAGAGCATGTGCAGTGAATCAGCAGAAAAGAAGATGGGGAGCTACTGGGGCATCTTTGGAGGTACAGATCTTTACTGCTAAAGGACTGCGGTTGCCTTGGGCTTGTACAGAAGCCACAACATAATGAACAACATTTTGACTGACTACTTTAGTTAAGCTTTAATTCTATTTAATACACGCTGGTATTTCCTTTCAGCTTTGTCCAGTAAATAAAATACCATAGACTGCCTCTTGCTAATATTGATGTTTGTTTGTTTGTTTGTTTGTTTGTTTAGCAGTTAGATATTGACTACCTACTGGTGAATCTGAGGATGGAAGCTGTGTTCTTGAAAGAAAATTTTAATATTAACTGGGTAACACAGACAGGTCTGTTGGAGAATGTTGAACTGGTCATCAAAGAATTCAAGCAAACACGAGGACTTCTGGTAAACTTAATTCCATAATTTTATATGTCTTTTTGTTTTTAAAGGACCAATTACACTAAAAATAAAAATGATTAATTTGACTTAAAGGAAAACTATACCCCCGAACAATGTAGGTCTCTATAAAAAGATATTACATAAA
>CM044446.1:64826259-64870655 GCA_024363595.1 Xenopus borealis
CAGCTCACTAACACAAGATAACCGCTCCCTGGTAGATCTGAGAACAACACTCCATAGTAAAAGCCAAGTCCCATTGAGACTGATTCAATTCCATTAAGTAGGAGAAACAACAGCCTGCCAGAAAGTACCTCCATCCTAAAGTCACATGACTGATGCTACTGGGAAATATATGTCTAGCGTCATGTCAGTTTTCAAAATTCTCAATCTTTTGAGAAATGGATTTCAGTGCAAAAGTCTGCTGGAGCAGCACTATTAACTGATGCGTTTTGAAAAAAAAAATGTTTTCCCATGACAGTATCACTTAAGTATATAGCTTTTAGCATCTTATTGCCAGACATCTTCCTCTACTTGGCAGTTCAGGGTATTCTCAAAAGCCTTCATTAACATCAAAGTTCAAATACATCATATATTGCCCTTCCAGGTTTTTGCAAAGACGGTCCTCTTGTCCCTTTGAGTTTGTAGCATTTTCCTTATTGAATTTCAAATAATTCCAAAATGTTTTATAACTTCCAAAGGATATGTCAAATGCTTTGTAATTAGGGTGATAGCATTTTTAATCTTTTGCTGTTTTATGTGAATATTTTTACAGAATTTTAATTTTGGGGAAATTAAACAACTTAGTAAAAGAATGGATCCGGGAAATCAGTGAGCTCAAGGTAATATTACATATTCAATGTCCGAGATTAATTAAGAGATTAAATGTTTGATATAATAACGTATAACTTTGTTTGTACATAATTCCAGCTAGTTACGCAGTGCTTTACAATAATTTAAAATTAAAACTGAAATTAAAAACATTTATTTATACACTTACACATGCCTAGATAGGACCAGTCCTTCATACACTATTATTTATAAAATATTACTATGTATTCGGCGATGCTTGTTTTGAGATGACCTTTGCATGCACATAAAACTTCACTCCAATAATTAGAAAGAAAAATCCTTTTGTAAAGTCTAATCTGGAATTTGGTTTTAGCGTTTCTTCAGACAAATCTGGAATTGTTTTAATAGACTTTACTCCAAGATTTGATTACAGATTTGCTTCAGTATGTCAAAAAGTAATTTTTTTTTAAATTTTGCTGATCACTAATTTTGAAATGTTGGATTGATAAGCTGCAAAGCTAATTTTTCTGTTTATTTCATTAGAATCTTCCACAGGCTGTCATTGAAAATGTAGGTGGAAAAATATTTACTTTTGGATCATACCGATTAGGTGTTCATACTAAAGGTAAGGTAGGCGTAACAGTGTTTTCATTTGTATATTCATAACATTATCTGGTTTGATAGCTTAAAGGGGATCTATCACGAAAATGAAAAAATTAAAGGGAACAGTAACCTCAAAAAAAGACTTTTAAATGAATGAGAATATAATGTAATGTTGCTCTACACTGGTAAAATTGGTGTGTTTGCTCCAGAAACATTACTATAGTTCATATAAACAAGCTGCTGTGTAACCATGGGGGGCAGCCATTCAAGTACAGGATACACAGTAGATAACCGTCTCAAAAGAATCACATTGTATACTACAGAGCTTGAATTTTTTTTTTTTACTTTATTTTTATTTCAGTTTATCAAATAGAAGTAATAAGACCGTATTTCCTGTACACCATATGTTTACAATAACAAACACAAAAAAAAAAAAAAGTATTATAATAACAAATAAATAAATAAATAGTTTTACACTCTATACAATTACATCTGTTACCATAGTTATATTGCTCCATGTGCCACACAAAAAAAAGAGCTTATATTTTATCTGCTGTTTAACCTGTGCCGTTTCTCGGCTCTGAACTGCTGTCCCCTTGACTATACAGCAACTGTTTATATAAACGTTCGTAGAGTATCTCAAACATACACACCAGTTGCACCAGTGCAGCACAACAGTACATTATATTTGCATTACTTGAAAACATTAATGTGTTGGTGGTACTGTACCTTTTTGATCTCTAAAAGCAAAGTTTCCAATATGCATACATTTTTGCATACATTTTTCCAGCATCATTAGCTTTAGCCTCATCTAGCACTACCCAAGTTACTCAAGAAACTTAGGCATTCGCCTGCTGTCCTGTGCTCTCAGTGCAGATGGAGCCCATTGGATCAAAGACTTTACAGATAGCTATGAGCATTCTTGCTTTCAATTGGCTCCTGCTGCACACAAGGAATTGTGCTGTAAGAGACCTATTGGATTAAAGCAGAAGTGAAGCACCAGCTGACTGAGGCTGCCTGTTAAAGCGGGAGGCACCAGATCATTTAGCTTTACACCAGTGAGAAGAAAATAATGTGTGTATATTGGAAACTTCCATGTTTTTAGGGATTCTTTTAGAAGGGGCACCTGTTGGACAAAAATATTATCCACAACCAAATATATTAGATTTAAAAAAAAAAAAAAGTTAATTGCAAAAGTGCTTAGAATAGCCCCCTCATCCATTTTACATTCTCTTATTTAAAATGTTTACTTATCTTTTAAGCACATTAACCGTGTGCTGCTGGTAGTCACGGTTTAATTTATCCTAGCTGTGTCCTGTGAGTGGGACTTGTTTCTTTTTATATTGCTATAATGGAAATGCAGTAGGGCATTCAGGAGGATTGCACTACGTCCCTATATCCGGCCCTATACCGGAACTTGTCAAAGGGTATCTGCGTTTTGCTAATGTTAAAAGACCAATAACATCAAAAACATGATATGAAAATTCATTAGTATACTACGAAAAAAAACCCACCAACACATATTAAACTTAATCTAAAAGTCTTTATTCAGAAATAACTTGGCTATGTTAGAAATAACATAGCTTTTTAGGTTCCTGAGGCTATAATATCAATAATTTCAATTATATAAACTTTATCATGCTGAAATAAGAAGTTTTCTAAATATAAGCAATTAACAAGTCCTGTATGTAGAGAGACAGGCTATCTGGTGACTAAGGATGAGCTCTAAGACATTTACAACTCTTAATTTTTTTGGGCTGTTTTATGTTTTTTTCAGCTTTCTAATGGGGGTCACTCACCCTAGCAACCAAAAAAAATGTTTTTGTGAGGCTTCAATAATATTATTATTACTTATATTTCTATTCATTCTATTTATATTCCTGTAACAAATTCATACCATGCTCTAGTTGGTATGGTAAATTGGATCTTGTATAGATAGTTGGTGAACAAAGCAAAAAATAAATAAATTAATAATTATTCAAAACATAAGGAACACCAGTGGCAAATTGTCTCAATATCACGGTCTACGTCAGTGGTCCTCAAACTTGGCCCTCCAGCTGTTAAGGAACTACAAGTCCCACAGTGCAATGATGGAGTCTGACAGCCACAGTCAGGCAAATGCATTGTGGGACTTGTAGTTCTTTAACAGCTGGAGGGCCAAGTTTGAGGACCACTGGTCTACGTTATAACTGAAATTCTTGTTTTAAGGTGAACTACCTCTATGAAATTTTATTGGCCTTGGTATGGTTATTAAGAAATAGATTTCCTATGAATCAGTAATTATCTGTGTTTTGCCTTTGATATACAGGTGCTGATATTGATGCTCTCTGTGTTGCTCCAAGGCATGTTGATAGAAGTGATTTTTTTTCATCTTTTTATGAGAAGTTGAAACAGCAGGAAGAAGTCAAAGATTTGAGAGTAAGATTCTAGCTACCTTCACTATAATCTCTCTTATGCCATGCCAGAAATATTCTTGAGTTGTATTTTAAACCTCTCACTGTTCTTCTTTGACCATTAATGAGCCTGTAACACCATAAAATGAAAACATTTAAGTTGCATATAAAGACAATCGTTTTGCAAGAATATAAACTAAACCCCATGGCTAGGGTTGCCACTTGGTAGGTATTTCACTGGCCTAGCTCTAAAATACCTGCCAAGAACACCCCGGTGCTGCATTATTTACCAGTAATCTATTACCCGGTAAATTTATAATCCCTGTTGTTTTGCTCCCAACCCGCCTCAGATGTGCTCTCTGTCAGCTCCTCTAAATCTGCCTGCTCACTTTTTTCAAGCACTGCAGTCCAATGTGTAACTTTGAAAAGATACACACATTTAAAATAAGATTGAATTGCAAACATTTTTGACGGGCTATTATATTAACTAATTGACTAAATTACCCTCCTGTTTTCATGCTTTTCATTCAAATATTTATTACATTAAGGGTTCATAAGATGTTTAAATATAATATTTTTTTCTCATAAATCAATGTCATATTTATCGCAAAGTGCTAACAATGCTTTCATAGATGTAGATAATAAGGGGACAATATTACTTAAAGTAGGTCTTGCATTAGTAAAGTATGGTCGCTCTGGTTGTAGTGCATTAAGCACAGTTTTGGTTCTTGGTTAACGTGAGTTGTATAACATTATCATTGGTTGATTATATTATTTAAACTTGCAGGGTAAAATGAGTAATTTTGTTTCTTTTCAGTCTGTTGAAGAAGCATTTGTACCAGTCATTAAATTGTGCTTTGATGGGATAGAGGTAAATATTCTACTTACTGTTTTTTGTTTTAAAATGAACACTTGCTAGAAGGCATGGAATGTATGCTTGAATACTGTTCTAGTTTTCCCATAGATAACTGCTGTGTCATTCCTATGATGAGGCACATTGGGCGATCTTGTGTGTTATAAATAATTTTTAATACATTCGCCTACATTGGCCTCAGTGAGAATTGCATGGAAGATTTTAGGAAATAATTGCCTAGTATCCCAGCTCAGTTCACACCTTGTTCTTAGGAGAGCAAGAATAATTGGGCATACACCCATACATTTCCTTGTGTGTCTGCTCCAAAACAAAAAATACAATGATGCATCTGTTAACAAATGCAATGAAGCAAGCATGTTGATTTCTGAAGACACAAATGTGTCCCATTAAAATCAGCCGAGACCCTTTTTTTAAACCAGATAGTATGCAAATTCATAGTTGTCTTCTGTAAAAAAAAAATGCATATTTTTGCTGGTCTTTTTAGGAAAGTCCTGCAATAAAGTGAAATCTTGTTAAACCAAGTAATTTTGTTTTTCTCTTCAGATTGATATCCTGTTTGCAAGACTTGCACTGCAGACAATACCTGAGGATTTAGACCTCCGAGATGACAGCCTGCTGAAAAATTTAGACATACGATGTATACGTAGTCTGAATGGTAAGGTTTTCTAAAGTTGTATTGAAATTTGAAAAAAATATGTAATTGAGTTTGTAATTTGTAACTTGTAGCATAGAGGACATAGTATTTCACGCCTAGTCAGCAAGTTCATTCATAACCCTAAGATTATCTGCCAGTAAAGTCCTATATTAAACAGCCTTTAGATTGTGGTCCTGTATGTTGTCACAAAATGTAATGATTATAAATCTTTCTTGTTATTCCAACTTTATTATAATTCATGCTCATGTATTTTCAGGTTGTCGAGTGACTGATGAAATTCTTCATTTAGTACCAAACATAGACAGCTTCAGGTTAACTCTCAGAGCAATCAAATTATGGGCCAAACGTAAGTCTTTTAAATAAGTTAATTAAAAAATATATTGTTCAGCTAGTAGTTGCTTATGTTGTTCCCATTATCTGTATCCAGGTCACAACATCTACTCAAATATACTTGGTTTTCTTGGCGGTGTTTCATGGGCTATGTTGGTAGCAAGGACATGCCAACTATATCCAAATGCAATTGCATCGACTCTTGTTCATAAATTTTTCCTAGTGTTTTCAAAATGGTGAGTTAAAAAATCTTCAACTTAAGTGGCAATTATATTTATACTCTTAAAAAATAGTGTATTAACAGGACATAATTGAATTTTCCCCTAAACCTCATATCACCAGTTTTTATTTTTCTTGTGTATAATAACAAAGTAAACCATTTTATACATTCCCTTGTTACCCTGGGTTCCTAATTTCAAGGGAAGTGTTCTATAACTAAGCATTATTATATTGGATCTGTTATGCTGAAACCCATTATTGAGAAACCATTGCAGAAAGGCAATGGACCTAGACCAGAGATACCACTTTAATAAAATAATTTTGTATTTTTTATTTTGTGAAAATCTGAAATATGTTCTATGAATACTTAAGAGTTAATAATACAACATAACAGTTTATATAATTTTAAAGAATCTTACCAAACTAGTATATGTTTTTAAGTAAATATTTCCCATTTAAATCTCTTGCCATGGACGACCATGTCGTGATGGTCTGTGTGCTGCCTCAGAGATCACCTGACCGGAAATACTACAACTCTTAACTGTAAAAGAAAGAAGTGTGAAATCAAAAGACAGAACTATTTAGGATTACCCAATGGCACATACTACTAAAATAATGTATATTATTATGAAAATGGTTTATTTACATTAAACAGGGTTTTATGTATGATCTGTTTTATGCAATAAAGTTTTATTTAGATCTACGCTTGTGAGTATATTTTTCCTTTAGGAGAGAACTGTAAAAATAAGGCTCTCTGCTGAAGGTCTATGATACTGAATTATAACCCCTAAATCTTGTTTTTATTCTTTATAGGGAATGGCCTAATCCTGTGCTTCTGAAGCAACCAGAAGAGTGCAATCTGAATTTGCCTGTCTGGGATCCTAGGGTCAGTAAAACTTGGTTGTTTGCTTTACATCATTAGTTACAGAATTTTTCACCCAAAATCATATTTTTTCAATACCAGATGCATAAACACAGTTCTGTACAGATGGATGGTTATATAGCATAAAGTAAATTGCACAAATGCTTTAATTTTCTGCAGTTCTTCTCACAGAATTCATTGAAGTAAATGGCAACCTATATTACTGACCAAATTAGATTTAGTATTCATGTGTCTGAGGTTTTTTGCAATATAGATTTCTTGTTAAATGTAACCATTTAAATTTTGGAGTGGGATATGGCACTTTTATTTTTTTTTTTCGACCATTGAAGTCTATGGGCGTCTATTTTAGGCTAAATGTGGTGAAAATGTTTGCTCATAACTAGTTAAAATTTCTTTAATTAGGCAAAATTTTATTTTCTGTTACGGAGGAAGGACACAGTCAGAGCTGAAGCCCCTCCTACTCCCCTTCTCACCCGGAAGGGCGCCAGTTTTTACAGTGTCCTTCGAACAGTAGGTTGGATTAGCCTCTAGGTAGGCTTCTACGAGAACAGCGGTTGATGGGTAGCATCAACACCAGGGGTAAGGCTTGGTCAGCTAGACTGTTCTCCCTAAGCGAGCCCTCAACTCAGTGCCAGAGGATTTTTCGAATGTCCACAGCCTCTGGAGGCCGGGAGTTAAATGCCTGCATTAGCGCTCCTCCTCCAGCAAGTAAGAGAGCACACCTGAGCTGCCTCATCGCAGAGGATGCAGCTCTATACATGTATATACATATATAGGTGTGCTCCCAGCAAGGACGTAGTACGCAAGATTTCACAGGTGCACAACCTTGGCACTACCACGTCTTTCTCACGCCTTTTTCTTCCCTCCCTATCATGGATGTCTTAGTCGGTTCATCCAGAGTTCTGGACACAGCTCCTCTCCTTCTTCCCTCCCCTAACAGAAGCAGAACCCGGCAGCTTGACTCTGGTACTGTGCTACAAGGCTCACAATGGCAGAAGGCAGGGGGGATTTATTCACAAGGGGGGGCAGCCACCCTAATAGCACTGTTACCTTCCTTGCTTGCTCCAGATGCCTCAATAAATTTCGGGACTGCCAAGTAGATCCTCTCTACTCCGCTTGTAGCCCCAAACACTCACAACCCTCTCTCACCTCAGATTCAGCAGCTGCCCCATTAGCCTCTTCCCCGGGACCCTCCCACAGAGGGGACTCCACTTCCCAGGGCTCCTCTGATGCTCCAGGCTGGGCGTTTTCACTGTCTCAATCTCTTTCTAACCTACAATGCATCCCTTTACTAGCCTCATCCATAGACAAGATGTTGGAAAAAGTGGGCAGTGAGCCCACCACTACCTCCAAGTGTAAGTGACCACGCAGCCATACTGTCATTTCGCTTAGGGGCACTACCTCAGGTCTCTCCTCTGATGAGCAGGCTAGCGAGGGGGAGATAGTTTCTTTTTCTGAAAAGTCTGACTCCGGAGGAGAGGCCTCACCTGACACTAGTTCTGCGGTCGAGGGCCTCATTAGGATGAGGACGTTTCTCAAAAGAAATCTTCTTCACTGTTTAAGAGACAACGCAAGACCCTTGCAGTTTTTCCAGCTCATGAACAACTGCAGACTCTGGTCCGGGAAGAGCGAAAAACCCCGGACAAGACATTCCAGATCACAAGGCATTTTTCCAGACAATACACTTTTCCTAAGGAATTCATCGAAAAGTTGAGCACAACACCTATGGTTGATGCTCCAGTTTCACGTCTTTACAAAGCCACTGCATTACCAGTCCAAGACGCTTCGGCCTTTTAGGATCCCACTGACAAGAAAATGGAAGGTTTCCTCAAGGCCAGTTTTATCTTTATTGGATCAGCCCTTCGACCTGTCTTGTCATCTGCCTGGGTGAGCTGAGCAATTGAAACCTGGTCACACCTGGACCCGACTCATAGACCACCCTTGGGCAGTCCAAACAATTTCAGAGGGCTACTGCCTAGAGTTCCACAGCATTCCACCAAATCCGTTCCTGATGTCCAGAGTTCCTTCACAGGAAACCAAGCGCCATGCCTTTTTCTCCATAATAGACTCGCTTTTCAAGACAGGAGTAATTGTTGCAGTTCCCCAGGGCCAAAGATTTGGGTTTTTTTATTCAAACCTCTTTATCGTCCCCAAAAATGACTCTTCCTTTCGACCCATTCTAGATCTAAAACGGCTGACAGTTCAAGATGGAGTCCGTTCGTGCCATCAACAGAGCACTGGAACAAGGAGACATCCAGGACGCATATTTACATGTGCCCATATACCCACTAACAGTTCCTCAGATTCGGCATTTCCAGTTCGTGGCCTTGCCCTTCAGTCTGTCTTCGACTGCCGGGTCTTCACGAAGATCATGGCATCCATGGCTGCTTTTCTTTGAGTGCAGGAAGTATTCATCATGCTTTACTTGGGCGGCCTCCTCATCAAGGCTTGATCCAGACAGCTAGCCGAAACCAATGTAAGCTTATCGACACACAGTCTTCAGATGTTTGGATAATCAACAGTCACAAATCCTCACAGATACCATGCTATTTCTGGGACTACAATTCAACATGACTGCAGAAGATTTTCCTTCCACAGGAAAAACCGTGAAAGATCCAAAGGGCAGTCAGAACCTTATGCGCACAACCGACCAACGGTTCGGGAATGCTGGGACTCGTGATCTCATCAATGGAGGTGGTTACCTTCACCCAATTTCACCTGCGACCAATCCAGACGACAGTACTAAAGCAGTGGAAAAGGACATCTCTCCGCTAGAGAATAACCATCCCAGACGCAGCAAAGAAATCACTGCTATGGTGTTGACCCCCAGGACACCTAGGTCAGGGCTGCACTTTTCAGGAGCCAGCAAGGCAGATTGTGACCACAGAAACCAGTCTCAGCGGATGGGGAGCTACATTTCAGAGCTTCTCTGCTCAAGGTCAGTGGTCACAGAGGGTGACAGAGCTACCAATAAATATACTGGAACTTCGTGCCATACTCTGAGCCCTTCAATTATGGGAACACTGGTTGACAAGACAGGCAGTTCGAATCCAATCAGACGGCGCCACTGCAGTGGCCTACATCAACCGGCAAGGAGACACAAGAAGTGCACAGGCAAACAGAGAAGCCAGTTCTATTCTGGAATGGGCGGAGAGTGGACTCTCCGATATCTGCCATACACATCCCTGGAGTGGTCAACATGGAGGCCGACTTTCTCAGCTGGCATCAGTTAGATCCAGGAGAGTGGATACTCCATCAAGACGCCTTTCAAGCGCTAGACCGGCGTTGGGGAGAACCAGAGATTGATCTAATGGCAACCAGACACAATCTGAAGGTAGCAAGGTTCTTCGAAAGGTGCAGAGACCCACTGGTGGAGAGTACAAATGCAATGACAAGACCCTGGCGGTTTTGACTGGCTTACATGTTTCCACCCCTTCCCATGCTACCCCGAGTACTTCAATAGGTTTCCAGGGAATCGGTCACAGTAATCCTGGTGGCTCCCTGCTGGCCCAGGAGATCCTGGTACGCCAATCTTCTCGACCTGTCCATAGAGGCTCCAATAACAGTATCCTTGTCTCCTCAGCTACTGGCACAAGGCAAAGTGTTTCATCACAATTCTCAGCTCTTCACCTGAACGGGATGGCTCTTGAGGTGGCAGTCCTAAGGCGGAAGGGGTCGATCATCCAAACTATGATCAAGGCTCGAAAACCCACTACCCCTAAGGTTTACCCCAGGGTGTGGGAGACCTACTGAACTTGGTGCAGCATAGAGGAAATTCCCTTTGGTGAATTCAGTTTGCCATGGATTCTAAGGTTTCTACAGGCAGGACTTAACAAGGCCCAAGTGTCTACACTATCTGTCCTTTTTCAAGAGAAGATGGCCCTTTCGGAGGATGTGCACACTTTTCTCCAAGTTCATCGATTATTCTGACATTGTGTGTGTCTGTGTTGCCTTGCAGTTAAGTTATAAGTTACTGTTCTACTTGGTTACAAACTGGCGCTCTTCCGGGTGAGAAGGGGATAAAGGAGGAGTAGGAGGGGTTTTAGCTCTGACGTTTCTTCTCAGTGTCCTTCCTCCTGAAGGGAGGGACCCTTTATGCCCACGGTCTCTGTGTCCCCCTTACGACTGAAGAGAAGATTTTAATGGTAAGTATATAAACCTCCTTTTTTGGGTGTACATCCCTTTAATTGGGCTGTTATGTGTCATAACAAAAGGTTTGAAAAGGCAACAGTTCAGTGTAAAAATAAAAACTGGGTAAATAGGCTGTGTAATTTTAAAATGTTAGCCAAAAATTTAACAAGGCTGCAGTGAATGGATGTATGAAGAAATAGTACACTACTTCCTGCTCTCTAACTTGGGACACAACTGTTCAGTGAATTTGCAATTGATCCTTAACATGCAGGTCAGATTCAAAAGCAAATGGTTACCCCATATGCCCCCCACATAAAGTCACTGATTGGTTACTGCCTGGTAACCAATCAGTGGAAACCAAGTGAGCTGAAAAGCAGGAAGTAGTGTTCTGTCTATTATGTTACGCCTCCAGTCTTTCCGGCTTTTATACATTTATTGAGATGGTATTTGCCTAATTATACAGAATTTTTATTTTGCACATAATATCTATTTACCCAGTTTTTATACTGAACAATATGATATCTGTGTAGGTAACTTGCCTTTGTGTGTATTGATTTATTTATTTTTTTATTTGTGAACATAAAAATACTTTTAATAAAATAATTGGTTACATTTATTTGTTTTTCTACAGTGCTTTCAAAAGGATGGGATGTTTAAAACAAGTGCACTTAAAAATTAACTGTGTGACTTTGGCATGCATTAGCATGAAGACTTTGAGTTGGTGTAATCTGTGCAGTTCTGTTAAAAATTCAGTGTAAAAATGCTGTGCAAAATAATAAATGCTTTCAATATAGTTAGTTATAGGTAGTGTATTTTATGAAGGCTGGAGTGAATGCATGTCTAACGTAATAGCCAGAAAACAAATTCCTCCTGTGCAGCTCTCTAACCTGTTAACCATTTGGTGACTTGAAGGGAGGCCACATGGGGACACAGCGGTTCAGCTAGTTTCCGTTTTATCATTTCCTGGGTGCTCAGGATTAAAAACAAACTAACGGCATTTCTGTGTCCATGCAACCTCCCTCAAGATGCTAACTGTCTGACAGGTTAGAGCAGCAAAGTAGGAAGTAGTGTTCTGGCTATAAGGTTAAATATTCATTTACTCTAGCCTTTATAGATTACATTTTTTGATAAGCTATATTTGCCATTATTTTTACCCAGTTATTTTTACATTGAATTATTCCTTTAAAATCAGAATATTTGAAATAATTGCTTGTTCTAGTTTTTTTTTTGACATTTTGGACTTTTGATGCTGGAATTTTGGTTTAATGGTTTTCAATACTGCAGGTGAATCCCAGCGATAGGTACCACCTTATGCCTATAATCACACCAGCCTACCCTCAGCAAAATTCTACTTACAATGTTTCCATGTCAACTCGTGCGGTTATGGTTGAAGAGTTCAAACAAGGTAATATTGCAGAGATGGTTGTGAATAACTAGTAATAACAATAATAACTTTGTAGTGTAAGGATTCCATTGCTTTTGAATCGCTCTGTAGTTGATTTTCTTTGTCCGCTTTACAATTTTGATCTTTTTCAGGACTGGCCATTACGGATGAAATCTTGCTTGGTAAAGCAGAGTGGTCGAAACTTTTTGATGCTCCAAACTTCTTTCAAAAGTACAAGTATGTATTTTACAACCTGTTGGCAATGTTTGTTTGGGGTAAAATCATAAAAAAAAATAAAAAGAGATGTTCTACTTTAATGATGTATGTGTGGAGTATATTTTTTGAATTTGTACAGATTGCATTTTATAGAACATTTTTCATTCATCTGGATACTTTTTCACAGTTGTACTATTTTAATTTATAAGGAGTCTTTCCATCTAAGGTTCAAGTGGAAATTTAACACTGTTCTTTCTTATCTCTGTAATTTGGTTTAAATTACAGAGATCATAAGGAAGTCTTAAATACAAGTTGCACTTATGAATACACAGGTCATTTTCACCAGAATAGAAAATAGTATAACATAAAGTATACAAATAGTATAACTTATACCTGACAAAGTTGGAAAATGAACTTGCTGAAACACAATTTCCTTTAAGCTGCATATATAACCTTAATTGTAAGCTTTCTTATTTCACGTGTACATCTGTGCAAGATGGTCAGCCTGTAGGGTTATTTAAGGCCTAAATAGCAATAATATATTTAATAATTATATAGCTATAATGATGGGTGGATCTTACCTGTTTTGCTTTGCCAAATGCACTGAAGTGAATGGGTGGTGGTCATGAAATAATTTCAAACAGAACAACAATTTTGTTTACTATACTTTTATTTTTGTTTAGGTAAAATATTTAACTCATCCATATTTGGCTGCTATTGGTGATGGTACTTGTTTGTTTTATTTCTTTAGATTAATGCATTGGTTACTGGGAAATTCTACCCATTAATTGCAGGCCCATATTACAATATAGGACATAAAACATTCCATACATACATACATACATCATCCAGATACCCATTATCCAGAAAGCTTCAAATTATGTAAAGGATGTCTACCATAGTCCATCTTATCCAAATATCCACATTTTTAAATGATGTCCTTTTCTTCTGTAATATAAACGGATATAATTAATACTTAATGGAAGCGAACTGACTTACTGGGTTTATTTAATGTTTTCATTATTTTATAGTAGAGTTAAGGTATAAAGATATAAATTACTTTTTTTTTTTTTTTTTGCCTAAGCTTGAAAATGTTCTGCTTTAAGCTTGCAGACATTAGATTCCATTTTTCTTTAAGATCCATTGTAAAGTGATTTTGGTATTGTGTATATTAAGATGGTAAACGTAGCGCTTGATATTTGTTGTTCTTGAACTTATCGTATGTTTGGTATGATTTCAGAAGCAGACCGTAGTAGCAAAGGCTTGTACCATACACAAGGTTGAGTGATTAGGTAATCTGTTGTAATTCAGGGTAAAGTAATATTTTTATGCAATGTTTCACAATGGAGCAATTAATGTGCTCATACAAACACTTTGTTCTTAATTTTGACACTGATTGGATCATGGTATTTCCAAGTAATGTATGCTGTATTTCGCTGGGTCAAACTGTACAATCATGCTCTATGGAGAAATACATTGACATCACATTAATATAATATTTAACATCTTTCCATTCTGAATAATAGATGTCATACCTTTTATATATAAAATATAAATCCTATAGATTTAATTTGAACCCACTATACATTATTTCAGGACTTTTAGCTTTTTTTTTTTGTGTGTGCGCTGACTTTTAACTCCTTTGTTGGTACCCTTGACTTTTCGATGCTTTGCGTGGCAATGCATGTGCAGTGCAGATCAATCTGAAATGCGCAGGTTGAAAATCAGGCCCTACGCAGGCAGTAGCCCCCTCTTCTGTTTGCATAAGGAACTGTTGTGTTTCTCCAACGCAAGACTTAGGGGGAGTAAGCAAGACTTTGCATTTCCGTGCTGAAAGCAGCCGAGCATGTTTGCGCCATTTCCATGTCAAAACATTTGCCACGTCTCTGCACTCAAGCCAAAAAAGTATCAATGAGTGCAGATATATAAATGAGGGAATTAGGAATATATGAAGGTGTAGGCTTCTCTTCACAACGATTTACCCTCCTAAACAACAAGCTTTCCTATCTTTGTTTTAACATGAGGTCACAGCCTAGTAGTGAAAGGGTGTTATTTCTGGTATAACTTAAAATGATACAACACAACAATGGGAGCAGGCCCTAGATTACTTAAAAAGTATTTAAAGAGATACCGACACCTGAAATTAAACTCTTTTTTACATCTATTATAAATATTGGCTTTGAAAGCTACTTCTAACTTTGCAATAAAGTATTGGCATGATGTTTTTACATTATCTGTCTAATCCCCCATGTTCCCGTATGAGGGGGATGCCATATTTGTGCAGCAGGAGTCCGTTAGCATTAGAAACTGTAATTAACAACCTGAGATGGGACAGTCAGGTTGGCAAAGTCAGAGTGTCAGGCTTAGGAACTTCAACTAACAATGATCTACAAAAACAAACCTCTCTGCAAAAAATGATCAACATGATCTATACGTAACATTTAATGTACATTCATATGTTAAAATACATTTTTCAGTGTCTATCACTTCACGGGTAATAAGCACCTGAATGAATTGTGTTCATTGTCGCTTTAAAAAAAAAAAAAAGAAAAAAAAAACTTTTCATGTTCTTAAATACACACAAATGGCCAGACTTTGTGTAGACATATTTGTCTTGCCGTCCTGTTTTATTTTCCCAATTCTCTAGTTATTTCTGGTAAGTAAATTGTGTGCATGTTCACTGAATTTTATGCAAACTGTCTACTTGTTCTTTACCCCTTTTATGTGCTTATGTTAGTACTGTTCATGTAAATATACAGAATTCAGCAGTGAGGCAGTATGCATATATTTGCTGGCTGTTGTGATCTGATGTGAATATTTTTCTGTTCGTGATACAACCATATTATTTGCTTAACCCCCCCCCCTCATTTTCAGCAATTTCAGTGATGGGTTATATGTTGTATCAATTTTAACATGACTGTATATCAATAGTCAATAAAAAAAAAAATAGCCAATAAAAAAGTAAAAAGAAAAAAAAAAAAAAAATTGAGAATGTCTCTGTGTTTTGTTTCCCTAAATGGGTTTAGTAATGGCAAAAAATAATAAGGAAGTTCAGCTTGATTAGAGCACTTTTGTCTTCCTCTGACTGGTAAGTTAATCTCATTCCTTCTACATGTCTATATAAACATTTTGGCAGTTTTGAAAAGTGTTCATGCTGTCTACCATTCACATTGTAAAGCAACTAATTTGGCTTCCTTTCCATATATTTAAGCTGACTTAGCTCTCTCCTCTTATCTCAAGTGACTCTTGTCACTGATTAAAATTGTTTTTGAAGATGAAGTCCTTGTATCTGGTTAGTCATTTTTTGTGGTATTGAAATTAGTCAGAAACCATGTGTCTTGTTCTATTTGACATCCTTTAAAGAGGCACTCACACGTTTAATGACCAATGTTCACACATTTAATTTTTTAAGAATGTTAAGCTTTTTTATTTGTGGTTTTTTATTAACTAAGATTTTTTATTAACGAAAGTGATTGTCAAGGATGCAATTGGGATTTTCTGGTTCCTTTTTAGAATTGGGGGTCATACGGCGTGTTCTGCGGGGCACCTAGTGATTGCCAGTAAGCAGAAACGGTTGCTTTTTGCTCAGGCGCTACTGACATTCAGTTTTATTCAAAATTGTTATTGAAATAACTAGCACAAGTCAGTGTATTGTTAATGGGGCTATCCGAAAATTCTCTCTTCATATTTGTCCTCATTTAACTAACAAAGGCAATCCAAAAGGAGTGGTCGCTCACAGGGCAGCTTAGACTTGAATTTGACCAATGCAAGTCTATGGGCTTGTACACACAAGTATTTGGTTTTTCAATCTCCAAATGTTGCAGACCTGTTATGTCACGGTCCATGGTGTAATATGCCCAAGGCTTTAGTCGTCTGCTTTTAATGGAATGCTGCTTGCATTTGTTGCACTGATTGCATGACTGGTCTTACCGTTTGTGAAAGCTTATATTAAACACTTAATATTTGACATGCATTTTAAGTTGGTTCAACAGAAAGAAAGGCTTAATGGACACAAACCCATTTATCAGGATGTATGGATGAAGTACAGTGCCTTTGCCACATGCAAATGTAGATCTAAGTATCTTAATAAATGCATGCATTTTTATATCTGATTATGCTTATTATAGACTGGAAAATTCACAAATTAGCTTTTCAAAACCGGAAACTCAAGTAAAGCTGATGCATCCATAAAGCAAAGATTACAAATTTGACCACATAAAAAGTAAAAAACAATAAGGCATACTGACCTATTCCCAAAGTTGGTAGGCCAGTATTGCTTGTAATAAACCACCGCAACGCTCATTTTCACCCAACTGCTCCTAAGTATTTTCTAATGCAGCAATATTTGCGCTATACATCTATGAATCCTTGATGAGGAGCAAAATACTCTGTAGGTCACCCCGTGCTGGGAGCTTTGCGGGGTTTGCATAGGCTTGAGTTCACTATATTAACCGTACTCCAGCCTATTGAATGATTGGGCCACCCTACTTCAGTCTGAGCGACAGATCCGGTAAGGTGGAGAGCCTGGTGAGAATTCACGGGAGCAACATTGGCCAAAAAAAAAAAAAAGTTCATTGCTGTAGTTAATTTCATGAATTCTACTCTCCCCACCCACAAAAGCTTTCACCATCCAAACTAACCTCTTCTGAACTGTTCAAACAGAAGACAAATCATTGTCTTCTGTTTGAGTGGGTTTTAAACTATTACTATTTCAGCTTTTCCATTGGCCTAATCATTTTGTAAGATTTTTTTTCTTTGCTGTAGTATTTTTATTAGGGATGTTTCTTGCAGGTTTTTACTTTTGAAGAAGTGATCAAATTTTCACATTTTGACATGCGACTTGTTCATGGAATACTCTGTATCTTCCCTATGAAACTATTCAGCCATAAAAATTCTCTCTCAAATTCATGACACACACCCAAAGGGTAACCTTGAAAGTATTATGTTTTTATACTAATGTAGAGGCTTATATTGTCAAACCATTACAGTGTTTATTGACCTATATACTCTAGGACAGGGGTCCCCAACCTTTTTGACCCGTGAGCCACATTCAAATGTAAAGAGAGTTGGGGAGCAACACAAGCATGAAAAAGTCTCTGGGGTTGCCAAATAAGGGCTGTGATTGGTTATTTGGTAGCCCCTTTCGGACTGGCAGCCTACAGGAGGCTCTGCTTGGTACTATACTTAGTTTTTATGCAATTAAAACTTGCCTACTAGCCTGAAATTCAAAAATAAGCACCTGCTATTAGGACAATGAGAGCAACATCCAAGTGTTTGGAGAGCAACATGTTGCTCGTGAGCTACTAGTTGGGGGGTCACTGCTCTAGGAGGTAATCCTTTTAGCACTGAACTTTTTTTTATCTGGCAAATTGGAAGATTCATCTTATGAGATGGCCATGGATCTGATTTGCTCACTTATCAGGTTGAATGCTTGTAATTTATTGGTGCATGTTAATTAGAGGGATACTGTTGTTTCTGATCTCATTTCTAACACAAATATATTGTATATAAACCACTACCCTACCAGCCATGGCCAGCACTGATTAACAAGCAACAGCAGCAAATGAGCACTTTATGTCAGCAGTACTGTCATTACTGGCTACCAAAACATTTTAATGGTTATTTATAGGGTTTATTTAACTTTCAAATGACCATTATTTATATGACCACTTAAGCTTTCAACTGACATAGGCTGTCAAAAAACACACGTTCTGTGAAGCTACAATTTTCTTTCAGTTTCAACACGTTGACGGTTTATCTTTGTCTCTTTAACCACTGTTTAATTGACCCTAGTTATTTGGCTCTATTAAATGCTCGTAACATAGCTGCTAAATTTTTTTAACTGAAGATGGTGGCTGCACAATAATGAAATAAGACAAAATCCATGGAAAATGGATCATTTTCTTATTGTCCTATAATATTGCTGTCTACTGCTTACAAAAATTTAATTTAAAGGTGAACTGTGCCTGTATGTGTGTACTTGTAAAACTGGTAAAAAACTTATGCCCCTGTAATTTGATCTAAACCATGCTAAGTTGAATTGGATAATATTGAATAAATTACAGAAAGTGTGTCCATATCATGTGTATGTATATGGTGTTCGTGCCCATTTAAATGTCATATTGTCTTTATCTTCAAAGGCATTATATTCTCCTACTTGCAAGTGCACCAACGGAAAAGCAGCGGCTGGAATGGCAAGTATTTTAACTTTTATTTTAATTATGATGTCGATGAAGATCGGACACGTTTACCAATTCCTGTTTCAAGCAGTACAGGTCTTAAAGTTGCCTTAAAGTGGACCTCTCACCAACATACAAAAAGTTGTATAATAAAAGTCCTTTTCAAATTAAACCTCCAATTTGTATTTTTATCAAACCATTCATAGCTGTTGTAAGCTCATTTAAAAATCTTATAAAAATATTGCCTGCCCCTCCTCTATGCCGTAGGCTTCACTTTATATTCAGTACTTCCTAGATGTCACTGTTCTCCACACATTCCCACTGTTTAATTTTTAAACCAGGGAATGGGGATGGATATTGGGTCCCCCATTCTAGGATTTGCCTTGATAACAGTGTGCACAAAATGGTGTCTACCTGCTTGTTATAATCAGGACCGGGCCAAGGGGTAGGCAGAGTAGGCACGTGCCTAGGGTGCAAAGCTGAGGGGGTGCCAGGCACGTACTTGTTCTGATGGTCACTCAGCCCGCGCCATGCCTGGCCAGGCTGCCTAGGGCGCTGCCCCGTCTCAGGCTATAATTATGAATTCCCAGATTGAAGGAAACAAGATTCAAATAATAAATGTAAATAATGTAAATGTAATAATAAATAAGGTAATGTAATGAAAGTTAATTTTTCTTGACTGTCATAAAATAGGATTTTTAATAATTTATTTGGGTGATGGGTCCCCTTTAAGTTAGACTTGGACCCCCTCACAGAGCTGCTTCAAAAGGTGAAAAACCAACCTTTTAAATTCGTTATTAGAAAAACAGTTGCAAATTGAAAGTAATTGTAAAAAAAAAAAAAGGCTTTAATTTTGGCGTACAATATGAAATCAAGAGAATTGGAAAAAGTGTTGGAAGGTAAACAACCCCTTTAAACTTGTTTATATAGTTTGTCACTGCATAGAATGTCATGAATGTTTTGGCAAAAACTTGATTTTTTAAAAAAGAAATTTTAAACTTCCATCTACAGGGTAGGCTTAGTGGAATCAAAGATTCGCATTCTTGTTGGAAGTTTAGAGAAAAATGAATTCATTACACTGGCTCATGTTAACCCTCGTTCATTCCCAGCACCTTCTGAGAACATGGAAAAGTAAGTTTCGTATATAATTTGTCTACATAAAGATGTTTTTATATAGTAAGCCCCTAACTTTGCAACATTTAGTATAGAACAGTTACTTTCCATGAAATGACTACTACCAAACATATAAAAATAAAGGGTAGAAGTTTTCATATTTGGTCCTTTTTTATTTATTTATTTTTTTTGTATATCTTTTAATGAAAAAAAAAAGTTTTCTGTGTACATACCAAGGTGCAAGTGAAATGCAAAAACTGCTCTCTGAAAGAAAAGACCAAAGCATGGATTTATTTTGCGACTTCAATTTTTTTAATCACCGTTTGATTTTTCTGAAGAGGGTCACAGTTTGAGACTTTTTTAAAAATGTTTATATTGTATTGTCCTGCATTTACTCAATCTTTGTTTTAACGGTTTTCCTTGTGCTGACAAAGTAAAATTATTGTGCATGCTACTGAATTAAAAAATTAGCCTTTCTTTACTATTTGCTCTTTTTTTTATTGTAATGAAAAATAAATGGTAATTTTTCCCCTACTCTTTCCTTGATAACATTCTTTCCCATTCTTGTGCAGGGAAGAATTCCGTACAATGTGGGTCATAGGGCTAGTTTTTAAGAAAATGGAAAACTCTGAAAATCTGAGCGTTGATCTAACCTATGACATTCAGTCTTTCACTGACACCGGTAAGAAGTGTTACACATATAATTGTTAATCAATTTGATCATATATAAATATATAAAGAAATATATAATCCATTTATGGGATACTAAAAAAAAAAAAAAAAAGAGGTTGAACTTGATGGACATGTGTCTTTTTTTTTTTCCAACCTATCTTACTATGTATCTTATCCGGCAACCCATTATCCCAAAAGCTCTGAATTACAGGAAGACCATCTCCCTTTATGGCCATTTGCTTAGTGTCCATTCTAAGCTATTTTTTTTAAATTAATTAATTTATTTTTGTCTATAGTAAAACAGTATCTTGTATTTGAATATGGCTAGGAATAATGCAGTTTATATACAGCACATGAGCAGTGCCTGTGCTGATGCTGGGTAGCTGAAGTTAAGGTGGTGTTGGAGGAAAATTAAAATATTAGAATACAGTAAACTAATCATTTGTTAAATGCTCTGGTTGCCATGCAATTCCAATGGTATTTACCAGTTTGGCTTCTCATTAATATTATACATACTCTGTATATTGTGAGTCTGTCGCGAAGCTCAGGTAATAGCTGTCCATCTATAAAATATAAAAACTGGAGAAAGCCAGCAGTTGTGTAAGGTACCAAATCTATTTGACACAATACCAAACAATAGCCGTTCCACACACACAAACCTTTACTGACTGCAAAAGAAATGTATTAAGAAAAAAAATGCATCGCAAACAACAAGGTGTAAAAGGTGTGAGTAACCTAGGCATCACATAGCACTAACTATTTTGTGACAATGGGCAGTTTATCAGCGGATCCTAGGGGTCATGGATTAGTGTTTTTATGTCTGTTACGTGTGTTACTGCTATTTAGTATTGTGACAGCAGTCCTCACAATGATCTGTGAATTAGCAGAAAAGATGATGGGAAGCTGCTGGGGACAGCTTTGGAGACACAGACCTTCAATGCTAGACAATTCAATTGTGTCAGATGCAATGCCCTCCTGTTAATGCAACAGCACTCGATTTGTGGGGGTAAAAAGATATGGCACTTGCACTCTAAATTTTGCTTACTGTGCTTGAATATGTACATTACCCCTAATATGATACATTTTCTAGCCATGTTTTTTGTTAAACTTTGCTCTCTTTTGGCAATGAAAGTACTGCAAGTAAAGGCAGTAATACATTAGTTATTTTAAAAAATTGGAAAATGTTGTGATTTTATTAACTACACCATAAATGATTTGTGTGCCTACGCACCTAATGGGGCAGTATTCCCTCTTATTTAATAGGACTTGTCTAGTTGTACTGCAAGGACCAAACATGGAGTAGCTTCAGTTTCACGGTTTGGCTCAAAATCTAACATGATTACAACAATCACTCATATCAAACAAGGGGTATACTGGATCTTGAGTGCCTGTAGGGTTGCTCATTTTAGCTTTGCCACAGTGCATGCTTCATGCTACTTATTAAAACAAAATAGATGTGTATTAGCTGTTCCTGTTTGAGAAATCCAAAGGGAAAATAATCTGATATGCAATATGCCATGTACCTCTAACTTCTGTTTGTGTGTCTAAAAAAAATCTTTTTTACTAAACTGTTTTGTGCAGTGTACCGGCAGGCCATTAACAGCAAGATGTTTGAAACTGAAATGAAAATTGCTGCAATGCACGTCAAGAGGAAGCAACTTCATCAACTGCTTCCTAGTCATGTGCTCCCCAAAAAGAAAAAGGTAAATCTCTGTTATAGTTAAATATTTGTATCCTGTTTTGCAGTTTATGCTCTTAATTCAGGCATGTCATACATGGAGCCCTCTTGCAGTCACTTGACCCTTCAAGTGGCTCCTGACTTTTTAAACTGTTCTGTGAAAAATGTTTCCCATTTTGCAGCCATGTTGTCCCCATTTGTAGTATAATCATTTTTATCCATTGTGCGGCTGTAACAGTCACTGAGTTTTAAGTACTCTGTGTAGCCCTACATGGCAATAAACTGACGCAACACTTTTTCACGTGTGTGAAGAGTGAAAGTTTTTCTTACATTTGTTCATATCCTTTGTACTTTTCAGCATTCTTTTGAAGGTGTAAAACTAGTGTCTCTTAATGACAGCAGCAATGATTTATCAGTGGACAGTGACAACAGCATGTCTGTGCCTTCTCCTACCAATGCCACAAGAACTAGTCCACTAAATTCTTCTGGATTGTCTCAGGGGTAATTATTATTATGTATTTATATAGAGCCAACATTTCGCAGTGCTGGGCTTTTTTAGTTTTCAGTGCTGGAGCAGCACTATTAACAGATGCATTTTGAAAAAAAAATTTTTTCCTATTACATTATCCCTTTAGGCATGTATTTGTATATAAAAACACAAGTAGTAGTGTGGAATATATGTAAAATACACACATGATGACATCCTTGTAAAAGTTCCTAATGTGGACCAAAATGTCGTAAACAAGTGGTATATGAAAGAGTTTTCTGTTTTTAAATTGAATACAAGAGAGCGCTGGCCCTTACCAACAATATGCAATTCATAACTGACCGTGCACCTCAACAGATTGGCTATGAGTGTGGACACTTGTTCAGGAAACACTGTATTTACATTAATTTTTACTCTTGTAAAAATCTCTCATTCAAGCCAATCAATATGTTAATAAATAATAATAATAAAAAAATAAGCAGTGAGGCTAAAGGGATCCAACCACTTAACATTTACTGTTTGCCACACAGCACATGATTTTGCATGGTTTTTATTGGTAATTGCCTTATAGTAGGTCAGATCATTTTTACATGTGGATTTTCTTTTCTCAAAGCAGAAACAGCCCAGCAGCACCAGTATCCTTTTCTGTGACCAACATTCAGGCTACTGATGTGATGGAGCCACAGAATAATTCCACTGAAAATTTAGGGGGTACGATCATCATGGTCCTTCAAGTTGTATTGGCTTTATGGTGTTGTTTATCCAAAAATATCCTTGGCATAATAAATATCTCATTTGATCTGTTTGCAGGTAGTTTGAATGAAAGCATTTCTGAAACTGCCACACACCCAGGTTTTTCTTCAACGCCAAAATCTTTGGTGACCAGAGTTGTTTCTTCCATGCGTTTGGTTAACCAAGTTCAAAAGCCTGTCTCAAACACCATTACAAAAATTCCCAGTCCAGTAGTAGGTGTGAAAAGGACATCTTCTCCTTCAAATGAAGACAGCCCAAAAAAAAACAAAACAGAGGAGGTACTGAGCTAGAAAGATTTATTTTGGTTTTTCAAAGGGGAAATATACCTTGATTTTTCATTAGCCTAGTATGATGGATGGTGTGACCCCCCTGCTGCTAGCAACAACTCCCTTAAAGGGCAAGGAAAGGCAAAGAAATAAAATCCCATTTTTACTTTCTTTAATGAAAAAGAAATCTATCTCCAATATACTTTAATTTAAAAATGTGTACCATTTTTATAAGAAACCTGACTGTATGCAGTGAAATTCTCCCTTCATTTACTCCTGTGGATAGGAATTGTCACACAGTCCCTAACTTCTGGCAGGGAAACATTAATACTTATGAACAGCAGGGGGAGCCCCTGCCTTACTTACAGCCATGCAGAACTCATGCAGCTTTATTTTTTGGTCATTTATGGCGATCTCTAAGAAGCCCAGACCCACTGAGCATGTGTATGTAGTCTAGTCTTGCAAAGATGTATAACAAAGTTACAAGATGACAGCCCCCTGTGGCCAACTTTGAAAGCATAAATAATTTGTTTGATTAGGCTTGTGGTGCAGTAAGTTCATGTTTAGGTTAAGTATACAAAATACAGCATTTCTAGCCTTATTCTATTTTACACTTTCCTTGCCCTTTAAGCCTTAAACTATGCAGATTGTGATTTCATTTTTTTTTCTCCGTCAATATAGTATAGATCAGACAGTAGACACCTGCCATTCCTAATTACCTCCAGCCAATGATGCAGGCACTTCTTGCTGTGTAACAGCTGGGGGAGGGGGGACCATACACATGAAGAAACATACTTTTTTTGGCAGTATCCAGTAGTGCATATCTGAGCAGAGTCCACTTGTAGCAGTTATGAGCTTTTCCTATGGACAAATTAATGGACATTCCCAGCCTTCATTTCAGTCTAGACTCAGAGTTGAAAGGTTTTCTCTGTAGCTCTGATATAACATTATTTACACCATAGTATGTGTGCACCGTTGTTTTTAAAGAACACATCATTAGACAGCAACCATATGTAATGGTAGTATGATCTTTCTTTTGTACTGTAGGATGAAAATGATAGCAGTACAGAGGTGGATGAACAAAACAAATTAGAAACTGAAGAACTAAAGGTGAGTTTTCATTGTACACCAGACTGGATTTGCACTACATGACCACCTTGAACGTCTTGGAGTAATCAAAATTAGATAGCATTTCCGACTTTAAAGTGATTTTCTTTTTATGTTCTTTAATTTGGTCCCTCGTTCATCTTTGATTTTATTTTTCTCACATTAGCTTGGGGGCACAGGATAATTGTGGTATAAGATCATAAGCCAATAAAAACAGAAGGCTTCCTCATCCTAGCCCTGCCCAGTTTTATTTGGTTTGTTTATTCATTTTATTTTGTTTATTTACATAGGAAGTCGATAGTGAAGCAAAATCCTCATCCCCTGTTCCAGATGCACTGCCATCCTCTCAGGTATAACTTATTGTTTTGCTGTATTTCATCAGAAGTTCTGTTTAAATGGACTTTTAATATGTTGTAGTTAGACCTATTCTAATAAACTTTTAAGTTTGTTGTTTTTGTTTGGTTAGTTTAATTTTGCATTTTTCTTTACTTATTTTGTAAGTTCATATTTGTTTGGGGATCCATTATCCCATTAACATTTTGAAGCATTTTAAGGATTCATTATTGTATAACCACTTTCTTTTCAGGTACTTTACTACTTACAGTTTAACTTAAAAATTATTCCTGTTTTTTAGTGTAATTATAAAAACCACTAAAAATGCAAATGAAGACTAATTAGAAATACTTATTCCTGTCTACTAAAATGTAATTTTAATGGAGAAATAAAGTAGTTGCTTGTAAAAGCTGTCCATTTTTTGGAGGAAAAAAAAAATTCTCAAGAAGACTGCTGGTGAAATAAAAAAGTGGCATGCTGTTGTGGGTCATTGTAAAGCCATGCTGACACCCCAAACTATTATTTAAAAAAATGTCCAAAGTTTGGTCCCGTTACCATTATGAGCTGATGAACTACAGCTCCACGAGGAAGCCATGTTTGCTCTTCTGCACTGCCATGTAAATGCCTCCGTGTAAAAAATCAACCAATCGCATTGCTTCAATTGGCCTTCCCTTTCCTTTTCCCCCTCTTACACACAGAAAATAAAATAAGCTTTATTTGCACAGAAAGAATTAGCAGACAGTCAGCCTTTCAGAGTTGAGCTGAAGCAGCATTTCTCCAAGTTTGTAGTTCGTGGAATTGGACCTTAACTGGGAAAGATTGATGGTGTCTGTTTGTTCTCTGTAAACCCGAGAGGGAGAGCCCTTTGAAGCAGCCAATGGACAGCAAGAATTAAGCTTATCTTCTATTTCTCTGCACATGTTAGGGGAGAGGGCAGAGAAGAGACGCATAAAAACAAATCTGCTACAAACAGTGACTGAACATATCAATAGGTCAGTGCTGCAGCCTCACGAGCATTGGGAAAGAAGGTGCAGGTCACCAGTTTTGTTACTGTGGCTAAAGCAAAGGTAAATGTAAGGCCTTGATCCTTCCAGTTTTTGATTACTGTTACTCCACATTTAACAGACAGCCTCAGAAGATAGTCTTGTTGCCTAAATCTCTAAAAGGATTTAATTAGTGATATAGAACTTCCAAGTAACAACTGCAGCCTGACCGATAGATATGTTTGGGTGCTGAATCCTATTTTGATATGTAAATTTTTTTTGGTGTCTTATCATTTTAAGTGAATATAAAACCTGTGCTTAACCCCCCTCAGCATTTCTGGGTATTTATAGCTGCTGGTTCATTGTTGGCCCATAATGCAGCAAACTGTAGCTCAGTAACTAAAGGTGGCCATAGACGCACAGATAATATCGTACGAAACAAATTTTCGTGCGATATTCGGTGCGTGTATGGTGGGAAATGAGCCGACCGATATCGTCAGAAGATTAAGATATCGGTCGGCTGGTTGATCGGACTGGACGGAAAATTTTGATCGGATGCCTTTGAAAGCTCCCTGAACATCGGCCATTGTTAGTGCTGAATTGTCAGATACAAGTAGAATTCTATTGTTTCTACCTGTATATCTGACGATTCATCTCTACACGTGTGTGTTGAAACGAACGATCTTTCTTGGAAAGATCTTTTCAGAGAAAGATCGTAATCGTTACGTCTATGGCCAGCTTATATCTAAAATTTTCTTTTTGCATGTATTACATTTGCTTGACAAGGTTTGTCCACTAGATGGCACTCCTGTACTGGTTAATGATGGCCACTGACGAGTAAAATGCTTTTATCTCCATGTCTGGAGATTCAAAGGACTTCTAGGAAACACATTGCTTGTAGAATGGTTCTTGTATATTTTAATATTTTTAAATATTTTAATTATACTAATATATTAGACATACATGTCTTGGTTTTGTCCCTCTACTATTATCATTTGCCCCTTATGCTTTAAATTTTTTCCTTGAAATATCTTGTAGGTTACATTTGTGTTTAACAAAATACTTCTGCTTTCTACAAAACTGTCAACTGTATCCGTTTAGATTTTTTTTTTGTTTATGCCTGGTAACCTCCTTCTCTTCATAAGAAGCAAGTGCCAGTTCTTGTCATGCACCTAAAAGCCACCTGCTAAATTCTGTTTATAATAAGTTAATCTCTACCTGCTTGTCTTTGTTTTAAGCCCATCAGTATTTGAGCCATAGAAGATATTTGGCAAGTCTGTGTGCAGGTAGGAATATGACTGTTTGCAGTTATGATTATTGACTATACAGAAACTTGTTGAGCTTAAAATGTTTATTTTTTAATAACAAAAACCACCATAAATAACTGCAAACAGTCATTATAATTTCATAGTCTGAATGTGAATATCTGGTAAAACCCTGTCACATAAAGCTAAAACTTTTAACTTCTTTTTTTGTGCTCTATTTTCCTTCTCCAGCAATCATCAAGTACAGATCTGTCTGATATTTCTGTGCTCCCTGCTACTCCTATTCCTGTTATCAAGAATTCAATAAAGCTAAGACTGAACCGATAAACCGTTTCCTCAGGGTCCATAAACAATGTCCACCAGTTCAGCTATTTTTCTGCTGCAAGGCCTAAACTGCAGAGTGTAGCAGGGCACGGCGCTGGCAGTTTAGGCTTTTATTATGTCCTGGGCTACAGGCAGCCTTTCTGGAAGTCCAGGTTAGTATGATGAGAATAAAGTGCTATTCATGTGTTAGCAGCAAAGACAGTTTGACATAACTAAAGGACTCTATTCCCTTTCAAGAAGAGATGAAAAATCTAACCGCATTTCTGTCTGTACTAAACATTCTGACTGAAATAATGGTTTATGTACATTTGCAAAATACAACTGGCCTAAAATCTTTCAGCTGATGCACTTTTATGTTTTATTTTAACAGTAGCTAGGATCTTTTGGATTCCTTTTTATTTTAATTTCTGACTTAATTTTCCTGGAGGTCTGCATGATGGATCACAACACTGGAAGCCTATTTTCATGAGTTTAAACGTTGTCTTAACGTCACCGAGATCGTTATTTTAGATCTGTCGAAATTATTGGGGGTTCCTTTTTCATCTAGGTTTTTATATGGTTTTGCTTCAGTAATACATTGAGGAATATAATCCTCCTCCCCCCCCCCCTTATGCAATGTTTTTCTATATTCCCACTCATCTGCAAATCCACACTTAATGTACTTATAGATTCATAATTCTCTTTAGGAGCAAAACCCATTAGTAGAAGCTTCTGATCCTTTTTGTTAACAGGCTGTAGAGCATAAAAGGCCTTTATCATCACAAATGGCAGGCTATATATATTGTGTGTACAATATAACCATGTGTTTAACATGCTATTTATATCTGGAGAAAAATCTTGCAGTTCATTACAGTTTTTATTTAAGATTGTTTTAGAATGCTAGGTTTAGCAAATGTGCATTTTGCACAGTAGTAACAAGTAAATTCCTCAGCTGTAGCATTAATCCAATTGACTATTCTATGTTCTGGCTTATCCTCAACTGCTAAAAAAAACAAAAACAAAAAACGTGGCTTTAGAAAGGTTAATAAAAAAATAAAAAAAACGGGATACCAGTGCCTGTAGCAATGTTAGGAGAGTGAAGACGAGGAAACTTGGGAAGCTGACAATTAACTTTTGCCTGTTGTTAAAACAAGTGGTTATTACTCCCCTTTTTGGTTTCATCACATTTTCACATCATCTCACGTGTACAGTTTGTGTTCCCAATGTATATTTATAGAACTAGTTTTTTTTTTTTTTTTTTAATGGACTTACCCCCCCAACTGATACTACACAGAATGAGCGATGCAAGGTCACACGTATTTTGTGTAGTAATGCAATTTAGGGCTATGATGTAAGGCACAAAATGGGTATAGTCCTCTGTTTACACACACAGGTATTCGTAGGTGCCCCAACACCTCTTTCTTCCTTAAATATGTCAGTTAAGCTAGATTCCTTATAACATATTTGGCTTCCCCCTCCCGTTTCTCTCCCATGTAGTGACTTTTTATCTGTAGTTTTCATTATCCAGGGATCAGACTGTTGCTTTCGCATGATGTACGTATTGTCTCATGACTGGAGTTTGCTTTGTTTTATAGTACCTGTACTCCTTGTATTTTTCAAGATCTATTTTGTAAACAGATGTATTTCTCCATTGGAAAAAAAATAATAAAAACCAGCACAATTCCATGGTGCAACTCTTTCTCTGTCGAATTTTCTTTCACACTCTTCTTTTCACATTACGAGAAGTGAAATGGACTTCCGACGGGTCGGTCAGAAGGAAATTCGACCTTCCCAATAGATATCGTGTCCGGATATCGGTCGGGAAGACCCGTCAAAAGCCCCCATACACGGGCAGATAAGCTGTCAAATCGTTTTAAATGACCGATATCCGCAGCTTTATCTGCCCATGTATGGCCAGCTTTAACTGTTCAGTGAGTTTGCAATTGATCCTCCGCATGATCCTCTGCATGCAGCTCCGATTCAAAAGCAAACCGTTATGACCCATGTTCCCCCCCCCCTCCCCCCTCAAATCACTGATCAGTGGAAACCAGGAGGGCTACAAGCAGGAAGTAGTGTTCTGGCTATTATGTTAGACATCCAGTCACTCCAGCCTTTATAGACAAAATTTTTGGCTAACTTGAACACATTTTTTTTTTTGCATATCCTGTCTATTTACCCAGTTTTTATACTTAACTATTCCTTTAAGAGTTTGCTTTTGGGCAGTTCTCCATATCCTGGCAAAATAAGTTTGTGCCAGTGATTACTTCATTAGGATTCATATGTATGACAGTCAGAATTTGTTTGGGAAGTGTTGAGCCTTGCAGTGCAATTAATGACTCATGGTCCGTGGCTATCAAGTTACCCAGTGGCCTTGAGCCTAGGGCAGGGGTCCCCAACGTTTTTTGCTTGTGAACCACGTTTTAAATTTAAAAAAAGAGTTGGAGAGCAACACAAGCATGAAAAAGTCCACGTGGATGTCAAATAAGAGCTCTGATTGGCTTTTTGGTAACCCCTATATGGACTGGCAGCCTACAGGAGAGAATGTTTGCAGGACATCTGTTTTTTATACAACCAAAACTTGCCTCTAAGCCAGTAATTCAAAAATAAGCACCTGCTTTGAGGCCACTGGGAGAAACAGCCAAGGGGTTGGAGAGCAACATGTTGCTCGCGAGCTTGGTTGGGGATCACTGGCCTAAGGAATGGAGATCCACACTCTGATTTACTAGTTTTCTATTGTGTTCACCACTGATCTCCATTACTTTGTGTACATGCCATTTTTGGGAGTAGTTATCCAGAAGGATCTTGACCACTGCATGTACAGAGCCTTCTTTACATTCCTAAACGTGGTATCCCCTTTATGGTCATCCCTGCAGTTTGGGAACCACTAGCTTATAAAAAAAAAAAACCTCTTTTGCAGATTTGTTCATTAACCTGCTAACTTTCTAATCTACTATGAGATGTCCTGGGGAGTACAAGATGATCTCAGTGCGTGAGCAGTCTTTTGGCCCACTGGTGACCTAGTCCTTGCTAATAGCCAGGGGTGCGGTGCATTTATAAGACAATTCGAGTAGCTGTAAATTGCCCCATTTGATATAGGGCATCTGCCTGATTTTTGCGGATCCCTTCTGTGATGATTGAGTAAGAATATTAAGCAGTAAAATGAGCGTAGCAACACATTGCCTATAAAATGTTTGCCTCTCTGAAAGATCAGACTTCTGGACTCCTTGTGAGAGCTTATCAAGATTCACGGATAAGGAACAGTATGTGCTTACATGTTGCACGTTGCGTAGAGACAGTAACTGAATCACCTGAAGACACTGAAACATTTTTTAAACAATAATAGGAGACTTGTTGCTTTCCTGTGTCTGGATAACAATAGGTCCTGTCTATACTGTGTCTTCACTACTTTCATTTTTTTCATTGATTCCAATATGTCTAGGTCAGTGATCTCCAACCAGTAGCTTGCATGCAGCAGCATGTTGTTCACCAACCTATTAGATGTTGCTCCCAGTGGCTTCAAAGCAGGTGCTTATTTCTGAATTGTTTGCTTGGAACCACATTTTAGCTGCATAAAATCATGTATTACCACCAGTCTCCTGCAGGCTGCCATTCCACATTGCTTGCCACTTTTTTTTAAAAAAATTTGAATGATTAAAAACATGGAGGTATATGTTCTAGGTTTTGTATTGGCTTTTGTGAAGCACCACTACAAAACTTTTCTCCCTGTACTATCCATCTTTAAGAGCAACTTTTTAGTTATAATTTAACTAATTTAAAAAAAACCTCAGACAAGCCATTCTAGTTATTTAACTGGATTCCTTCAGTCTCCGTTAATAGTCATTGATAATGTACAACCATTCTTTACTGCACCCTGCAAAGTGATGTCAGGACTCCCACCCAAACCTGTTTGCCATAGCCTCAGAACAACGGTCCAGTAACAAGGTAACAACGATCACTGACATCTCTCTTAAATGGCAAGGAAAGTGTAAAATAGAATAAGGCTAGAAATGCTGTATTTTGTATACTCATCATAAACATGAACTTACTGCACCACAAGCCTAATCAAACAAATGATTTCTGCTTTCAAAGTTGGCCACAGGGGGCTGTCATCTTGTAACTTTGTTATACATCTTTGCAAGACTAGACTACATACACATGCTCACTGTGGTCTGGGCTTCTTAGGGATCGTCATAAATGATAAAAAAGACAAAGCTGCTTGAGTTCTGCATGGCTGGTAAGTAAGGCAGGGGCTCCCCCCGCTGTTCATAAGTATGATTGTTTCCCTGCCAGAAGTTAGGGACCGTCTGACAATTCCTTTCGACAGCGCTAAAAGGGAGAATTTCACTGCATACAGTCAGGTTTCTTACAAAAACGGTACACATTTTTTAATTAAAGTATATTGGAGATAGATTTCTTTTTCATGAAAGTAAAAATGGGATTTTATTTCTTTGCCTTTCCTTGCCCTTTAAAGGGTTCAGCAACCTTAATTAATAGGAGCTCCACGTTTCTATGCTGCAACTAATGCTCTGTTTTTGCATAATTGGACATTACATTTACATTCAGGACTCACTCGAGATGGCTTCTCCACTGGGAGAAGGGGTGGGGGCTGTTTATTTTATTGTCCATGTGCTGGTGCAGTTGCTGACCAGGACAGTGCACAGTTAAGTCCAGGAACAGTTCCATGATCAGGTTTACTAACCACGGAGAGCAACGGAAGTGAAAAGACTTGGTGACTGCCAACTGCACTGGACTTTTGTCTTTTATTACCAAGTATGGGGAAATAGGACTTATTCAGGTGTGCTGCTGGTTTGGATGGTGGGCATCTTCTAGGGCTCTATGATATTAAAAAAAAAAAAAAGCACTTTCCTTCCCCTTTTAGCAGAAAAAAAAAAAGGTTCCACTGCCTTCCATGTCCTGTTTTGTCTTAATTGCTGAAAAGCCATCCTGCCAGTTAAGGAATAAATAGTACAACTACTTCAGGGAAAGAGTTCTACAGCTACACTGATGGTTAAGCCTGCTTCTGGTTAAAGGACCAGTAACCATTTAAAAAAAAAAAAAAATGAATTAGTATGCAACGAATAAAAACCACAAAGACAAATTAAACTTTAAAATCGTTAAGTTTTTAGCTTCTGCTCCTCTTCAGAAATGGCGACAACACATTGTGCTGCGCTCGATTTCTCCTCCCTGGCTATCTCCTATAAGGAAGGCAGGGAGGAGTAATCGAGCTCCCCACGATGGATCGTCGCCTTTTCTGAAGAGGAGCGTAAGCTGAGTTTTGGTAAGTTATTTCTTAATAAAGACTTGGTGATTTCAAAGTTTAAAGTGGACCCGTCACCCAGAAAAAATTCTAAATCATATTTTATCATATTAGTCAAGCAAAATGAACATTAATTACATTATATAAATTATTTTAATCTTGTTTTCTTCAGTCTGGGAATTCATAATTCTAGCAAGCAGGCAGGAGCCATTTTGTGGACACTGTTATTAAGACAAGCCTTGCATCATCTCAGAATCTTGTTTGTGCACCAGAATGGGGGAACCTGAAGTCTATCCCCATGCCCTGGCTGCACAATTAAATGGTTATAAGGACTGGGGGAATGTGTGGGGAGCAGTGACATCTAGGAAGTGCTGAATGGAAAGTGAAAGTAATTGTCTGTCCCACCTCTATGCCTAAGGCATATAGGAGTGGCAGACAATATTTGATTGACAGCAGAGATTTTTAAATGAGCATAAAACAGCTATGAATGGTTTAATAAAAATTTGAAATTGGATTTCATGTTTAATTTGAAAAGGACTTTTATTATACAGATTTTTTTTTCTGGGTGACTGGTCCACTTTAAGAAATAACTTGTTGAAATTCCGCTTCTGCTCCTCTTCAGAAATGGCGACAATACATTGTGCTGCGCTCGATTTCAACTCCCTGGCTATCTCCTATAAGGAAGGCAGGGAGGAGTAATCAAGCTCCCCACGATGGATCGTCGCCTTTTCTGAAGAGGAGCGTAAGATGAGTTTCAGTAAGTTATTTCTTAATAAAGACTTGGTGATTTTGTCTGGTTTTTTTTTTTTTTTTTTTTTTTGGTATACTAACTTTTTTTTTTTAAATTGATGTTAGGTGGGCCAGACTAATGCTGCTACAAAAGGTTTCTAGAAGTTTCCAACCAATGGACTACATCAAAAAAGTATGTTTCTAATATCTTATTTTGACCCCTACATCATCTGGTGGAAAACAGTGATGGTAAAAATGCTGCTCTCTAGGTGCGTATGTTTGTTTTCCTCTGAATAGGAGGACGGAATTAGAAGTAATCACCCAGATCAACAATCAATTGTTCAAACTATTGTTTGTTTCTAATGTACAGATTTGTTCAGGTTGGTTGGAACCAATTATATCAATATTGCTTGATGGTCTCTTTGGCAATAACATAAAGTCCTAAGGATATATATATAAATATATATATGGTTTGTGCATAAAATAACTTGAATTATTAAAGTTGAATGGTTTATTAGATCATGTACCCTTGACTAATATGATTTTTCAAAATGAGTTTGGCTGTTGAATGTATTAGGGGGAAGTTTTAGAAATTTCTTTTAAGAACAAGTTTTAAAATTGATTTTTCAGAATCAGCTGGAGTTCTAGATTATTCTTAAATTAAGGCCTCAGGCTGCAGAGAGAGAAAATGAATAGTTTAATACAGCTTCTGAAAACAGAAAGTGAAAAACAAGTTTTTTTTTTTTTAACTTTTCACCCTTATTCGCTGCAGATCATCTTCTCTAGCTCAGTAACTTTTCGATTATATGGCTTCTTGTGCTTTCCAGAAACTTGGCACAGGCGCTGCTCCTTGTTTGCAGTTTCTATCTGCAGTGAAGCTGTTAATGATGAGATTGATGATAAAGTTGTTGAAAAGAGACAGTTGGAGAAGGCTGCTCTCCATGAGTGACAGAGGGCATGCCCTGTTTTCCCAGCCAAGAACACAGCATCCAGCAGAGTGCAGACAGTGCCTGGTCACTGTGCCAAGACTGTTAGGAGCATGAGGAACGGCAAGCCTCTTACTATGCCTATTGAGGCCGAGCTTTCAGATTAATGAATATGACTTTGTCGGGGCCAATTCTTTCTACATCCTGCATAACCTCAGTTCAGCAACCTACACCAATAGCTTGAGAAATAGTTGCAAGACTGATTCCAGCTATGTTTCACCTGTCTGTGGATGTTTAGACCATTGTATTTACACACATACGCTTGTAATATAGTTGTGAACTATAAGACCATAAAAAAAAAAAAGGAGAAATCGAATCTTGTTACTTCAGGGTTGGAATAAAAGATTCCCAGATGGACGGAGGCGTTTAGTGTTCCAGCCATAGGTCTGGCTGATAATTGTATTCAGCCACCATCAAGGAATGGCAGTATTCATGCAGCATCCTCTAGCTTCAGTCCATATGTCACTGCTGTTTTATCTTCTCTTTCCAGCTGATTCTAGCCATGTGCTGTCTAGATTCTTATTGAATCAGATATGCATAGAATTTTAGGACACATTTTTGTGATAAACACGGCTCTTGGGTTTTGTTTGAATGTATTTGTCTTTGGCACCATTTTGATACCAGAAGTGTAGGTAGAAAAGCACCCACCAAGAATAAAACCTTTTCTTTTCATTCATTACATATTCACGTCTAGGCAGGGATTGTCTTGATAAACTATCTCTAGTATCTTTTAGCTGTGGTTTTAATCAAGGAATTCCTAATCCCAATAAATATTTATTGCTTGAACCTAACTATGCACTGTCCAAGTGGCCTCCACAAATGCCTTCTTCCAAAAATGGATTGCACCTATCCACCTGGTTTTAACAACTTTTTAAGATGAATCCTCCAAGTTGCATGAAAATGAGTCCTGCAGTGGGTCAAGCACCCAAGGAATACCCGCAAAGTGGTCGGAACTTGGCTGGATTATACTTGATGTCCCCACCATGTGGGTGGCCTGCTAACACCCTTTAGCTTCTGTGGGGTGGGCTACAGATGGGCATTTAAGGGGAAACATCTTACAATATTTGTAAAATTTTACAATATAAAAATCATTTGATGTGATATCCCTTCCAGTTAGTGTGGTGGTTACTGCAGGAGCAGGTCGGGTGGGTTTGCATGGAGATAAGGCGGGTAAGCAGGTGCAGGTCTAAAAAACAGACGACTCTGGTTTCTAGCACAGTGACTTACTAATGATATCAATACATGCCTATGGGGTGTCAGGGGTTTCCTCACTGCACCAGTACTCCAATACGGTAACACAAAGAAAATGTTTTAAAAGAGTGACAATATAATGTAGTATTGCCCTGTACTGGTAAAACTGGTGCATTTGCTTCAGAAGCTAAAAATTCAAATTATCAGAATATATCCTCTGATTGGAGCAACATTCCAGAGGATATATTCTGAAGTGACATCAAATGTACAATTTATACTGAACATGTTCAAGGAAAAAACACAGCAAGTCCAGTTGATGTGATTTGTTTCTACTGATATACCATGACCTGGATGAAGGAGAATCTTCACAAACTTAATGGTATGGCTTTGAGTAGCGGAATGCAGCTGCTGGGGAAGGTGGGTGAAATCTAAGCCTGTCATCTGGAAAAGGATTCTGAATTTTTAATATAGGATATTTAGAACAAAAAATAAGAATGAACAAACACAATTCTTTTCATGATACAGGTACGGGATTCACTGTCCAAAAACCCTGTTGTCCAGAACTCTCTCAAATATGGGAAGGACATCTCCCATAGACTCCATTTTTAATCAGATTCAGATGTTTAAAGATGTTTCTTTTTTTTCTGTTTTAGTAAAACAGTACAGGTATTAGATCCCTTATCCAGAAACCCGCTAACCAGAAAGCTCAGTATTACAGAATGGCCGTCTCCCATAGACTCCATTATAATGAATTAATCCTAATTTTTAAAAATGATTTCCTTTTTTCTCTTTACTAACAAAACTATAGCTTGTACTTGATCCTAACTAAGATATCATTAATCCTTATTGGAAGCAAAACAAGCCTATTGGGTTTATTTAATGTTTACATGGTTTTCTAGTAGACATAAGGTATGAGAATCCAAATTACGGAAAGATCTGTTATCCGGCAAACCCCAGGTCCTGAGCATTCTGGATAATAGGTCCCATACCTGCCCTATGTTTTTTAAGATCTTAAAACTTTCTACATGCCCGCATTCAGGCATTGTTCAGTTTGGCCCATTATAGCCATACTACTTGTCTGTATGGAAACTCAGGAGGACTTCAGTGCAAACTGAATGTCACTATACATGCTGAGCAAATGTAGTGGCCTTAAAGGAGAAGAAAAGTAATTTATACTTGGGGTTGCCAAAATTTAGACACCCCTAAGTGGTGGTATTTACCTACCTTACACCCTGGGCTGGTGCAGGAGAAAACTGCACTCACAGGGTTCTGCCAGCGATCACCATAGAGCGATCACCTAAACTTAATCGCTGTTCAAATTTCCTGATGCAGACCGATGCACAGTAGAATTAAATTGCTGTTAAAGTTCGGCTTTTTGCTCTACCGTCCATGCACAGCTGCGGGAAGAAAGATGAAGCAGGAAGAGGATTACTCCATGGTGCTCAATGGAAGAACCCCGGGCTGGTGGTTTTCTGCTGAGAGGAGCACCAGCTAAGAGTTTCAGGTAAGCAAATACAATTACTTGGGAGTGCCTAACTTTTTGCAACCCCGAGTATAAAAAGACTTACCTTCTTCTTTATAGGAGAACTAACCCTGTAAGGAAAAACAACCCCCCCCCCAGGCAAATGCCCCTAGTGTCCCTTCTTTCTTAACTCTTCTTCGTAAATTTTGGCGCATGCACATTTGGAAGAGATTTCCGGACCCAAACCACTGTACATGTCATGAAAATGTACGATGAATTTCGGTGCATGTGCAGTGGTTAGTGTCTGGAACTCTCCTCAAACTGTACATGTGCTGAAAATGCTAGTCTACTTATGAAGAAGACAGAAGAAAGAAGATGGCTGCCGTGAACTCCCATGGAGAGAATCTGCAGGAGGGGTAAGTAAAAAATTAGGGGCAGGAGGGAGGGGGTCTACACAGGGGAGGAGGGGAGGGTTTTTTTTCTTACAGGTTTGGTTCTCCTTTAAACATGAAGCAACAGGCACGAGCACACATACTGGGCACCCTGTGAGAGTGAACTGGAATGTATGCTAAGAAAGTGGTTAAAATTGTATATGTTAATTGTTCATTTATGTATAGAATTGTGAGATGTATCTAAGCATGTAGAGTGAATTCATGTGATAGTAGTAATTCTGTAAAATGAACACCAGGTGGCAGCAAAGTAAAAAAGAAATGAGTGTAATTGAGAGCAATGGAGGGACAGGTAGGAAAGGTATAAAAGGGCAAGTTCCGCCCAGTATGGGGCTCTTCTGATTCTACAGGTTAAGGTAGGCAGGTCTTTGTAAGTTAAAGTACAGTCACTAGGTACCTCAGCCAGTTAGGACTAGTTAGCAAGGGTAGCTGGCACCCCCAACAAAGAGAGCGTGGATTAACAGCCGTGGTTTAGCCACAGATAGGGAAAAAGAGTGAGAACTACAACATTGTGGACTGAAGCAGGGAGGCGGCACAAGGAAAAGTCCTGCTGGGGCGAGGTGGAGGGTCAAAGAGCATACGACAGACTACCTGACCAGTAAGTGGTGCAACTAAAAGGCCTTAATGTGGCCATAGACAGGGAGATCCGCTCGTTTGGCGATATCACCAAACAAGAGGATCTCTCCCCAATACGCCCACATTGAGGTGGGTGATATTGGGCTGATCCGATTGTGAGTGCTAGGGCCCAACTATTGGATGATAATGGAGGCAATACGGGAGATCGGATCACGGGACCGCATATACACAGAGATGCGCCCTCGATCCGACTTGGTTTTTTTAACGTGCACGATTGAGATCTGGCCGACTTTCGGACAGATATTGATTGGGGAAGCCCGTCGAATGGCCCCACACACGGGCCAATAAGCTGACGACACGGTCTGTCGGCAGCTTTAATCGGCCTGTGTATGGGGGCCTTAAGGCTGGGTTTGCAAGTTCAGATTGATGTGGGGCATTTTGGAGAACCTGTTCACCTGTGAAAAAATTAAACAACCGGTATGAATAACCGTGAATGCTATGTAAAGAAATTCAGCAGTTCTAGTGTACCATGCCTTTAACTCTCAGTTATCTGCTTTTATCCTCCATGTACAATAATAAACATTTTCTTCCTAGTGTTCCAGTACCTACACCCTTACTGTTTTAATGTGGGATCATTACATTTTACGCCTCTCGTCTATCAGTAAAACAGAGATTAAATGCTATAGAGAGAGATGTACAACGTTTCTACATTTCAGGCCAGAAGTAATATAAATAAAATGGGGCTGCCATTGCTTTTACTTACCCTGTTCTAACTTTTAGAAACAGGTGCTTAGTTGTGAATTCCACTCTATTTTATCTATCTTTTGTTTTTCTCCCCCACCTTAACTATTCATTTCTAGAAGACTTAATAGTCTAGTAGTAAAATGGAGTCTATAAAGCTCATCCTGTATATATTTCGAAAGAAGTTCATTTAGGGATTAGGGAATGTGCCTTGTCAATGCACCATTAAGCATAGCACATCTGCCACTGAGCTGGGAATCAAGAAAACACTGAAGGAACTTTACAAAGAAATCTTTTTGTTCACTCAGACATGCTCAGCATAAAGGGATTTGCATACTGCAGAGACCACATCTAAGAGCTGGAAAGGGAAAAATTCCATTCACCAGTTGAAGGTTAAGGACTGAAAATTTTACCTTTCTTTTACTCATCAATTACTAAAAGTGGGTCAATAACATTGCTAATAAAAATGGATTGTGTCTTAAAGGGTCTTAAAAACAAGCTGCTCTGCTTTTTGAGTGTATGAGTGTGTGTTTGTTGTGTTTCTTATAAACCATTCCGTTACATTTCATTGTAAACCTTGGAAGTTTTCAGAAGATGCACAATATGGCAATTTTACTTTTGTAAAAATCATTTGGTTGGACTTGCAAACATATTTTCACATGTGATGCTTGAGTATGTGTGTGTATATATATATATATATATTGTGAGAGAAATGCTGGATTAGAGGTGGAAGGTATTTATATTTCTCCCAGATTTCTCTCTTACATATACTAAGCTCCAGGGAAAGTATGTCAGCAGTGAAAGAGTGTTCTTTCACTGCATTTGGCTGTTGGAAAAGCCGGTAAAAAGGGTCCTGGAGTGAATGGAAGTGAGCGGGTGGGACTTCCATTCACCAGGCTATCCAGGTTTTGGAGAAGCCTGGCTAATTAGTGGCCTCGTTAGACTTCAGGGGAAACCCCTTTAAACATGGTGTCTCCAGAGTTACTCGCTCTCTTCCTGGCGAACTGCCTGCATGCAGTAAGGGGAGAGCCGGACACAGTGAGTAACCAAACAAACTACTGGTTTTTTTTGTAGAGTTGGATGCTAGATCCTCTCTATTGTATAGAGAGGGAGCGGCTGTATGTTAGTTAGAGCCGGACAGGCTAGGATTTCTTTTTATGTTTTGTTTTCCAATATGCTCCTGTGTGCCGGTTATATGTGAATAAAGCTGATTGCGGTCACCTTAAAACTCAATGCTGAGTGTGAACTGTGGTTTTCTGAGACCAATCCGATCCCTGCAATATACCTAAACCCCCCAGAGACGGCACCGTTTGGACGAGTGACGTTACAATATATATATACTGTATATATAAAAGAGAGAGAGGTGTTTGTGTGCCTCTGACCACTTTTCAGCAAGACAGTTGAGTTAACTCCTCATTTTTGTCTCCCTGCCTAGCCTAGCTTAGCTTTAGAGAAGGAAAACTACCAAAGTAGTTTAGCCACAACAGTGCAAGCTAGAACAGCATTTAGAATTCTTTTCCATACCTGAATAAACAGCTCGAGACACTGTCTTGGTTTAGGATAGAAGCTGCCATATTAGTTTGTTGTGACATCACTTCCTGCATGAGTCTCTCCCTGATTGCGCATAGCTCTGAGCTCATATTACAGCAGGGAGGGGATGAGGGTGGGGGAGAGGATCAAACTGAGCATGCTCAAGCCCAAGCCCTGGAGGTTTAAACTGAAAACAGGAAGTCTGATACAGAAGCCCATGTGTACACAATAGAAGGAAAGAATGTAGTGTTTCTTTTTACAGAGGACTCAGAGCAGCATTCCTTTGAGGGTTTACTTGTGAATTTGTGTAGATTTTTCTGATAAAGCTTACTTATTTCTAACTATCCCTTCTCCTTTATGGTGCCACCAGTTGTCACAGAGGCACGCATATATACAGTACATGCTTAAAGGGATACTGTCATGGGAAAACTTTTTTTCAAAACGCATTGGTTAATAGTGCTACTCCAGCAGAATTCTGCACTGAAATCCATTTCTCAAAAGAGCAAACAGGTTTTTTTTTTATATTCAATTTTGAAATCTGATATGGGGTTAGAAATTTTAGTCAATTTCCCAGCTGCCCCATGTCATGTGACTTGTACCAGCATTTTAGGAGGGAACTGCTTTCTGGCAGGCTGTTGTTTTTCCTTCTCAATGTAACTGAATGGAACGCAGTGGAACATGGATTTTTACTATTGAGTGCTGTTCTTAAATCTACCAGGGAGCTGTTATCTTGTGTTAGGGAGCTGTTATCTGGTTACCTTCCCATTGTTCTGTTGTTAGGCTGCAGGGAGGGGGGGGGAAAGGGAGGGGTAATATAACTCCAACTTACAGTACAGCAGTAAAGAGTGATTGAAGTTTATCAGAGCACAGTCACATGACTTGGGGCAGCTGGGAGATTGACAATATGTCTAGCCCCATGTCAGATTTCAAAATAAAATATAAAAAATCTTTTTGCTGTTATGAGAAATGGATTTTAATGCATAATTCTGCTGGAGCAGCACTATTAACTGATACGTTTTGAAAAAAACATTTTTTTCCCATTAAAGTATCCCTTTAAAACAGGGGTCCCCAACCTTTTTTACTCGTGTGCCACATTCAAATGTAAAATGGGTTGGGGAGCAACACAAGCATGAAAAAGTCTCTTGGGGTGCCAAATAAGTGCTATGATTGAATATTGTGGTATTGTGGTAGCCCCTATGTGGACTAGCAGCCTACAGGAGGCTCTGCCTGGCATTACACTTAGTTTTTATGCAATTAAAACTCACTTCCAAACCTGAAATTCAAAAATAAGCACCTGCTTTGAGGACACCAAGAGCAACACCCAAGTGGTTAGAGAGCAACATGTTGCTCACGAGCTACTGGTTGGGGATCACTGCTTTAAAATAACTACTGTAAATACTCAAGGATGCTATGTAAAGAATCTATTCTTGTTATAATACATACATGCTCTATAAACATTTTTACAAACAATAAACTCTCAACAGGTCCCCTTTAAACCAAAAGGAGAGGTATTTTTCCCTAAATAGGGCTCATTCAATATTACTAATGGCTTAAAAATAGCATATTCAATGTGTTACCAAACTGTTTTATAATGCAAGTAAAACTGTTTCTTTTAGCTTATGTCAGGTGTGTTTTATTCTCTGCCTTTATGTGTGTTTTTCTATTACTTCCTGGCCACAATTCATTCACAAAGAATTTATTTGTCACAAGGTAGGACTGAATGAAGACAAAACATAGCTACATATGCTTTTTTTGGCCAGTGCTCTCTTTACCTCTTGCATTGAAATTATTTTGTATGTTTTCTAGTATGTTTCATGTATACATCTATTTACTTTATAGCGCTGCACACCATGTTTGTGTTTTATGAATACTCGTTTTTGCCTTCATCTCCTATAGCTTGTGTTATTTATTTTATATTATTCTTGTGCTGGTGGGACACTTTTTTTCCATGTACAATATTTCTAATTTCTGCAACTTTCACCTCTTCATGCTTATATGTACCATTACAATTATCTATGTTTATTTTATCTATTTTTGAATCCATAGCATCCATGCCAAATGTGTGCCAAGTTTTATTACTATCACACATTATTATCCTTTATTTCTACAGTGCCAACATGTCCCCCCACCCTTCACAGGGATTATATTAGAGATTATCAGTCTCTGCTCCAGGGGATTTTACAATCTAAGGTCTCTATCACATACACGATATGGTAATATATCAGGAGCCAATTAATGGCTACATAATCAAGTCGACACAAAATCAAAAGCAGTAATTTCTAAAACCCAATACGTTATCTATAATGTATTCATGAAAAGTGTTAAATCAAAAGCATGAAAGGCCTCTTCTGTGCCTTTTATTATTCCTATTGAATTTTCGTATTACAAAAACCCCATCCAGACAGGTTAACTGACCCCTTATAAAATTGACCATAGTGTGTGCAAATTTCCTATTATATTTGTAACAAAAAGAATCCGATCAAAGGTGAGTTCCCTTGTGTGAAAACGATAAATATAAATTCTCTGAAGTCTATAAATTATTCACATTTGTAGCTTTAATGCCAGTCTGGCCCTTATAACTATTTTGGTCTGAATAATCCCTTTTCCAAGCAAATATATATATATATATATATATATATATATATATATATATATATATATCTTATATATCTATCTCATTCTGATTAAGATTTGAAACAGGCCAGGCAGACAATGTTGTTGGCTGAGATTGACTGGGCCAAACATGCAGTCATTCAGTCTAGCAGGCCTGGACTGGCAATCTGTGCATTTGGCAAATGCCTGGTGGGCTCCTGTATTTACAGTTAAACGCTAACCAGATGCAGCCAGCGTAGGGTTGCCACCTGTGTGGATTTACCCAGACAGCCCAGTATTTGGAAAGAGGGCATTCCTGTTGAATCCTGTCCAGATTTCCTAACTTGGAAATCTGGACGGGACATTGAAAATAATGACATGGCTATCAGCCAATCACTAGTCGCTACGTCACCAGTCCCACCCCCAATATCACTGGTCCTGCCATCATCCGCCCCGCTTCCCTGCCCATTTTCTGGCCCCAGCAAAGATGGCAACCTTAAGCCAGTAAAAACCACTTACCTTTCATGAAATATATTGGGGCTAAACAGGGCATATAAATAATGAGGGAACACAAAGACAAATAAAAAGAAGGAAGAAAGGAAAAGCACAAAGTGCACAGAAAAGAAGAGAACCAAAAATAGTAGACAGGTGACCAACATCTCAAATTCAGTTTTTCTAAGGGTAGAACTACACGGACGATTTTGCCGCAATTCTGCCGGATCCAAGGCTGGGCGACAAAACGACTGTGTAATGTCGGATGCAACGGAAATATGGTAAGTAATATGAAGTCGGATGGTGTTGCAGCGATGATCTGACACAACATGACTGTCGGTGGCAGACACAGCTTGCAGCGTTTGCATCCGACAGTCATGTTGTGTTGGATGAATGCTGAGACAGCTTCTGCCTTTTGTATTACATTCCTTGTTTCCTGTTGCATCCAATTTGTCTCAAAGTGTTGGACCCGGCAGAATTGCTGCAAAATTGGTCGTGTAGTTCTACCCATTTTTACCCACTTTAAGTATTGATCTTTTTATCTGTTGTTGAAATCAGTTTGTAAAACATTGTTGCATTTCTAGCAAAATTGCAATTTATTTATAAATATATAATTTTTTGTTATATATTTTTTTTAATTGTTTTTAATTATTTGCTTCTTCCTTCTCTTTTATCCTTAAAGCAATAGTTTTTAATGAATTTGTCTGGTGTATGATGCATGGATTTATTGGCAGACCTTATAATTGAAATTGCCTCTAGCACCTTACCTTTAATAAAGACATTGGAGCTGATTTACTAACAGGTGCTAAATTGCACCAGAGTAGTCCCCAATAACAGCCATTTGGACCTTTGGACCTGCTATGCTATATATCAGTATATCAGTACTGCTATTTTTATTATTTTAATTATTTTGAGGATCATTTTTGTCTGCATGCATGGAGGGTGAACAAACTCACTA
>CM044446.1:64912148-64927403 GCA_024363595.1 Xenopus borealis
GCTGGAAATTCGCGAGTTTTTCGGCGAAGCGAAACTGGGTAGATTCGCCCATCACTAGTCCTGGATCATTGCTGCTTAAAATTTAGGCTGGTGCAAAAAGTTCAAATAACACCTAAGCAGCAAATAGCTTTGGTCAAGCCTTGTTCTCTCATGTTCACTTGAATAAATTGATACCCTGTTTATATATATAAGGTTTAATAGTTCTTAACAAAAAGTACTGTTATCCCCAACCGGAATGCTGGCTCTATCAGCCCGCACCTTTGGGGGTAACTTTTTTTAGCGATAGGTGCCCTTTAACGATGTAATATTTGCCAGCAAATTATTTTACATTGTGAGCAGCACTAAACATTCGCAAAAACGTCATTTTAAATAGCGCTTATGATTTATTATTATATTCCCCCATTATGTTTTAATGAATAGTCTACGGCCAGCCCTGTACTCCAATCAAGCAGTTGTGTTGGATGGACAGTGCAGTTCAGTATTAGAAGGAGACCCACAGCTGTTAATTTACTTTACAGACCTTGCACAAGTCTGCAACAAAAACAGTAGAGATCTCATGGGTATTGTAACAGAACGTGCAAAATTTATCAGGTCTAGTAACTCATGACAGCCAAATACAAAAGTTGAAACAGCTGACCAGTGAATGCTGTCTGCTGGGTGGGTGTTACAGGTTATTAGCACAGTAAAAAGTTTTGCATCCTTTACTGCATTACCCTCAAATTCCTCTTATTCCTGTTAAGTTCCCTTCAACATTTTAAAAATGCAAATTTTTTCAGCCATGGCTTCACTAAAATACTAGCTTGTTTTACAAAGAACATCCCCAAATTCTGCATAATTAGGATTTTAACTACATGCGGTGATATAAAACTTTCATTTTAAAGCACCAGCTGCCAAACTGCACCGGTTTATTCATCCGGGACTTTTACTAGGTCAACTTAATACTTGACTACAGCTTATTATCCCATCAGTCTTTGGGGACAACCCCATGATCTAATTGCCAAGCATTTATGTCGCTAGGCAACCATAAATACAGCCTAATAACCCTTAAAGTGATAGTGTATAATTCCATGCCCCTAAAGTGAAGTACAGTTTATATCCCAGAGCACCCTGTGCTTTTTAATTCAGAGAATAAAATGCATAATGAATAATTAATTATCAGCTTGAAGCCACAATAGCTGCCTACATTTGAATATTCATCACTAACATTATTAATTCACCAGAAATCCAATAGAGCAGAGCTGTTGGCTTTGCTGGAGGACTTTTATATCATGCTCTGCAAGGTACAACTTGAAAAGCACATATATAAACTTTTATTGCTAAACAGTTAGGTAATACTTTACTATTAGCCTGTACAAACTGAACTTGGAGATGAGGCTGCTGCATTTTTATTGCGGGGGGGGTTTATTATTACTGATTTATGGTGTTTCTTAACGGTGTGAGCACTTACAGTATTTTAATCACTTCTAATTTTGAAGTGGGCTGGGCTAGTACAGCCTGTTAATATTGGTCAAGCCTGCAGCCAATCCTTAGAGTGTAAGGAGTGCTTGACAACTTATAATCAAACATAGAACTGGAATTTCTCCTTTCAATACCAGATCCACAAGTTATCCATATAGGCAAAAGAAACAACTCTTTGGTATGTGAAACTATATGTAATGGAGTCCTTAAATTCCCCTTTATTTAAAAATGAAACATTTTCAACAAAGTCTCATTGTTGTGGCCAAGGATTGAACCTTGAATATATTTATCAACTTTAATTTCCAAATACTATATCTGTACTCAGATGTCAAGTTCAACAGATCTGTTCACAGTGGCCACTATTTCTAGAGATATAATTTAATTTTATCTCAGCAGACATAAACATGATAGATAAAATATGGCAGTAAAATAAAACTTATCTTGTAAATAAAATATATCAGCCATTTAAGGCCAGTTTACACAAGAGATTTCGCATTTCATTAATGCATATTACATGGTCATTAAAGATGACATAAAAATTATGTTTTACCTTTCATGTGATCTAATACAATTAGAAACATAGCTACTGGAAAATATAATGAGTGGTGATGATACACCAAGTAACTGAAGAGGAAAGCAGAAATAGTAATAGAGCCATAGTACTAGAAGTGAGGGGATACTAGGTCAGGAATTAGAAGATGAATGAAGTGATAGGTAAGGTGACTTTTTTACTAACAGTGTGTAAAGTGCTAATTGCAAAACATGGCAATTAAGTATCTCCACAGAAAAAACATACAGAATTATTAGATTATTTAGATAGATTCATTAGATTAATTATTATATTATTATAATTATTATTAATGCCACTGATTATGGTAGCAAGTGCCACTATGCCTGAGCTATGAGCTGCAGTCCATAGAGCTATGGGTGTAATCCAACCATTTACATCCATTAAGTCCAAGTATCTTCCTGTGCTCTGCACCTTCATGATAATTACTTTATACTGATCAAATTGCATGAAAAGGGAGGGTGTGATGCCAATATTGATGCACTTTGCTTGCAATATACAAATACAGTACTTGTAGTTAGCATGCCCCTAGCTGTGAGAACTCTGGAATGTGTTGTTGCTGAAAAAGATTGCACTCCTTTCATTTATTACTTTCCCTTGGTATTGAAAAAAAGCTCCAAAGGAGGCTGAGGAGGTGGAGGGATTGAGAGAAGAAGTGAGAAAGAAGGCAGGAGAGAGAAGTGTAGACAAGAGGCAGTTGCAGTGAAACAATGCTCTAGTGACTGTGTGATACACCATGGTAAATCACAGCATGAAAGCTATTATTCACTGTGTATGGTAATGCTGTAAAGTGATATTCCCTGTCTGCTTTGTTTAAAAATGCCTGTGATTAATGAGACTGCCATTGTGAGTTATACAATTAGAAAACAAGAGAGACTACCATACGTTATAATTCATATTCTATTCACGAACAAGAAGGCTCTCATACTTGACCTACAGCCATAAATTTCATTACCTTGTTAGTTTTGTTAGTGCCGAACTTTAGTGCCGTTAATAGGCTGAATTGAAATTATATTGATGCATGTTTCACAGTGTTCTCCAGACCTCTGTGTGCTAAAGTGTCCATCTCACGTACAAGTGCAGTTTTATGGAGCAACATGTCATGCACCTAATCAAGAGTAAAACAGGGCTGGATGCAGTGAGAAGTGGCAGGAGTGCTAATACATAGTCACAATTTTGGCCAAGGTCAGAGTAAAATTTTTGGGTGAATATTGTGGGTTTGGTGTGGGTCAGACTGGGGAAGTACACACCCTTTGTTCCCCTGAAGATTCCATCTTGGAACCAGAAGCACACACAGAAGTATTGTAGAGATTGGGAAGACATGAATGTGGGTTGGATACAATGGCAACAGTTTGTGGGTTACAGTTGGTATCCAGTTTAAGGTTTTGCAGGTTACATTTTTATGGACCCATACATCACAAATTACTAGCTCTAAAGTATTACTAAATAGGGAAGAATGACAGAGTAGTTTAATGCCATGACCGTATACACCTCTTGATAAGAGGATTCAACATGTTAAAATATTTTCTTTATATCAAAATCCCTCCTTCTTAGGCCCCACTTTTTACTTTGTTTCAATTACAGGTTCGGCCAAAAACAGCTCACCATATATTTCAAACAGGGCATCTTTTCTTTACAAGAACATCAACTTGTATTTTTATAGAGATTTAAGAGAATAAGCTAGGCATTCCAAGAAATAATACAAGGCTACAATAACATAATTTTGTAGTTAAATTAAGACCCTCCCAAAGCAAATTTTGTTCTATTAATGCACACTCCATGAATCTGAAGAATTTTCCATTTCTTGTTTTGGATGCTTCTTTAATAATGCTAGCCACAGTTGTGATAGAATCTCCAGCAAGACTTTATACTGCAAAATTAATAAGAATTAAATCTAAAGGAAGCTGCAGGGAACTCACTATTAGACAATTAGCACTAATAATGAAAACCTGTGGTTTGCTGATAGAATTAATAAAACACAGAATAAATCTGAAATAACCAATTGATATGAATTGTGCTTCAATTCCAGATGCATTATAACTGCACTTATTAATTTATAAAAGTTCATACTGACAAATTTATTTAGGACACAGGTAGTAGAATAATAATTTAGGCTGATAGAATCGCATGAATGCAAACAGTCATATTGTAAAGTGAATATTTATTTAAAAATGGCACTGTGGTGGGTGCCATGATGGGTGCAGATCTGCTCCCTTTATTGAACCATGAGCTACAGCAAAGATATGAGCTAGATAATGGCAGGCATAATTACGATGGAAATCTGAGAAAGGATGGTTGCATTAAAGGCAAAAAAGTTGTATTTTTATGCACTTAACACCACTTTAATGAACGAGCCCTTTAATCAAGGAAAAATGTAAACAGTATATTCAAATACATTTTAATGCCATAAGCCGGCCTAACCATTTGAGGAATGGCAGATGCTATTGACACACATACATACAAAGAAGAAAATGACACAACCCTAATACTTATTATGCAATTATAATTTGTGACACAAGTCAGAAAGAAAACAAAGGAGACAAAAAAACAAAAAAAAAATGGTGATTTGAAGAAAGGTAGGGTCTGGGTAGTTTTCAACACAATATGGTTTATATAAATATTTATATGATTGAAATAACTACAGTCTATATGGTGATATGGAACACTTTCCCCACAGTGTTGCTCCTAAATGCACTTTCATCCGAGGTACTTGCATCCAAATGTGCTCCTCTCAATTCCATAAAGATGCATTTGGTGCTGCTCAGTCCTTCCTGCTCTTCGTTCCAAATAAGAGAAAAAAACTATTTTAGATATTTATTAAGCATTAAAAGTTTGAAAAACCTGCAATTAAAATTTCTAATCTAAACACTGCTGAGTACACGTAGAATTTCATTAGAGTTGTCCTAAACCTCTGCTTTCAGATGCAAACATCCATTTTTCAATTCTAGCTTTTACATTTTTTTTGTATTTTTTCAATAATTTTTAGACCCATTGAAATTGAGTAGAATTACAAATAAGTTGAAATTGATTTTTTTTTTCATGGTATTATTGGATGCAATATTCAAGTTTGGCAAAATGTAAAGTTTATTTCAGTAAAAATACATCAAAGGTGCCTATTTACTAGCATTCAAAATGTTCTTTTTTCAGCAAATCTCTAAATTGTTTCTGTGTTTCTTTAAAACTTTATTATAAATTTGAGATGTATTAATTGTTAAACCCACAAACACCTTTAATACATACTATAATACTCATGCAAATTGATATTATATTATTTTTAATCCATTCAGACTATGGGGCAGATTTACTAAGGGTCGAATTCGGGTGTTAAAAAACCCTCGAATTCGACCATTGAATTTAAACGGAATTAAAATCCTTTTAAATTGAATATAGAATTCGAAGGATTTTACCGCAATTCGAATATTCGAACAATCGAATAGAAGAAATCCGTTCGAACTATTAAATTGTTTGAATGGAACGATTTTAACCATTCGATCTAATTTTTTTATTTGATCTAAAAATGCTAAAAAAAAAAACCTGTGGGAGCTTCCCATAGAGTTTATTAGCAATTTGGTAGGTTTAATCTGGCAAACTAGGTAGTCAAATAAAAATTTAAAGGGCGAGTAATTCAACTGCCGAATATTCGAATAGAATTTTTTTCAAATGATTCAAATCATTCGATTCAATCGAATTTTTAAAAATGCGATGGTCAAAGTGGCCTTCAAAAATAATCGAAAATTTGAATTCGAATCTTTTTGAAAATTTTATCAAATTTCAAATCATTCATGTGAATTTGATAAATCTGCCCCTTATAGTGGAGGCTTTCAGATTTAGCTAGTTATCTGAAAAATTAGAATTTTTAGGTTTTTGCATTTTTTAGCAGATCTTTCAGTGTTTTTTCCGATCGTACTTTTTAGATTTGGATCTTTTAATAATGTTCATGGTATTTGTGGTTTTAGAGAAAAATTATTTAACCATGATTTAATAAACCTAACATTTGACCTTTAAAGGACAAGTAAAGTCTAAAATAGAATAAGGCTAGAGATGCTGTATTTTGTATACTAAGCATAAACATGAACTTACTGCACCACAAGCCTAATCAAACAAATGATTTATGCTTTCAAAGTTGGGCACAGGGGGCTGTCATCTTGTAACTTTGTTATACATCTTTGCAAGACCAAGACTGTGCACATGCTCATTGTGATCTGGACTGCTTCGGGATTGTCATATATTCTCAAAACAGCACAAGTCAAATAATATCTGCCATAAGCCGATGCAAGACTGATTAATAATCAGAATATACAGACTGCACTAAATACTGTGTTGTTATGTAATTTAATGTAGATTTTATCATTTTGGTATTTTTCTCCAAATAGAATCCCAGTTTATCTGTTTAAGTGGCCGATTTACTAAATCTGTGTGAAGGATTCGAATGGAAAAAATTCAAATTTCAATTTTTTTTGGGCTGCTTCGACCATCGAATTAGAAAAATTCGACTATCAAATAGGCCAAAATTTCGAAAATTCGAATTTGATAGTCGAAGTATAACAATTAAACCTACCGAATTGCTATATAACCCTATGGGAAGCTCCCATAGGAGTTTCCCAAGTTTTTTTGATCGAATATAAAAAATTTGATCGAATGGTTAAAATCGGTTGAATCGAACAATCTAATTTTTCGTATTCGATCGTTCGATAAATCAAATTGCGTTAAAACCCCTCGAATTCGAATTTGAGGGGTTTTACTTCGATACAAATTCAATGGTTGAATTAGAAGGTTAATTAACCCTTAGTAAATCTGCCCCTAAATCTGGCTCCGTGATCTTGCAGCTGGTGTTGGAAACAGTAAAGAGGATGCAAAGGCAAGAATAAAATCCAGTGCAAATCTCTACACAGTCACCCACTGCTCTACAAGGAAACAAAAGCTGTTTGAGTTCTGCATGGCAGGGGGCTCCCCCCTGTTGTTCATAAGTATGATTGCTTTCCTGAGGAGCAGTTAGGGACTGTCTGAAAATTCCTATCCACAGCTGTAAATGAATGGAGAATTTCACTGCATACAGTGAAGTACATTAGACATATATATATGGAGATTGGTTTATTTTTCATTAACTAAAGTAAAAATGTGATTTTATTTTTTTGCCTTTACATGTCTAATAAATAGGCTTCCACAATTCACAAATTTGAATTTTGACACATATGCCTCAAAGCAAATCAGGAAAAAATAAAAAGCAAAGGCAACAGAATCTGTTGTTGCATGCATAAAATGGCCTCTTGTGCGTGCAACAATTTACCCAAAAATACCTCAGCTTTTCTGAACACAGGAATCCACTTGTTCAGACAAGTCCAGCTGGGTAATTGTGTGACCATTGTCCTTAGCCTTTTCTAGATAATGGATCTCTTGATAATAGATCTAGCTGCAATGAGTTTTAATAATATAAAAAAAGAAAGGGAAACAACTGGAGTTGTGGGCCCTCCAGTGAAGGTCGGCTGTACTTAGCTGCAATCAGATGTGAACATCCATTTTACACTCTGTTTTCTTTCTCCTATCAAAGTACGAGTGTATAATCATAAATAATAAATATGTAGATAAGAGAACTGAGTCTATGAAATCAATTTACTGCAAAATATTTGCATATTTTATTAAAAGAAACTGTGCATAAATCCCACAACAGGGTAGAATAATTTATGATTCTATCTGTATACATTTAACCCATGAGGGAAATGCTGTAACAAGTCAGTCTTGTAAGTTACTTTTTTTTTCTTTTTCAGTTAGAAGAGGTATTTGGGCATGTAAAATATTTAAGGGTGTTTGCACTGCTTAGGACACTTAGAAATTGTTGGGGGAATTAAATACAAGCATACGCTAATTAAAGATCATTTAAATTGTGTACAAGCCAAAAGATTTAGCTCGGATTATTTATTACACTTATTAGATTTTTATGAAGGGTCCTGTAAATATTTTATGCTGCACTTGTTATATGAGGTTCCCTCATCTCCTGAGTATGCTGGTATCTATGTTAAAAAGACAAATTATCTTACTGACCCTCCACATTTCTTACCTCTTTTCCATCAAGAGGAAGTACTAAAGACAGTTTGTTAATTCTTGTGTACAGATTTGGGAGGTTACAAAGGAAAAACCTTGTATTAAACAGTTGTTTACGTAGTGAACCATGATGAACCATGCAGAAAAAAGTACCATTTGGCTAGTTAATCCTGACCAAAATCTTTCCCAAAATAGTGTTGGTAGGTAATTACCCTTCCCCTGGGTAAAGATAGACTGGATTTATCACTTGATAAAGGGTATTGAACCCAAAACATGTTGTGATTTCCACTGCCTGGAATAAAAAATTGTTTTCAGTAATACTGCTGGAGTTCCTCTTCCTTCTCCTATATTTGGATTATTTGCAGGTAAAATTAGTCCCTTTGTAAAATGTATACTGAAGCAATATAATACTGAATGAATCAAATAATTGTAGGACTGGCCAGATATGGGATGACTTTGACGTAGTTGGCCAGCTTAAATATATTGCAATATTTGGATAAGCATTCCCTGTTTTGTTTATAGGGTACAATAAAAACAGAGCAGAAACTCAGTGAATTTCATTTACAAAGTGTGTTACTTATAGCTGCATGTGCAACTAACATTACATTTCCATCACCAAGTAGGACCTTTCTCAAGGAAACATACCTAAAGTGATCCATGGCAAATATAATACCCACACATAGGTTCATACCTCGCATGGGTCCAGATTTAAAGTGGACAGGGCAGTAATTTACAAGTATAAAATAAACACCCGGTTGTGTATACATAATTATAACTGTATTCAAACATACATGTATATAAATATGTTGAATTTAACTGCGAAACAGCGTTTCAAGAAAATGCCAGCATGTTCAGTATCATAATGTTCATGTAAAAAAATTGTTCAAGTTTAAGTGCACCTTAACATTATTTTGTAACCAAATACCAAAACATTTCACATTTCAGTGCAACATATTTAAATACATGTATGATTTAGTAACATTATGGGGCAGATTTACTATTGGTCGAATTTGAGGGTGAATTTGAGGGTGAATTAGAGGGTGAATTTGAGGGTGAATTTGAAGGTGAATAAAAAAATTCGATCAAAAATAATTAAAACCAATTCGGTAGGTTGAAACTGGTGAACTAAGCAGTTGAATAAAAATTTAAAAGGCAAGTTATTTCGACTGTTGAATATTCAAATAGATTTTTATTCGAATTATTCGATTCATTCGATTCAATCGAATTTTCAAAATTCGAAGGTCAAAGTGGTCTTGTAACGAAATCTCACCCTGGTGGGGGACGCCCGCCGCACCGATCCTCTTCTTAGTGCCGGCTTTCTCTAGTGTGCGTGCGGTGCACACGTCTGCTATTTAAAGGCGCATGCACGCTGGCGTCATTACGTCAGCGCGCAATGGCGCCAAATTCAAATTATTTAAAGGGCCAGTTTGAAATATTACATTGCCCGTGATAGGATTTTGCTCCTGGTGCCTTATCTTGTGCTGTAAAGCTTCTGGTATTCCTGATTCCTGTGTTTGACCCTGCCTGGCCTTTTGACTATTCTGATTATCTGTATCCTGACCCGAGCCTGTTGTTTGACCACCAATTTTGCCTCATCCTATCTATTGATCACTGGTTGACCCTTTGCCTGCCTAGCTATCTGCCTGCTTTGACCCTGCCTGTCTGACTACGGATCTGCTTAATCCCGTCTGTACCGTGACCTTCGGCCTTTATAGACTCTTACTACAGTTGTGCCCCATTGCTGGCCAGAACTCCTGCTCTGCACCTCTCGTATAAGTCCAGTTGGCATCTGAGTAGCTGAGGGCTCCTCCCGAAGCCAAAGGCGGTCACACTACTGGTGAAGCATGAGCCGAGACCAGGGTACTTGGCGTTTGTTCTGGTATTGGGTGCCGACTGTGACAGGTCTTCAAAAACATGCGAAAATTCTAATTCGTATCTTTTTGAAAATTCGATCAAATTTCGAATCCTTCATGTGAATTTGATAAATTTGCCCCTATGTGTGCATGATGTTATTATGTCTACACATTCAAACAAAAACACAATAGAAAGGGAAGCATATATAGGTTTTCAGCTCCATAATTAAACCGTTATATACTATGTATTAGGGGCCCAGGGATGAGCTGGGAAGCTAACTCTGATGTTTTAGTTGGCCATGGATAGGACTGCCATCTTGGCTAAATTGAGATGGGGGCTTTTACTGGGCCATTGTGATACTGATCACTATATTACTGAACAGGTTCTCTTGAAGTACAGGCTTGGCATCCATTATGCGGAAACCCAGTATCCAGGAAGCTTTGAATTATGGAAAGGCCATTTACTATAGTATATATTTTAATCAAATAAGACATATATTTTAAATTGATTTCCATTTTCTCTATGATAATAAAACTGTACCTGATCCCAGCTAAATTATAACTATCCTTATGAGATGGAAAACAATTCTATTGGTGTTATGTAATGTTGAAAAGATTTTTTTTAGTAGACTTAGATCTTTTGTCAACCCAAAAAAACTATTTTTGCCTAATAGAAGAAACACAGTTATAAGCAACTTTCCAGCATGAATTTGTTAAAAATTATCAGTGCTTTAAAAGTTATTTGTAAAAATAGTTGCTACTGAAAGCAGCATTTGATTAAGTCCTAGTTGTTATTTTGGTATGTATATTTTCATTTGTATAGCGCTCCTTGAGGGCAAAGCACTGTACAGCAACAATAAATTAGTGGTAACAAACAAGGGCTCACTGCATTAACTAGTAGCAATAAGTTCATAATTAGAAATACAATTCACATAAATATAAAATATTGCAAAAGCCAGTCTCCTGCAGCAAGACAGGTCTGTTAATCTGTTGGTTTATGTTACATTGTTTCAAAAGCCAGAGCCACCAGGGCAGAGAACAGAAAGGGTCAGACAAATATGAAGAACCACATCACAGAAAAGTCCCTTATCTGGAACACCCCAGGTCCCAATCATTTTGGAGTCTAACAACTTTATATCCCTATATTTTTCACCATTTATTTTTTCTAGTTTTAACAAGATGCCCAGTTCTTGCTGACAAAAAGCAGCCTCACAGAATGATGGGTTGGCCACATCAAGAACTATTGGCTATAGTACAAAGGATGTTTAGTCTCATGCTTCCATCTGGCAGATAACTGTGGCTGACAAAACCCTTCTTTAATAAAACACACCTGTCCTTACTTCTATTACTAGTGTATATTTAAGGGCTATTGTCACTACTATAGCCCTTTACTGAAATATTTTCATTTCAAATCATTGAAACTTCAAGTTATTAATTGTTAAAATGTAAAATACTATATAATTTCCCACAATGGTAGGGTAATTGTTTGGCTGTCTGTATAACCAGTGTTCAATAAACAGACATTTATTTTGATTTCTAACAACAGGTCAGATAATGTTGTCATTAATACTACAAAGTGATATGCAGGTTAAATTAGCTTTTGTGCACATATAGTTTATTTCTCTTTTCATACCCTAATATTAAACCTGTGCATACCCCCCACATAATTCTGTTTTCAGGGTTATTTCACATACACATTGGAATTAAAGTAGAAAGTATTTGCTTTGCCTCCTACATACATTTATATTGTAGTTACTTTAGTCGCAGATCTTGCCCATGATGATTAAAAAAAAACAACAACACTGTGGAGGGTTAATAATGGCCTTTCCAGTGTCATATTCTACACTTTACGGGTTGCAGTAATTATAATCATTATGGCTGTAAGAATGTCTAGTTATCTTTCTTAATCATATATTGCAAAAAAAGTGCTCTCAAACACATATCTATTATTTAATCAAAATTTAACATTTATTGCCACTTGCGCCCCAGAAGGCTATGTTTATTTTGTGTTTGTAAGAGAGAACTGTGCCTCCCAAAAGAAAGAGAGACCTTGGTCCGTGCCCACTTGAATTACTGTCATATCATGTGACATCTGGAGCTATTAATACCGGAGACTGCTAATACATATAATTACATCTGGTTGCCCTATGTGCACTAAAGGAAAACACTTTTTTCTTAACAGATAAAGCACTCGGCTAGTTTCATTGTACAAAGACTTGCGTGTGACCATTCTGACAATTACAAAATTATTTTTCTTTCATAAAGTAAAATATGTGCAGTAACTTTACAGTGTGAATGTGTTGCTTGTGTGCAAACTGCAGGAATAAACAGAAATTGCCTTTTCATGTCTTCAGAAATTGAATATGAAATGTATTGTTTCACACAGGAGACAATTACTAGCTTGAGAATGACTGCTCAGGTGTGCTAGCTTTGATTGAAAGTTTATGAGCAAGTACCATTACTCATTTATATAATACTATGCCCCCTAAGACTGTGGCATCAGATGTATTAAATGGCATCATTGATTATACCAAGGCTATTATGTACATTATACAGGTATGCAACCTGTTATCAAGAATGGCCAGGAGCTGGGATTTTCTGGAAAACAGATCTTTCCATGATATTGATCTCCATACCTTGTCTACTAGAAAATCATGTAAATATTAGACAAACCCAATTTTATTTGGGTTTGCTTCCAATAAGGATTAATTATATATTAGTTTGGCTCAAATGCACAATACTATTTTATTGATATAGAAAAAAAAGGAAATCATTTTTTAAAATTTGGATTATAAGGATAAAATGCTGTCTATTGGAGATGGCCTCTCCATAATGTATATTCATTAATAGTTTTCTGGATAATGAGTTTCAGTATAAAGCATCCCATACCTATGTCAAGAAAGACAGTCTTGTTTTCTATAAATCAAGGTAGCTGCCACACTTCTACATGTAGTTTATTGCTGTACACTTATACAGAATATCATACATATCATATAGAATACTAAAGAGGATGTTAAGGAAAGCAATGAAGCCAAATCAGATAATTAAGTGGGCAGTGCTGGGAAGAGCTGCAAAGATGTCAAGCTCACTCCCTTAAGCTCCAAATTCTGGTAGCCTCGGCCTAAATAAATAAACACACAAAGCTGAATCAAGTGTTTTTACTGTATATAGCTATTGGAAATGCAACAGCACAGTCCAAGTAAATATAAACAGCAGTTGGCAGATATTAGAGGTAATGATAAGCAAATGTCAGGTTGAGGTAACACATGAAACAATGGAGTGGGTTTATCCTTAGCACAGTAGTACAGACTTTAAGCAGGACCCCTCATTTCTGTACTGTCTTTAATTAATTTAGACCTACTGCAGGGAGTGCAAATGAAGAAACACCACCAAACTAATGACAGGGGAAGTTCTATCAACAATAGAAGTAAAGTTGAGTCTAGAGAAGTTATGCCAGGAACTCATTTTGTTGGTATGTGTGTAGACTCTGTGAAAATGAAAAATACAGTGAGATTGTTGTTATTGGGGCAGTCTTGCAAAGAATGTCATCAACAGCAGAGATCAACATTCATATGTACTGCTTATCTTTTCATGCATGCAGAATTCAATCCTTTATACAACTTGTTTGTGCCCTATATATTGGACCCTTTTTCCTCTTCTGTTTGCCAATCTCCCTTCTAATAGCAAACATATTTATATTGTAAATTATTCTACTTGGTTTCCTTGGTAACAAATTACTGTCCCTAAATGGCCCTACAGTTCCAAGAGTAGGAGTCAAGGAATTCAGATCAGCATCAGATTCTTCCTCCATCATATTAACCAGCAAGCTCCACTGTCAAAACTAAATTGTAACGCTTTCTAAATATACACTTATTCATGGCACTCCTAGAGCTGTAAAATCATTTATTTACAGAACCACTACAATTCTCTTTGTTATTTGTATTTTATTTTCCAATAGACTTCTCAATATAAATGATACATCCTAAGGTAGTGAGAACAATTAAAGCTCCAAAGTATGTGAATAGAGAGTGGTATAAGAGTAGGGATCATAATTCAAAGGCTGGCTACTTGGTAGTAATCAAGAGTCACTTTAGTTTCAACTCAGAAGAATGATGTAATGTGATAATATTATGCCCTTAACCCATCTGTATTTTATATTCACTGGAAAGACTAGCATGGCACACCAATATCCACTGCAAATGTTCATGATAATGTTGGAAATTTCATTTAGTCAAAGCAAGTCAGAGACATGGGTCACTGTTAAGGTACAGAGGAAAGCCAACATAATGGAAAAGGTAACCCTGTTTCAAAAGTGGTTGCCATCTGTCTGTATAGAAGAGATACACAGAAACAACAGAGAATGGAGATGAGAAACTGCATTTGCAGTGTTTTGTGCTTTGCTGAATGAAGAATGATTTTAGAATAACTTTCCTGAAACCCTAATGATAGTGCACGCTAGTGACAGAAATCCTCATGAAGGTAAAGATTTTTATAGCTTTAACAAGTAGTGCATTGTGAACACAAAATGAAGTATTTTATCCTGCAGGAAAAACAATAGGATATATTTCTTAAATAAAAGTCCCTCATTGGTCAGTAATGTCCCTTTTAAAAGAAACAGAGTCATTGTTTTCTTTGATAGAGATATTTTACCAGCGAGAGCCCATGAGTTTGTGCACTTTATTCACCTTAATAATTTTTGGGTTGGCTAATTAGCACCTGTACTGTGTAAATAGTAGTTTGTTAAAGACACGGTTATTAATACTATCTTTGATTTAGTAAACAGCAAATTTCCTGCAGTGCTGTAGTGTGCTACGTATTGTATTATGTGAGCTTGTGGGGTGGTCTGGTTTGAGGTTTTGTTGTATTTTATAAACCAGCAGGTGGTGCAGACAGTGTACGGTTCAAACATTACAGTTGTTTAGCAACATGTAGAGGCATGTAGAGCAAGGTTGAATTTCAAATTTATGTGAATTTTTTTTACTCTAATAAAATCGAATATACTCGAAATTTCAATAAAAAAAAATGTGAACGTCTAAAACTTGAACAAATATTACCAACTCGAAAACTCGAATCAAATTCAATTCGAATTCGACTAAACGTTTATCTGTAAACAACTTGAATGTCAGAAGGCTATTAACATCTTTAAATGGGTCATTGGACCTCTCCCATTGACTTATACATGAACTCGACAGGTTTTAGGTGGCAAATAGTCAAATTCAAATTGTTCAAAGGGTCAAGGTTTGATTACTCTAGATTTTTGAACTCCAATTAACTCTAATTGAGTTTGCATTATTCTCAAATTTGATATATATATCAAATATATATATATATATATAT
>CM044446.1:64930019-64943099 GCA_024363595.1 Xenopus borealis
GAGCTACCAACTATATCAAACTTTTTTAGCCTACACTCTTGTGTAGAAGTTTCAAAACTTGGCAGAATGTTCATTAATTTTGGTCTCCAGACTCAGATAGAGTTCACATTATCGTACTTGTGCAATAAAGAATATGACAAACAAATGGAGATATTTAGGTAGCTCTGAGATGACTGTATGAGTAGATTAGGGATGTTTAGTCTAAATCAGACCTGCAGCAGATGTATGGTCAGGCTATATTCACTCATCCTTTCTCCTAGCATTTTAATAAATTGTGGTGCTGTTTGTAAAGACAGCAAATTAGCCCTGGAATAATAGTGTTTTCTATCAAAGATGCAAAGCATCAAAAGAAATATACACACAATTGTAGTGGTGTTTTTCTCTAAGAGACCGACATCTCTGGCTGTTCATTATGTTTGCTACCTTATAATCTGAAAAAAGCGAGCAGTGCAGAATGTTAACCTGTTATGAACATGAGCTGATCCAAGGGTGCACTGCGGTAGATCAGCAACAACACAAAAACATTTTATTTCTGATTTCTGTAAAAGCTGTATAATAAGGGAGATGTGGAAGCGTGGATATGAAAAGCACACTTTGTAGTTGCCATAATTTGACAATGGATAATGGAGGGATACAAAGCTTTACAGGGATGGGAGTAAATAAGTACTTTCCCTTAGATTTAAGTACAAACTTTTGGGGTAAGTCCATGCCCATCTATACACATGGAAGTAGAATCCATAATAAAGCAAGTATGATCTCTGTTTTCTCCAGGCCAAATAATTATGAATAGTCACTGTTCTGTTTTAATCCTATATACGTCATAAAATAAATTGTAACATTGTAACACAGCTTTAGAAAATACACCTAGGCGTGTATAAAACTCTCAGTAGTCCCAGTAGGTGTTATCAAGGGTAAATTCTTTGCATGTGTTTGGTTAACTTTGGGGCACACAGTATTTATAAAGAAGCTGTGCTTATTTTACACCCAAAAAAGCAGGGTAGGATTAACCAAGCCTTTATAAAGATACAGTAAGTAAAATAATGCTTAAATTCAGTATGTAGAAGCTCTAATTCACTTCTATAAAAGTACATAGGCAATAGTTTGAACCTATTTCATATACACTTCAATGGCAAAGTTCACTGTATTGAAAATGCTGATCAGCTTTTAAATATTGTTAGTATTTTTGTATAACAAATTATTGTATCTAAATGTGCCAGTTTCAAATGTGTCTTTTCCTAATGAATCTATAAAAAAACAGCTGGGTATCATTTGCTTGGCCCTATAACATAGGATAGAATAAAAATTCTGCAGTGTGCTCAGAACACATACTTTTCTTCTATGAACTGTCACATTAATGAATGAACATTTCTCTGAACATTATCATTTTATAATGTATTAAGAGCTGTTGGTTTTACATCAGGACCTTTTGCTGATTTTAACAGCTGCCACATCATTAAAATTAGGATGTTTGTGTGTTTCTTGCATTGCAGATGATGTTTATCATTATTTTGACTGCTTTAACTATTTAAAGCTCAGAGGGAAGTCAGAAACATTGTACGGCAGAAGCCTTCAGCAACACTCTGGCTCACAAAGAGTTAAACACTACTGATTGTAAATCATTATACTTAATGGCATGCATGGTCACTATTTGGCTTGCATATATAAGACAGGGTAATTAATTAGGTATTAAATGTCCTGATGAAGTGCCAAATTCATTGTAGAAATTTACTTAGACAGCACTACATTTTAAAATACAGCAAAATTCTGCCCCACTGTGGACACCATGTGTATCTGTCAAGTCTGCAGACTTGTAAAGATCAATTGTGGGTAACCACTCAGGAAAGCCTGGGTGTCATTAGCATTAAAAATGATTTTCTTTGAAACCGTGAAAACACTTCAGAAAAAGTTACACAAAGAAATCAGATCATTGGTCGATGACCAGGAACAAGTGCATTGGAAGCTAATATTGTCATGGTTGGGTATCATGCTACCCAGATCTACAGGATGGTGTTCACGTAATCAGGCTCCTTGCAGTGGTAGTTCTTAATATCATTTTGTTTTACCCTAGAGTCACAGTATTGCCTGTAACTTGTACTACTTTAGGAAAGAGAATATTAAGACTTACTGAATAATCTGCATTTCAGGACGAAGCAGCATGCACAATATGTTCTTTGTTACAGGCTGACTTAATCAGAGGTATCCTACATCTGAGTGCTTCATTTAAAGCCACATAAAATTATTACTCAGTTGAAAACAGTTTGCAGAAATGCACACCATGATGGAGCACAAAGAGTTACCCATTAAAGAGAGAAGACAAGTAGCAGTCACGCTCATTCAGCATCTATATATTCAAGTGCTTCTCAAAAAGAGAAAAGAAATGAAACACATTTTGTGGATCTGCAGCTTCTGCTGTACAAATGGACTGACAATGTTCTTCATGCCAAATTAAAAATATCCACACCTGCCTCTTCCCAGGAATGTACAGCAATTAAACAATACAGTTTATCTCAGTGGGTTCTGTTGCTAAACCCTCTTCAAGATGTAGAGTATTTCATATTCTGTGATAGCTCCCAAATGTTTTGCTCCTCTTGTTGCACTTACAGATTCATTGGATAACTATTAATGTTCTTTTTTCACTTTTTTTTTGAAGCAACACTCAAAGCAAGGAGAAAGCTGCACTTGCCAGAACATAAAATTAGAAAATGTTTTTTTATGGTAAATCAGTTACAGTATGTCTGCCTCGGATTACATACATGCTTGTAAATTGCATTGTACCAATAAGCTCTGGCTGTGCTCTTTGTAGAAATGGATACTTCTGTTTTGGCATTCGTCTTTTTGTTATAGTTACTAAAGGGCTCTTGCCTCCCTGTAGATGCAATTGATCAGTTGTACTGTGATAAAGCCAGAACATTATCAGCTGGGGATTTTCAGCTTGAGGACCAGTCTTTTAATTAATGTTATTTATAGGTTTTATTCTATTCCAACTTTTTATCTGTAGGGTCAATGAGATATTAAGCTGGTCACATTTTTTGATTATTGGTTTATGAGTGTTACTCCCACTGTTCAGATTGGATGATCAAACTATGGGGCACACATTTCATTGGGCAAAGGCAGATCCAGGCAGCCATTTAGCATGCATGTAAGTCTAATTTTATCTGTATAATGGAACAGAGTTCACAGTGCATGTCAGTAAGGAACTCATTAATATGTGAATAATTAATCATCCTGTACATTTTAATTTAGTATTACTTCCTACATGAAATGACAAGCTTGTATATATTGGTAATTATATATTGGTAATTAATAAGGCATGAAACATGCAGGTAATTTTTAAGTCTAGCAAGTTACCATTTATGATAATAAAGTAATTCTCATAAAGGGTTATGCCTCTCATAAAGGGTTATATATTTGGGCTCTTAAATAGCATGGCAGGCAAAACTCACTTTGCTATGTGTCATTGCCCTTACAGTGATGCTGTCACTGAACAGAATTCATTGGCCCCAAAAACATATACTGAGATACATGAAACATTTGAGGAATAACAATAGGCACTAAAAATGTTGTCTGTGGCTACACACTCCTGTGGTGGGTGTGGGAACTATTGTTCTATGAATCTTCTGCTTTATGCTTAATAACAAACATGTCATATATCAGGGGGAATGTTCAAATCCTGGCGCAGCTATTGAGGATATGCATGGAAAAACGGCTATAATGGGGATACGTTTGCCATCATGAAACAGGAGTGTAGGCAGCTTTCAAAATCCTGAAACCAGAGGATCTGATGTATTGGCAAACCATTTATACAAAATCCAATATAAATCCCAGGGGCCTCTGCAGTCTTTGCCACTGAAGATGTGCACTAAAGGGGACTGTTTGACATGCGCCAGTGAACACTTTCTTGAGTGGGAAATATGCACCAGTGGATACTTGCTCTATTGATGGCTATGTTAATGTGCTTTAACTTTTCTTACTCTATTAGTATGCAATAGGTAAATAATAGCACAATGTAGTTACAGGGTCTCATTTATAAACTTTGCCTAGTGCAGACTGATTTGCACAGTGAACATATTTACCCTGCACTTTTTATTTATAAAGTTGGGTAAGACTGGTTTATCTATTGTGCAAGCATAATTGTGAATTTGTATTTATACTGCAATTGTCCATTATACCATATTATTATATATTATACCATCACTTCGATTTTCAAAAAAAGGAAAGATGGACACAGCAGTGCAAAATATAGACTTTTAGTGGTAAACATGCGGAAAACAACATGCAAATAAATATGCAATGGATAAGCTTTATAAATGAGCCCCCAGAGAGTAGTGTGTTATGATACACAGTGAGCTCCAGATGCACAAGCTATGGAGTTAGAGGGCTTTCACTTAGTATACCCCACCAATATATTAAGCCCCACCCTGACTGCAAGGTTCTCCTGATCCCCAGACCACCCAAATGGAAAAAGGAGTCCAACTCCTCTATACTTACTCTCTAAATAAAGGCCTGGCTTCCACTCACCAGCACTGCACTATGCATTACGCACCTCAAATGAAAACAAGCTCTAAAATGAGCACTGAGTGGTGCTCCCCAATGAGGGCTGTAATAAAAGGTACAAGGTTTGATACGAATTTGGCAATGATCATTTATCACTGTGTAACATAAAACAATGTGTTTTACACATTATCTGTATGTAGATACCAATTCTTCCTCTCTCTTTACAAAATCTTTGCACATATGTTACATATAACATTACCACTGAAAAGGCAGTGTACAAGGGAAACATAAAAGGATGTGTTTTACACATCATCTGTATGTAGATACAAATTCTTCCTCTCTTTACACAATCTTTGCACATATGATACATATAACATTACCACTGAAAAGGCAGTGTACAAGGGAAAAAATGTGCACAATCCAACATTTTTGTTTAGCACGTTGCACTGCTTTAAAATCTGTTTGAATGGCTGCAGGTCTCATGGACACAACATGGAAGAGCTATGACATAGAACATTTAATGAGGAGGCATGGTTGAAGAGATGATTGACGGGATGGTGGTGCAGTGGGGAGGCAGGATTGGTGGGTCTGAGGCGGAGGCCGGAAGCATCAAACAGATTTGCTTTCATGGGAATGGTAAGCTAGAATACTCTGCAACCATGTGCTATAACTAAAAATCTTATTTTTATTTTATCTTATTATTTTTATCTAGTGCAGGCATTATATAGCAATATAAATGTTTTACATGTGCACCAATAGTCTAGGTTATAGGTTCTATGCATTTAGTCAAATGAGCAGCAACAAATTTGCTCAAGTGTGCTGGTCACTTATTGAATACATTTTGGCTTTAATAACACCATAGTAGAACCTTTTGCTCTGCACTGCCATTATGTCTCACATGAGTAAACATTTCCTCTTTTATGCTAAAAATGCTATTGAAAGCATCATTGATCATATACATATAAAAGAAAGACTTTAACCTAATAGGTAATATAGAGTACTGTCCTTAAAATAACCTTTAAAGCTTGAGCTAAAGGACAGTTCCACATCCAACTGGAATGCATTGTAATTAAAGTCCTTATGATAATTAATAAGATTCATTGTCTGTTAATGTCCTTAAGGAGAGGATAAACATCACATACTTTTCTTTGTTCTACTTTTTTTTCACAACCATCCTCCTCTTTGGATGTGACTATGGGTCCCTCAGGGAAAAACAGGGTCTTTGGATGCATGTTTTCATTAGGCTACCTAATATTCTATACTTCTTTTTCCTTCATTCAAGTAAGCACTGGTTATATTTTGCTTCTAGCACTTTTGTTACCACACATTATAATATATGCCTCCAAAAGCAAAATTGTTCTAGACCTCAGCTGCATATATGTTGGAGTTACTAAATAAAGGTGAACCATAATGTTATTTTAAGTTACTTACTAAAACTATTATTTTCTCATATTTTACCAAACTTGACCTAACTCCCATCCACACAAATGCCTATTTTACCAATAATTAAAAAAAAGCAGAAAAACTTATGTTTTTATGAATATCTAAAATTGTTTATGTTTATATGCTTACATACTTACAATATTTTGAGGTCATTGGCTTAAAACCCCAAAACTCCTAAAATTCGTGAAGGTTAAAAACATCTTGAACTTGTTAAAGGGACAGCTGCCATTGACTTTTATCTGAATTCGACAGGTTGTAGATGGAGTACTTTCAGATTTGTATTTTTAGCAGTTTCGGGTCATAATAAATCATAAAACACTAATTAAAAACCCAGTCACTTTCTGGGCTTAATGGCATTCTTGGGCTAGATTTTGATGAAAAAGTATACACTTAGATATTAATAACTATTTTTATACTCAGATGACAACATATCAATCCAGCATTGTAAACTGGCCTTAAATTTACTCATTTATAGATGTAATGTTTCACTGCCCAAAAACACGAAGCTAAAAGTCAAACGCTAATAAAAGATTTTAATCCATCATAAAAAAAACAAGTGACTACAAGTGAGCATATACTGTATATAAAGGATTGAAGTGAAAATTTGAATTGAAAAAAATTCGAATTTTGAAGTGAAAAATTCAACCATTCTAAAATCAAGTACTGTCACTTTAAAAATTCAAATTTGACCCATCGCCACCTTAAACCTGCCGAATTTAGCCGAGTGTTTTTGAAAATCAAATTTTTTTGGTGAAAATCGAACAATTTTTATTCAATCGAAAACTGACATATTAGATTGAAAAAAACGCTTTAAAAAGTTTTGCTGGTTGAATTTCAAAGTTTTTTCACTTCGAAATTCGACCATTGATAAATCTGCCCCTAAATGTGAAAATCTGCAAATTTCTTTTTATCATATTGTGAGTTCCTTGTGCTTTTCTCCTTTGATGGGGAGCTTCGTCATGAGAACGGCAAAGGCATTCATCTATTCGCTTTCCATAAAGCAGGCCAGAAATGACGTGACCTGCTGCAGATATAGACAGAATTTTGGTAATATGTAAGCAGATAAGTTTCTGGTTAGTCGTAAAATATATTAGAAAAGGATTTCATAATAAATGTTAATTACAACATGATTTGAATATTTGTATTTGTATAGAAAATAAAAACAAAATCTGCTCAAGTTGTAAAAAAATGTGTATTGAAACGTCATTCTTTAAGAGAAACATAATTAATAGAGATATGCAAACGCCACATCTAATAGATCCATCCAACAGAGGGCCCGTTAAAGATATTCCTACAAACGCTACAAGTGTACCTATTAAAATATTGTTTTTAATTATTTAATTAGTTATTAAGGCAAAATTAATTAAAACATGAATGAGATACTTACTGGCTGAGCTTCTAAAATACATTTTAAATAATTTGTGCTTCACAAAGCTGAGATGCCCATTTGAGAGAGTAGCTCTTGCAATAAATGTAACTTAGGGCAATGGCACACATAGCAATATGCGGTCCAGATCCTTTAAAATCTCTGCACTTTACATGTGATCCCAGCTAATATCAGGAAAATGTGTAAGAAGCATTTTATCTCAGCTACTCAGGATCACAAAAAATAGAAATAATTTAAATTAATACTATTTACTTAAATGCTATATATGTAATATTTTATGAGGGCGAAACATAGTTTTTCACTCATTTTAATGTGAAGGAGACAAAATGGCTCTTTTTTTTTTTAACTAAAACTAGACTTATTCTCACTGTTTTGTTTGACCAAATTCCCAACCCTGAATCCCCTTTATTTACTAAAAATAGTTCTCAAAATATTTGCTGTGAAAAAACATTGCTACAAAAAAAGAGCGTCAATTTGAATTGTGTGACTTTTTTGAACTGATGCATCAAAAACTCGCAAACAGCCAAAAACTTTTTTAAGAAAAACTGTTCAAAAGGTTAAAGGGACCATCTGCCATTGACTTTTACATGATTTCGATTTTAGTTATTTTCAGATTAAAATTTTTAGCAGCTTCAAAGCATAATAAACCTTCATGTATTTTTGCCCTTTACAACTTGACCAGAGAAACTCAACCTTTAATAAATAGAGTCCTAAAATACAAGAAAAACGCAGAACAAATTTTAATTATTTGCTTTTGGAAGATTTGGACAGCACTGCCTTAAAGCAATAAACCAGTCCCCCCAGAAGAGCATATAAATATTTTTGGAACACAATAGAGTCATAAAACGTTGGAATGTCACAATAGATGTTTTTTAGAAAGGAGAAAATACTTTTCTTCTTTTTTTCCTTCTGTTTCCTGCTTATATCCCCGCTTAACCAAGGAGTGAACAACAAATATTTGTACTGAAAAATGAATGGCAATACATGCTATCTATCTATATGTGTGTATATATATATATATATATATATATATAAAACATAGTCCAAATAGGTGCACTGAAAAAAAGTTTCCTAGAGTGCGGTTATTTTTTGCAAGTGCCATATATACACACACATATCTACATATGGTGTAGTATAGATAGTACTACATACAGCCTACACCAGACTTTTTTTTCCCATTGCTACCATAAAGAAAAATGATGTTTAAAGAAAAAGTATTACTTATTCAGAGGGCTAATATTGCATTTATATATTAAATATATCCATTTAAATGGATATGGTAGAAATTGCCTGCACAAACAACAAGCTATACTCACATGCTTTACTGACAATACAGTATACTAAAAGTGGGAGATAATCTCTATTGTATGTAGAGCATATTTTTCCTTTAACATTATCTGAATTTAATCCTAAAAAGAAAATACCTGTTCTGATTCATGCAATATGAGACTCTAAGCTTTCCATGGCAAAGGCATCTGAATTTGAATAATTTAGTTTGTGCTGTACACAATTAGTGAAACCATAACTACAAATCTAATGCCTTTTGTGAAAGGGTTAAATTTAGCAGACACATTTTATATTAATGCATTTCATGCAATAAAGCATAAATTATTAAAAAAAACACGACCTTTTATCCTGCACCTTTTGAAGGAAGCAAATTAAAAATGTAAATTGGGAGCTAATTAATATGCAAATGTATTCATTTGCAGTTAACAATTAGCAATTAAACCTGCAGTGTCTACAAAGAGCACGGACAAAATTAGTAACTTAATTTATCATTAAAAACTGAAAACGTACACAATATTTTAATTGACTTTCATAATATTTCCCTAGCATTTTCATTTTTCGTGTTCTATGAAATAGACTTTTCATGTTTCAAAGACGTGAAATCTATAGATGTATGTTTGGCATTATTTAACACTGCTGCATCACAACTGATGTAAATGTTTCAATATAAATGATATATTATAAATGTAATGGATTTATATGCATGCACTTATTGAAATCCGGTAGTATACAAGCTAATTAGAAAATTAAGTATAAACGTCCTTTCAGAATGATGTGGGTTAGTGTGTGGACATGAAATAAATAGCCATAATAAAAGATGGCCCACAAAAATGGTCCATTTTTTCTATGACTATTTAAATTATCTAAAACTCAACAATTATTTCTACTTCTCAGTTCCCATTTGATCACGGTATAAGATCTGCTTGTATTTTGGTTCCACTAACCTTACTAGATATTGAAATATTTGCTATAGAAATGGAGATTCTCTATTTCAATGTGAGATTCTTTCTGGTGTTGCATTTGAAGAAAATGTCATATTGATATTTCCAAACATTGGATAAATGTGTAGCACTATTAACAAGGGACATTTGGAGAAGTAATCATGCTCACCCAATGGAAGATTATAGATAATGAAAATGGCACTAGGTTGCTTAAGATGACCAACAATGGGGCAGAAGCATTTCAGCCAATCCAATATGTATGTCATAGTTGATCTTGTGAAAATGCTAAGAAATATGGAACTAGATACAAGAAATTATTTTCTTCATAAATTTAGGAGCCCATTTATCAATTTAATTTTTTTTCAAAAATTTTGAAAAATGTGTGATTTTTCAAGTTCTAAAACATTGAGATTTATTAAATGTAAAAACCACAAAACCTTCAATTCCAAATTCCAAGGTACTATAGAATTCAAGGGAGTTGTGCTGATCTTATTGGACCGATTGTAATCAAATCGGACTTTTAGAAGTTTTCATACAGATGAAGCCACTTTGGATTGTGCATTTGACACAGAAAAACTTAACTCATCTATCCCATTTATCCCACTTAGCACAGAATATTGTGTCACAGCATCCCATCCAATTAAAGAGTTCGCCATTGAAAACAATGGTGCTTTGGTATGCTAATGAAAAGGTTAAATGCATTAAATGAGTTAAGATAACTTTAGATAACACAGTTTCTTTAATTAACTCTGAGTCACGACGCATTTAACTTACAAATCCAAGTGACTGCATCTGTAATTTTTTTCACTAGGAACTGAATTTTTAGAGGTTTCAAGGTATTTATATTTTTAAGTGCATTGTTCAGAGATTTTCTCATTCAAACTTTCTGAATTCTGATCTTTTAATAAATTCAATTACATTTGTGGTTTTAGTTTGTGAGTTTAGTCTTGGTTTCTAAAACCTCTAAAATTTGAATATGTAAGCCTCTACAAGTTGTCAAGGTGCTGTACAAATCATGGGTGTTTTAGAGGTTTCTTAGGGTATTTTTTTTCCCTAGGACTGCTAAAAATGTTAATTTTGAGGTTTTCAAGGTATTTATATTTGTTATCAAATTGCTCAGTGCCTTTTTTCATTCACACTTTTTATTCAGACCTTTCATTATATTACATGACAATAGAAGATTAGAGAACGTGAGTTTAGCCATGGTTTCAAAAACCTCTAAAACAACTAAAATCTGACCTTTGATAAATAGGCCTCCACATGTAGCCCAATGTACTGTATGGCATGTCCCTTAAAAATCATATATGAATAATTTTAATTAATTTAAACGCCATGGCCAGCAATAACATTGCCTTACACATGATACCACAAGCATCATTAGGAAGCCACTTTATCAAGCCTTCCTGGGACTGGAGAATCCAACTGCATCACAAAACAAAACATACAAACAAATCAAAACATTTGATGAATAATTCATCATATGTCCCTCAAATATTTTTTATTCAATTCATTTTGAAATTATTTGATCACCTAAAAAAATTAAACATGTAACATTGTTAATTAATTTATACTAATCAAGCTTTTAATCTTATAGACATTCTGCCCGTGAAAACACTGCACAGCACTTTGAAGGTTATTGTGAGGGCTATTTAGCTTTGTCATTAACATTAATTGTTAAAACTCATACGCCTATATGTAATATAAGGCACTAAGTTTGCCCAGGGGCAGTAACACATGGCAACCAATAAGATGCTTGCATTTAAACAGGTGACTAGTGAATGCTACCTGCTGATTGGTTGCTATAGGTTACTGCCCTTGGGCAAACTTAGTGCCTTTTATTACATAACCCCATTAATGGTATAATTATTTTATTAAAACAAATGTGACCAAACTCCCATGCACAATTTTACCTCACTTAACAATAAACTAACTAAAAAAATTTGGTGCAGGAGAAGATTCAGAAACTGTTAAAAAATTTGAATCGTATTTGACGTAGAAAGCTCCAAATTTTTTCATATTATCATCCAAAAACCACAAATATTTTGGCTCATGTGGGTTATAATGCTTTTAAAATTTGTAGGGAATTATACATATGTTTTAGGTATGCGAGTTAAGTATGTTATGAGTGTTTGAGATGTAAAGTGAAGGAATTATGCCCAAAACATGTGTAGTGTTAAAAAAGTAAGTAACACAGCGGAGAGGAGCCCATTCCTGAATTGCATTTAAACATGTTGGAGGCATACATTTATGGGGACTCACAGATGCAATCATAGGTTGAGTATGTACTATACAGTGTCCAATGATGAAACCCAAGGATAGCAGCCTCATTGCATCTTGGCACCATGTGTTCTGCCACCATGATTTACATTTTTGTGAAGCAATGACAGACACCGGCTGAGACATCATATACCCCCAAAACAGATACTTTAGCAAACAGATGTTTATATCATATTAAGTAGCATACTAAAGAAGCTTACCAAATTGGAATACATATTTAAGGAAAATATTGCCCTTTTACATCCCTTTCCTTGAGCCCCATTTTGATGGTCTGCCTCAGAGATCACCTGACCAGAAATACTGCAGCTCTAACTGTAACAGGAAGAAGTGTGGAAGCAAAAGACAGAACTCTGTCTGTTAATTGGCTGATGTGACCTAACATGTATTGATTGTTTGTGTGTACAATCCCAGGGGCTGGCCCTTTATTCTTAAAATGTCAGTGTTCTATTTAGGATTACTCAATGACACATACTACTATAAAAGTATATCGTTATGAATATGGGTTATGAACCATGGTTTTCCTATGAGCTGTATATGTAGAGTCCTACATTGTTTTCACAGACAGTGTGCTGTGAAAAAAGGATACATTGTCCATACCACAGTTAAGTCTTGAAACTAACAATTTCCATTATCCATTTTCTTTAATCTCAGAAACTTTACTTCAGCAAAACTACAAAATATTCTATTTTAAAAGTATAAGTAAAAAAATGATGTCTGTTTATCTCTGGAAACAGCTGTGATATTGAAGTTGAGTGCCAGTTGGCACACAGAAAGCAGATTTCCAATTGTAACATATTGAACTCAAAGTTCTATCAAGCAGTATGGTTTTTTAAGAAAAATTAAGGAAAAGTTCACAGAATGTTATCAGATTATTACTTTAAAATAGATTTTGCCAAATGGTTATTAAATTCAAATAAGAAACTGTGCATTAATGAAAATGCTTTGTTTCACATTGTGGCTAGATTGCAAGCTCTGTGGTATAAATGCATATGTGTTTATATATACTATATAATCTACAGTTTGGCCATTTCCCTATAGTCCAAACTATAAATTAAATGTTTATAATAAACAGGATCCCTTAATATGATACTTATAAATTGTTCTTAGTGATGTCATCAATAATACATGGTGCTTAGTGATGTCATTTCTGTCAAATAATTATATAAGTACCCCTTGTTGTAAAATATGGACATTAAAGTGATACTGACACTAAAAAAATAATTTTAACATATGAATGTACATTAATTGTTA
>CM044446.1:64975079-65026460 GCA_024363595.1 Xenopus borealis
TAAAAACGCCAGGCGACAGAATCTCCCCGAATCTCCCTGTCTGTCCCTACCCTAAAGGCTCTATTTGGCAGTCTGGTTTTATGCAACAAAATATTTGAAAACGCTGCATGCCACAGCTTACTGTAATAACACGTGTTGCATTCTCTAATTTATAGACCTGTTTATCACATTACTACTGTATATGTTTCAGTTCAGAAGTGGAGCTCTTCTCATAAATTGAAGTATTTGGGTGTGCCCAGATACTGGGGCTCTGGTCTGCATAACAAAAATGGAAATTATTAAAACAGAGATTTGGATGTAGGCACTATTTTTTGTTTATAATTAAAAAAATAACCTATTCTTTTCTGGTTCTCAGTTACAGGTTTATGGTGATGGATCGTTTTGGTCAGGACCTACAGAAGATTTTGGAAAGCAAAGGAAAAATCTTTGGACATAAAACTGTTTTACAATTAGGTTTAAGATTGGTATGAATTTTGTCATAGCTCGGTTTTATTTTTTTGGTTACATCCTTTTGCCTTTACATTTTTATTTTTTGTCTCTTATAGATATAGTAGTGTTATTTGAGTAGTATCTTGCATTCCTTAAGTGATACAATTTTTTTTTTTTATCTTCATAGTAAACAGCACTGTTTTAATTCTTCTGGCAGGAAACTTTTGGTATGACACCCAGCCTGCTGTAAACCACTTTTATATCAATAGGTGATGTACTGTCTGTGGCAGATGCTTTCTCTGTCATGCACAGCTTGGTCATGAGTGCGCATTCCAGAGATATGAGCATCTTCCATATTAGGTGATTTTCCTAGTTAAACTGGAAGTGGCTTCCTGTAGGTAGTAATATTTTGATTGCCATGGTTCCCCATAGGAGGACTGTAATACTTAAAAATACAGAATTTGCCACAGCCCTCATACTTAAATTGATACTGACACGTTCCTATAAAAATCATAGGAATGTGTCTGTGTAAAGTAAATGCTGCACAAGGAATTGTTTTCCTCAAAGCCCCCAGCAAACCTCCGAGACAACTAAAAGTCCTTCTCAGCTGTTTCAGTGATACTGGGGGCGGTGCAATCCTTCCATAGGCTGTTAAGAATGGAATTCAGCCTATGGAAGGATCGATCCGCCCCCAGCCCAGCATCACTGAAGCAACCCAGAAGATCAGTTAGCTGTGTGATCGAGTCGGCAGCACAAAGGTTTGCAGGGGTTTGGTGATGACTTTGTGCGAAATGATTCCTTGTGCAGCATTTACTTTATACTGACACATTCCTATGATTTTTATAGGAACGTGTCAGAATTTGGTGATGGGTCTGGAACTTGGCAATTAATTTATAATAAGCTAAAAACCCTATTTCTCTTTGTTACTCTGTATGTTTGCCTCCCTACATGGACCGATTAACTAGTAAATTGTTCTGGAGGGGCAGAGACTGCAGGCATTCTTGATCCATGCATAGCTAGCTTTATACCCTTGTTCACATTAAAACATTTTAAAATGAGAACCCAGCTGATGGATACCGACTGAACAAAAAACATCAGGTAGGGGGCACAGGAGAGAAAAGGAACTAAATAATTTGAAAAATGAATAGAACAGCAGATGTAAGAAAGTCACCATGTGGTGGTCTTATTTTGGATTTGACCAAGTTTGGGTCCAAGATAATAAGTAAGGTGTCCTATCTCTTAAGAAGCTAAATATTTGTTGTTGTTGCATGATTCATTCAGCTTAATGCTTCTTTTCACCTTTCAGTAATAAGCTTAATTTTTTAGACAGAGATGTTTGTATTAATTTGGTAGCAGCATGATCATTAACCACAAATGTTTCATTTAAAAAAAAAAAAAGTTTTCACTGCTACCTTCTGTTGGTGGCCCAGAGATTAACACCCTTATACCGTAGGTTGGCTAATAATGTGCCTTTTCCCACTACTGTCTTTTCATGTTATTGAATCTGCGTGGAGGGTACATATTTCTTGAGCCCTACATGTTTTTAGTGGCTGCTGCAGACCCCCTTCCTTCACTGATATCTGTTGGGGATCTGATGGGTGGGAACAAAAGCCACCCAGGCAGCAGACCTCTGATTGGAAAGGCACTAGTGAACTTCCATTGCAGTGTTCCTCTGAGTGGTTTATTAACTCCTGGGCATTGCTCTTTCTTTTTTCCTGATTTAGAACATTTAAATTATTTAGAATCTGTATTACAAGACTGCTACGAATACATTGCATGCCACTAATATCACTGTAGATAAGTAGTTGTATTTTTACCAGAGACCTGCAAGTTACAATGCCATAAGAGGCTGGCTTTGCAACGTTCTTTAACACCAAACAGGGCAGAAATATTTAATGCATTCCTAATGTAAGAGTAGGTAATTTTTCCCCAGTTATGGTGTTCATCTTAAGATGTATACCCTCGTAGTTTAGCAGGCACAGGGTCAAGGTTGGCTCCTCCTAAAGGAAATGTAGCCCACTACTTGTTTCATTTAATTCCCTCCTCACCAAGGATCAATCCTCTTCCAGCTTCTTCTTTCTTCAAATTTCCCAGGGCAGATGTATGTGCAGTAGAAGGAAATAGCTGGCTTTTCCGTTAAAGTTTGGCTTTTTGCTGTAATGCACATGCACAGCTGCGAGACGAAAGAAGAAGCCAGAGAATGATCAATCCGTGATGCACGCTGGAATAACCATGGGAGGTGCAGTTTTCTGCTGAGAGGTGCACCCAGGGTTTCAGGTACAAAGTCACTTAAGGGTGCCTAACATTTGGCACACCAAGTGGAATTAGACTTTCCTTCTCCTTAAATGAAAATCCACCTATGTTCTCCTAGCAAACAAGGTAAAACTAACCGCTACAGCTTTCCAAATTCATTAGGATTTATACTGTACATGCATACAACCCATATTACATTACACAATTACTATACTCAAACTGTTCTAGACCATAAAGCATTAACTGTAGCTTTTCAGGCTTATTAAATTATTTCCCCTTTAATGTTTATTACACATGCTGTTTATTGTATGAAATAAAATATGATTTTGCTAGCAATGTGTCTGCCTTGACTTTCAATGGTTTAACATAACAAACTACTGTAGCCTTTTTTCTTTCAGATTGACATTCTGGAGTATATTCACGAACATGAATATGTACATGGAGATATTAAAGCATCAAATCTTTTGGTTCACCATAATAATCCAGATCAGGTATGTTTAAGTAGTCTAGTATTGATAGATACTCTGGTATGCATGCATTATAGTGGTCTACATACTAGTAAAGTGTTGAAAGGAAGTTTGTTGTGGTGATGGGTAATTTTTCTTCTACATTGAGACTAAAGCCCTCCGTGCTCATCTGACTAAGGTGAAATCTATTTAAATAATGATAGTTATTTTATTTTCAACCCAATCCTACCTCTGGAACAACATTACTATTCACTGGAGTATCTGGTAGCTATCTCCTCATCTGCTCATTGTCTATTCCTGCTTAAGGAAGGTGTCTGTGTAGAAGCATAGTGGGTGCCATCACATCCCTTCCAGGATTAGGGAGACATCATGCACATGTGTATTTCCTGACTACTGTCCATGTGTTTGGCTGTCTTATATTAAAGGAAATCTAAGCCCAAATGAACAATGAATGCAAATGTATTCCGAATGCTCCTCTAAGCACTTCTGAGTTTTTTTTTTTTAAATGGTACTTTTTCTTGCAACCTTGGACTTTTAATGACAGACCTTTGGCTCAGCAGCTGTCATTCATACAAGTTGTCACAGCAACTTTAATGTTAACTGACTGCTAATATCTTATAAAGCATATCTTAGAAAGGTTCACTAAGGTTCACTAAGTGCAATACAAAGTAAAACTGCAGAGAATAATACCTGCAGTATATTTGGTTGCTTACCTTAAAGCACTATGCCATTAGACTTTGTAAAGTCAAATGCACATGTACTATATCTTATTTGTGTTTTTTCATGACTGGGTTTGTAAAACTGGACCTTTTTGTGTTTTTGCAGGTGTTTTTGGTAGATTATGGTCTTGCCTACAGGTATTGTCCAGACACTGTTCACAAAGAGTACAAAGAAGACCCCAGAAAATGTCATAATGGCACAATTGAATTTACAAGTATTGATGCCCACAAAGGAGTCAGTAAGAATTGAAATAATTAACAATTTCTGAATACCGTCAGAAAGATTAACGTTGTTGTCCTAAAATCCCTAATTTGGGTCCATGTCTAAAATTCATAATTAATTTCTCACTTAGCTTTAATTGAAAACTTAATTGGGTTTCGGCAATATCTATGATTTGCTCAATATTTTTGCCATTTCAGAAGACTGAAACTTGTCTTAGCAGACATCATATTTTTTGCATTTTGGCTCAGCTGTTAATTTACTGTTTTAAGGGGGTGCTGTTATTGAAGAAGTAATTTGTATTTCTGTCCAAACAACTTGTTAGGCCACCTACATAAAGTATGCAAATTACTTGGCACTCTACTGAAATGTGACATCCTGGGAAAAAAAAACATTGGAATTTAGACTAGGCATATGGGATGAAAGATATTTTTCTTAATACTTGATCTTAAAAATAAAGGATATTGGGTCATCAAGGCTCTTATAAAGGTGGAAAGTTAAAGGAAGAAATACTCTGCTCTTTGACATAAGGTCATTATGTACAATGTTAAATATAATCTGATCTGCCCCAAAATATATAGCTATATCTATTTACCACCTAGATTTTTCAGCCATTCCTCCCCAACGATTCATCATGTCCAGGGTACCTCAACAAAGCAACTGCCTTTCTAAATTGCATAACCAACCTAGAACAAGCCGGGGTGATTATCCCAGTACTCACTCGCAAACTCCGCATAGCTCAGTCGACAAGGGTAGCTCTCCAATGGTGGCTCAGACTGACCAATCTCTCCAAGGGTCAATCCTGGGCAACTCCAGATTGGAATGTAATCTCCACAGATGCCAGTCTCAAGGGTTGGGGAGCAACATGGGTCAATCTTTCTGCCCAAGGTTAGTGGTCTCCAGGGGAGAGCTATCAACATTTTAGAGTTGAGAGTGATAAGGCTAGCTCTAACCGAATGGACAGAACTACTACAAGCAAAACCAGTTTGAGTACAGAGCGAGCATGCCACCGCAGTGGCATACATAAACCACCAGGGTGGTACTCGCAGCAAGGCAGCATTGATGGAAGCGGAAGCCAACAGAGCAAAGCTATCGGCAATTCACATCCCTGGAGTATTAAATACCAAAGCAGATTACCTAAGCAGATCCTGGATCTGGGAGAATGGGAACTTCACCCAGACATGTTCTCAGAACTAGTACTTCACTGGGGACAACCATAGATCTACCTAATTGCAACCAGAGACAACGCAAAGGTTCCTCGATTTTTTGCTCGTTAACAAAAAGAGTTAGCAGCAGGGGTGGATGCTATGACACTAAACTGGCAGTTCAGTCTGGCGTACATATTCCCTCCACTACCCATGCTACCACGAGTCCGCAAAAAGATCAGACAGTCCAACATCATTATAATAGTAGTGGCCCCATACTGGCCTCTAAGAACCAGGTTTTTCGACCTTCAGGAAATGTCAATAGCACTACCGATACGTCTCCAAAACAAGCCGGACCTTCTGTTGCAGGGACCCATCACACATCACAACCCAAGGCTGTTTGCCTTGACATTGTGGCTGTTGAAACAGATATCTGGCGGAAGCAAGGGTTAACAGAGGAAGTTATCCCAACAATGTTAAGGGCTCACAGCATTTCACCTGGCAATCCTACCAAAGTTGGTGTGAAGAACCCAATCTATCCTTCCACAAACTCCACATACCAAGAGTTGCGTCTTTCCTACAGTGTGGACTCCGGCTAAGTGCAAGAATCGGCTCTGTCGATCCTATTCCAGTCTCGACCAGCCCTGGATGAAACTTACGTCCTACAAATGGTGGCACATATGGTCCCTCCATATCATCCCCCAATACCAGGCTGGGACTTAAATGTTGTCCTCGAAGCTCTACTTGATGCACCTTTTGAACCACTGGGTTCCGTTTCAGACACGTGTCTCGCCTGTAAGGTAGTGTTCCTAATGGCGATAGCATCAACCAGAAGAGTTTCAAAACCAAGTGCACTTACGAGATCCTGCCTTTCTATTTTTTCACAAGGATAAGGCAGTCCTACGCACGGTGCCATCTTTCCTTCCCAAGATGGGTTCGTCATTCCACATCAATCAAGAGATTGTAGTTCCTTCTCTCTGCCCCGAGCCAAAGAATGAGGAAGAACGACGGCTCCACAACATAGACATAGTTTGAGCATTACAATGGTACATTGAAAGGTCAAAATCTTTTCGTCGATATCCATCACTTTTCAAGCTACCAACTGGTCCCAGATGGGGTCAGGCTGCATCAAAAGCTACCATTGCAAGATGGATCAAGGAGACCATCAGACAAGCTTAACCTTCCAAAGGGAAGACTCCACCTGAGGGAATTCAGGCTCATTCTACCAGAGCAATTGGAGCTTCCTGGTCGTGGCGCAATTCTGCCTCAATGGACCAGATCTGCAGGGCGGCTACCTGGTCCTCAGTACACACATTTACAAAATTCTATTGAGTCAATACATTTTCTTCAGCTGAAGCATCAGTTGGGTGCAAGTTGCTTCATTCAGTAATAAAGTAATGGTCAACTCTACATTCAATCCCTCCATGCTGTTCTGGGACTGCTTTATGTTCCCATCGTCCCTGTGTCCCTCTATGATGACAGAGAAAACAGGATTTTTTATACTTACCGTTAAATCTGTTTCTCTGTGAAGTTATGTTGACCTTGGTCGTTATGGGATAATTCCCTGATTTACATTCTATGTGGTTTTTCAATATTACTACTTCCTGTTACACTCTTTGTGACAAACTGATTGTATAAGTTTACAGTGTGGGGTTAAGCCGGATAGGCACGCCCACAAATTTAGTAGTAAGTATCCTGCCTTCTGGAGGGTGGAGCTTAACCCCCATTGTCCCTGTGTACCCCTATTGATCACACAGTATAAAAAATCCATTTTTTTTGCTAGTTACTATCCTTGAGTTATGTTGATGTCTAATATTACAGCTGCATTATGATGCAAGTACCGGGTTCAAAAACGCATTGGTTGTCCTACTTGACAGCATTTCCAATTTTATTGTGTATTTTAGACACTCCTATGATCTTTCTCAACCTACTCTATCATCTCTAACTTTCTCTTTTCTGGAAACCTGATTTTTCCACCATTAAAATATGAGTAACATAATTTTTCCTAATGGATAGACTAAAATAATTATACATGTATATAAGTTCCTGATCATTTGAAATGATTTGAGGTGTAATGTTCTTTCTAGGTATGGTGAGGATATCTCACAATTTATGGAAACATGTTTTCCTGGGAAAAATAAACCAGGTAGGAAAGATTTATTTCCATTATGGTACAATTGGCTTTTATACTTATTTTCTGTTTTCATTTAGAATTATGATTTTTTTTGCAGAGGAAATTGGCACGTTCATGGAAGCAGTTAAAGAACTGTCTTATTCTGCGAAACCTCCATATTTGCACTTACGAGACATACTTTTGCAAGGCCTTAAATAAAAAAAGTAAAGATGATGGAAAACTTGACTTCTCCCCTTGCGAGAATGGAGCTGTTACTCACAATGGACGAAAGGTAATAACCACAGTTGGGTAAACGAGATTTTTAGTGACTTGGTAATTGCCCAGTTGCCCTCCATTGCCTAACTAATTAAAAACTTTAACGTGAAGGAAAACATAATGTATTAATCATTCATTACTGACTGGAGTAATTTAAGTTCGTTGAGGCAAAGCCCAGATCAGTTTAAGAGAATGTTGTGGCACTAAGAAACAATGGTAACATGAGTAACTGTTTTTCTGGGCTTTCCCAACTCGTTTTCTAAATTTGATACTGACTGGTAAACTTGGTCTCTTATCATTCATACTAGCGTTGCTGATATCACGAATTTGGTGGTTTATGAAAATGAAAAGCTTATTTAATTAGTAGTAGCTGTCGAATGTTGATTACCCCCCCCCACCTGTGAAATAAATCACAATTGTTTTCGCCTTTACCAGTGCTGCTTTTGTGAAAAAATGTCTAGGCTCTTTGGTAGCATTTTACTTAACACCTGGTGCATGCATCTGCAGTCTGTTTCTACCATCTTGATTTGTTTTTAGGCACCTTTTTTTTTCAGCCATTGCGGGACCTACACCCGGGTTTCTTAAAGGGCACTTATTGGTTAAAAATGCTATGCCCACCCAAACAAAGGTGTGGGCTGGTAGAGCCCGCATTCTGGTTGGGGATAACAGTAGTTTTTTGTTTTTAAAAAAAAACAAAAAAAAAACCTATGCTACTCGCACAGGGAGGGAGCTCCCGGTGCGAGCAGCCATGTCTGCTCACTCACATGCACATAATGAAAAGCGGTCCCTGATCGAGGCAGCTTTTCATTATGCGCGTGACGTCACACACGTGTGGTGCGCATGCGAGTGAGCGGACATGGCTGATCGCAACCTTGTGCGAGTAGCATAGCGCTGGCAGGGGGCATTTTTTTTTTAATCTCCCCCAGCCTAGGTGTTACCCTGGGCAAATGCTCCTAACATTTTACTTTCCCCCCGGTGCATATTCAGCCATCAGTTCATGGGTGCCATCTTCAGACTCTTCGGTAATTTTCGGGAATGAGAGCGGCATATTGGCGCATGCGCAGTTGGAGCGATTTTGCTATTTCGTGACAACTGCACATGCGCCGAAACTCACAAAAATTGCAGAAGCACCGGTCTCATTTTGATGATTACCGAAGCGGCTGAAGATGGTGCCGGTGGGGGTAAGTAAAATGTTAGCGGTATTTGCCTGGGAAAGTGAAAGTAATTATCTGCCCCACCTCTATGCCTAAGGCGTAGAGGAGTGGCAGACAATATTTGATTGACAGCTGAGCTTTTTAAATGAACTTAAAACAGCTGTGGATGCTTTAATAAAAATTTGAAATTGGATGTCATGTTTAATTTGAAAAGGACTTTTATTATACAGATTTTTGTGTCTGGGTGACGGGTCCACTTTAAGAACTCCACCAAAGCCAGTTCCATGTCCTAAAGTATTCTAGTTAATTTAGAAGTTGAGACCTAAGTGGCAAACAAAAGCAGCTCAAATACAACCACGTCGTTTTTACATTGATGTTTGAAACCTGAGCCCATGGCAACTGGCGACCTTCTTGTGGTACTTCAGCATAACATGGGTCATAGCCGGCCTGCAGGTTTCTGTCCATTCAGACTTTTGTTTGTATGTAATATAGCTCACTATCTAATCTTCTTTTGTGTCCATAGCATCACATAGGGATAGGTGTTGTCTCTAAATAGAAACCATTTTATGAACTCGCCAAAAGGGGGAGGTTGAGTGTGGCTTTTTACTGATGCAAGTATTCTGTAGCATCACCTTTGCAGCCCTGGCCTCTGCTTGTGCTAGAAATTAAATACTATTAGTAAGTGAGTAAATGGTCCTGCTGATATACAGTACATAGCAGAATAATCTTCTCTTTGGATATTAACATAAACCTTGTGACCAGTAATTTTATATCTATATTTTTGTCAGATAAAAAAGTGTCTTTTTTTTTTTTTTTGACTAATGTATCACAAATCTGCTGACATGCTAACCTTGAATTTCTGGATGGCTGGACCAGGCCTTTGCACCAACAGAATACATGTATCTAATGCACTCCATCAATACGTTTTGCATATGGAATCTCCCCTGGGGAAGCTGCCCTGTACCAGCTGAGGGTTACCTGCCCATTGCAGTTATTGTATGTAATTATCAAACCAATCTGTTCAGCCCAGCAGGGTTTATATGGTAATCTGGAAGCAGTGCTCCTTCAATGAGAAATGGATTGCACTCTCCACCCCCTAACCTTCTTTGCCCGCCGGCATTGAATCTATACAGCTGCTTTCTAAGCATCAAAGCTGGAGACCCATCTTAAGTATAGTTGTCAGAATTGTATAATGTGTATAGCTCTTTGACATGAGCTTGGCTCAGGAAGTTTCCATGCCATGTAAATCTGCAAAGTATTCCTCTGGCGCATGATTTTAAAAATGCACATTGGTTCCGTTTAATCACTCGGTATAAACTATTCAGTCATCTTATTTTAAGGCGGCCTGCTATTCTCTCTCGTGCTATTCTTTACCATGAAGTTGTCAGCCCAGTGCTGAAGAGAGAGAGTACAATACTGGCTTAATTCATTCCACAGTTCTGATCGGTGAAATACACTAATTTTAATTTTTAATAAGCATGCACAATGCTGATCTCTTAACAAAAATAGTTAGTTAATGGGAGATTAAAGGATGCTGCGAAAAACTTTATACTGTTTTTACCTTTTTTTATGTTAGAGATGAGGCATATGACTTTGCTACTGTTCCTTCTGTACCCAGATTCCTTTACAGCAGGGCATGGAACAGTAGTGCTTTTTGATTTCTTGGCACAGACTCCTACAGACCAGACAAATAGTTGTTATTATTTAAGGAGATCGCCATTTGTATCTTTAAAAATGGTATTCTAAGCACCTTTTAAATATACTTGAATTAGATGTTTATTTGTAAATAACTACTTAAAGTAATATCTTTATATCCATCTATGTTTCTGTTTTTGACTTTTGGAACAATATAAACCATCTGACTAATAGACTTTGGAGGTAGATGACATCTGTCTGTTTCAAGCGTCTTTGAGGAAGTGAGCAGGATGCCACAAAACACTTTGAATATGGTGTATCAGTGTCTTGGTTTGTTTTATATATATATATATATATATTTTTTTTATAAATAATAATAAAGGATAAAAGCAGCGTCTCCAGTGCTCTGTGATTGTGACTTTACTATTGTTTCAAGAGTCCAAGCCAGAGATCCGAAAGAGAGAAACTGCATCCACAATTGTCTAACTGTAAAGCTCAGGGTTCTTTGAAAATATAATAGTTCTATATCAGTTGTATTTTGTGTACTTTATTTCCTACACCTTCTCTTATATGTTCTGTTTCTCTGCTTTGTTTCCCTTATTAGAGAAAGTTAGCTAAGGTAAATGATCTTCCTGCAGAAGAATCTGAAGAACCAGCAGTTACAGATAAAAAGAAAAAATCAAGAGGTTAGTGTCAAATATTAGATATTTTTATCTATGCAAGTCACACTATAGTAGTAGAAAAATCTGACTAACTAAAGTGCATCTGTGGAAAAACTGGGAGATTTTAGCCTGCTTTCTGTATAAACTGTTAATCTGAATCTTTTGTGAAGGTTTTGTTGTTTGTGTAGCTTAAACGAAAAAAAAAAAAATCTGGATTCAGTGCATGCCTCATAAATAGTAGTATACAAGAGATGTTACTTCTGTTATCTTTTAACTGCCCAACAGATAAACTTTGATGTATAAGCATTGCCACATACTTACAACTTGACTGTTCTTATTCTGGGGCAGCATACTATTTGGCTAGACTCGCTAACATTTTTTTTCCTGCACAATTAAAGATGTGTATATATTAGTATGAGAAATTTACCAAGCAGCATAAACTGTAAACACTTGGTGAAGCAAGCTCTAAAATTTTCAAAAAGCAATGTGTGTAGTGTTATAGCTCCATAAATACATGCAGTCCATTTATAGAATGGAGAATACAAAGTCACTGGCAACTAATTCATTTTTTTTTTCTTTCTAAAGGGAGTGCTGCAAAAGCCATTGGCAGTCCTACTGCATCTGCACCAAAAGGAAGGGGGCGCAGAAGAGGGAAAAAAAACTAGCTCTTGAGCACCTTTTGGGTTTTATATGTTTTTATATGTTGTATCAAAATGTCTTCACTGGTGTTCTTTATCCTTCAATAAACATTTTGTTATGTTTTTTTAATAAGTATATATTCATGTATTTCAATGTCCAAAGTAAGACCGCTGAAGGCATTGGTTAATGTAATAATCAGATTTTGGATATGGAAGTTCTACACATTTATTCCTTAGAGTTATTGTAATGAAATTGACCATGCAAGTTCTTAAAGGCACAGTTTATGCATAAAAAGAAACGTACAAATTGGATTTGTGCTAAAAAAAAATCCTAAGTATGCTAGCATTCATTTAATAACATTGGGTAGTAACCAATGGCAATAAACCAGCCAATTATTACATATGGTGTCAGAAGAGTGGATAGTAGTGATCCTATATCAGTGATCTAGTGAATATTTTGAAGCCCCTCAATTGCTGCCAGGGTTAAAGCCTGAATGAGTAGGTTTGGATTAAATGTGAAGCTAGAGAATAGAGACAAAGTTTTGGTAGAGCTAGGCCCCCAAAACTGTATAGAACAGGTTGTAAACTTATTTAAAGGGAGTCTTGTTTTTATATGGTATTTAATTTTTGATATACAGTGGGGGGGGGGGTATTTACTAAAACTAAACTTTTTTTTTTCTCACTGTATAAAAAAAGTTTGACCAAACTCCCCAACCCAAATGTCCTTAATTTACCAATAAATCCAAAGGAAAAAAAAAAACATGCAGGAAAAACATAACACGTGTGCCAAATTGCATTGTGCAGCCTTTTTGATTTGAAACCGGAAATGTCACTTTCGGATTATTGAATGAAAACTAATCTGAAACCCTTGAAGATCGTGACGGTACGAAACATCTTCCAGTTGTGAAATGGACCTTCTGCCGTTGCTTTTTACATGATTTCGACTGGTTTTAACTGGAGTATTTTTTCAGATTCAAATTTTTAGCAGCTTTGGAGCATACTACTTCAAAATTCATAAATAGGCTCAAGTGTATCTTCATTGCTCTGGCCAGGGTTGAATGGGAGCGGTGCTTCCCTTCTGTATGTCAACAATGTCTGTTGCCTGGTTCTGACAAGTGGGACCATGCCTTCCTTAAAGGGGAACTAAAGTGTATACTAGAATAGTTCTAGAAATTCTGTACTTTGTATACTAAACATTTTTTAATGTATCAGTTAATAGTGCTGTTCCAGAAGAACACTGAAATCCATTTCTCAAAAGAGCAAACAGACTTTTTTTATATTTCATTTTTAAATCTGACATGGGGCTAGACATTTTGTCAATTTCCCAGCTGCCACAAGTCATGTGACTTGTGCTCTGACAAACTTCAATCACTCTTTACTGCTGTACTGCAAGTTGGAGTGATATCACCCCTCTCTTTCCCCTACCCAGCAGCCTAACAAAAGAACAATGGGAAGGTAACCTGATAGCAGATCCCTAACACAAAATAACTGCTGCCTGGTAGATCTAAGAACATTACGTTACATTGAGAAGGAAAAACAACAGCCTGCCAAAAAGCGGTTCACATGACATGGGGCAGCTGGGAAATTGACAAAATGTCTAGCCCCATGTCAGATTTCAAAACTGAATATAAAAAAAAATCTGTTTACTCTTTTGAGAAATGGATTTAAGTGCAGAAGTCTACTGGAGCAGCACTATTAACGGATGCATTTTTAAAAAAATGTTTAAAGTGGACCTGACACACAAAGCTGTATAATAAAAGTCCTACTCAAATTATACATGAAATCCAATTTCTATTTTTTATTAAAGCATTCATAGCTGTTTTAAGCTCATTTAAAGATCTCGGCTGTCAATCAAATATTGTCTGACCTTCCTCTATGCCTTAGGCATAGAGGAGGGGCAGACAATAACTTTCACTTTCCATGCAGCACTTCCTAGATGTCACTGCTCCCCACACATTCCCCTGTTCTCTTCACCATTTAATTATGTACCCATGGCATGGGGATGGACATCAGGTTCCCCATTCTGGTGCAGAAACAAGATTCTGATATGATGCAAGACTTGCCTTAAAGGACAAGGAAAGGCAAAAAAACTATAATCCCATTTTTACTTTCTAAATGTAATCTATAAAGGCTGGAGGGACTGGATGTCTAACATAATAGACAGAATCCAACTTCCTGCTTTGCAGCTCTCTTGTTTTCCACTGATAGGTTACTGTCTGGTCACCATTGTAACCAATCAGTGATTTGAGGGAGGGCCATATTGGTCATAACTGTTGCTTTTGAATCTGAGCTGAATGCTGAGGATCAATTACAAACTCACTGAACAGTTATTTCCCACGTGGTCCCCCTTCAAGGCCATTATATTACACATCCAGTCACTCCAGCCTTTATAGTTTGCATTTTTCCCTGACTAACTATATTGGAAACATTTTTTTTTGCACAGACTTTATCCAGTTTTTATTTTTACACTGAACTGTTCCTTTAAGTTTAGGGGTCATCATACTAAATTATCAAAACTGCACAAGACAAATATTATCTGCCATAGAAGCCCATAGAGCAAGACTGATTAATAATCCGAATATGCAGACTGCACTTAGTCTGTGGATACAGACGCTGGCTGCTTTACCGGGAAACAAACTAAGCTTCTCAAGGTTAGGTAAGGTGGGGGCTCCCCCTGCCTTTTGAAAGTATGATTGTTTCCCTGCAGAGCAGTTAGGGACAGTCTGAAGTTTCCAATCTGCAGCTGTCGGAGCAAGTAAAATGAAGGAGGGAATTCACTGCATACAGTCAGGTTTCTTAAAAAAAAAACAGTGGACATTTTTTAATTGAAGTATATTGGAGATAGGTTTCTCATTAAAGAAAGTAAAAATGGAATTTTATTCTTTGGCCTTTACATCCCCATTTAATACTGATGCCTCATCCACATAAGAGACTTGTGGCACCAATAAGCCCATTATGTAGTTTTGGGTGACAGTCTGCATGGAAGATGGGAAGTAAAAAGAGATCTGGTAGGGTGGGAGTCCAGTGTCCATTTGTAAGAGAGTGGCTGTGGGCAATTTATTTTCTGTATCACTTTATTTTCCCACTCAATCTATTGTTTGTTTAAAGTATACAATTTTGCTGTGATTTTAAGATGTGTGAGGCTGTCTCATTTAGTGTTGCATGTTTTTAACGGTATTGGTATGGGAAACCTCAGTGTTACCTGCAAAATATACAGCACTGCTTTCTTCTGTTTGCAGTGGGGTCAACAAATCTCATTGTATTCCATGAATATCTACTTCAAGAAGCCTTTACAGACAAGGTGTACATATGCACGAGTATTTGTATGGTGTCTATGCATTTGTATGTGGGTCTTTAACACAAAAGAAGATAGCCGCCTTTAGACTGCATTTACAGCTCTTGATGACTCCAGTTGTGTGTAAATATTAGAAAACAGCAGGCTCCTGCATTCCAAGAATCACTTCAGCAGTGCCACAAAGACAAGTGTCCTTACTGGTATTGTAGTCATACTCCCCAACTCTCCTGCTGTTTCTAATCAGTGCGCACAGCCGTGAAAAAACTGGACTGACATTTACAGGCGCAGCAGGGAGATACTTGACGAGGGAATGTTAAAGATTGTACTACCTGCGTTTCAAAGTGGCCACTGAACATGATAAATCTTTACAGGGGAACTAGTCTGCTCTTCAGCTGATGACTTAATGAGCATATTGATAATGATGCCAAGACTCTGCACTCCCACACAACTAAAAGCTGTCGTAAAATGAAATTTACAGTTCTATTCATTTATTCAGCAATAGGGCAAAATAATAATTTGCTTGAACCGAGTAATAAAGCCACAGTTTATTCCATTCTGCTGTATGGGAATAGCACTGAGAGAATGTTCAATGCGGACCCTTTTTATCTGGTAGAACTGCTCATGAAGCATAAGTAATTGTAAGTCTGAATTGTCCCAGTGAGCTGCCAGATTTGGGCTGCCATAATATCAGTAATACAATTAGGTTTTCTTCACAGTGTCTGGTTGACTTCCCTTCTAAGAGTTTCTTCCCCTTTGGGAATATGAGTAGACAGACTGTCATTTGCTCTTACTAATTCTACTTAGCATTATTGCTAGAGCTGTTTTGTAATTAGCTATTTTACTTGGCTCTTAAAATTTTAATAGCCAATTGAAACTACGTTTTGCCAAGTCTTATATCTAATGTGTTCACTCCATTAACAAAGTTGGTTTTAGGTCTATTAAAACAAGAGGCCATATATGTGGGTTTGCTTATTTAAACAACAGCTCTTTGCTGATCTCTTCCATGTAGAAGCAGTAGTAGTAGACCTTTCCAAACTTATAATTTAGTTTTGGATGCTCCTTGTTTAAGCTGCCATGAATAATCAGCATTCTGGATAAATTATTTGGCTAAAAAGTGAGGTGCTGTCATGTGTGGAAGAGAGGACGCTGCAAACGATGTTTAGTCATGCTTTTGTCTTGACTGATTTTAAAGGAAACTAAACAATGAGATTTTTCTTTAGCTCAGCTGATCAAAATCACCTGAGGCACCGTGTGGTGAAGCTCTGATCTTACTGGGTTTAGCTTGTAAAACATCCTGACACACACGCCCATGCACACAAGTATGCCTGCTAGCATCCACAGGCTCAGGATTTTCACACTAGCTTTATTAAAGCACAACAATTTCTTTTTGTTTTCACTAAATTGAAATGTTAATAGCCCTTAGATCACGCAGCTGTTGGATTAATGCTAATCATAAGAGGAGTCTTGCTTAAGTTATGTAAATCAAAAGAGGAGATTTTTTTCTATTCAGTCACAAGAACATTAGTTAGGTTGGGCACTATATTGGGAAGTCAGGCTTGGCTGCAGTCTGTGTTCCAGTACATCCGACGGGTGTTCATTTGGGGTGTGGGTAGGTCAGGGCACAGTAGAGGTCAGTCTAATATTTCAACCTCAGAAACCCAATTTTGTACAGACAGTGCTTTGCCCATTGGGACATCCGTGTGTTGAAGCAGGAATAGGACTGCAAAGGGGAACCCAAAAGCTTGAAAGCCTCTTTTTTCAGATGAATACTTTTAACTACCAAATAGTCATCGGGGCTCATTTATCAATACTGGGCAAATTTACCCACTGGCAGTTTCCTATAGCAACCAATCAGTGATTAGCTTTTTAAAGCCAGCTGCAAGTAGAACAATGAAAGCAGCAATTTGATTGGTTGCTACTGGTTACTGCCCATGGGCAAATTTGCCCAGTGTTGATAAATGACCCCCACTATGTCAAAGAAGCCTAGTGCTCATTCCTTAGTGTTAAAATATTGGTGGTTATTTCAGCTGAACGTTGTTATGATAATTCTATACTTTTTTCCTACTTTGGAGAAGGTTCAGATTTGTTTGGACCCCCCTTTATTCATAACATGACTGCAAATATAATACATTTCACTGTCAAGTCAACCTGTTACACTGCAAAAAGTTCACTCTACGATGTACAATTTAATTCCTAGCCAGACAAGTCTATGTTTTTAGTTGTAATATTGGTGTGTGGGCAGCCATCTCAGGTCATTTTGCCTGGTCATGTGCTTTCATAAAGAGCCAGTGCTGCACTATGGAACTGCTTTCTGACAGGCAATTGTTTCTCCTAGCACTAGTATCACTCCAACTTGCAGTGCATCAAGTCATCTAACTGGGAGCACCTGGAAAACTGACAATATGTCTAGCCCCATGTCAGATTTCGAAATAAAAGATAAAAAATCCATTAGCTCTTGTGAAAAACAAATTTCAGTGCAGATGTCTGCTGGAGCTGCACTATTAACTGATGCATTTTGAAAAATCATGTTTTCCCATGACAGTTCCCCCTTAAGTTATACTTCACCCCCAGTGCTATGTAACTTAGCTGCAACTTAGTGGTTTATAAAATAGGATGCTGCTTTTATGAACTTGTTAAACTGGACACCCACACACACATTTTAATTGCTGCTTTTATGTTCCTAAAAGTGCCATTTCTGTTTGGCTGCAAGCTATTGGCAGAAGGGTAAGTGTCAGCAGTAAGATCTATGGAATAAAAATAACATTTGGTCACCTTGGCTTTGCACTTCGAAACTGTTGATTAATTTATGTAAGGCCTTGGCTATGAGGCATGCTTCACTGAAGTTCATCTGGGTTTATTTTGAGAAGCACAACATATGTGCTGAGAAAAGTGTTCCTCAACTATCAAGATTTATTGACTGTAGACTTTTAATTTTGATGAACGTTTGAATCGATTGCCTTAAATTTACATTCAGATAACAGCAACAGGCTGTCTTTTTGTGGTGTATCCCCCCCCCCCATACAATAGTTTTGTTATTGAATTCTTAAGAATATTCTTAGATGGGAATATAGTTTAATGTTAAGGTTATGCTTATGATTGCTTTTTATTGTGAGATACGCTTCTATTTTATAAGAGGACACAAAACAGTTGAACATATCTTTAATTGAATTTTCATTTCAACACATTGAAAGAGCCTTCTATTGCCAGTTTATGTCAGCTGTCTTGAATACTAAATGTCTCTGTGTACAAGTATACAAACTGGCACCAAGAGCTGTTGCATAGAATAATTCAACCCTTGCAGCTCAAGACTGGAAACAAAAGGAGGATTAACACTTAAGTACATGGATAGTGCAGGCAGTGTCACCTGTGTCTATTGGTTTCATTCTCAAATACACAAAAAATGTCAGTAAGTGTTTAGGGAAAATTAAATATTTTGACAACAGAATTCACATAATTTAGTGAAATGTAAGGTCGACTCAGTCATTAATTGTTTTACTTATTATCAAAAGGCTATGCAAGCTTTGAGGGATGAATAAATAAAGATTTTAAAAGAGAAGCATCGGTGATGCTTCCTCTGTTGCTTTGGTTTTAAGCTTGAAAATATGTATATCCAGTAAGAGTAACACAAGTCACAGCCTGAGCAACAGAGGGAATCTAGCTTACCAACATACATAAATATGTTACTTTGTACGCACTTGTAATTTAGAGAATCTTTTTGAGTTATTCATATTTCTGCAGCAATTAGTATTTATTGCAACAAAATGTTTCTGGTAACTGTATCTTCTACATTGATTTGGATTAATTGTAGCTCATTCCTCTTTACACTCAACTCAGGGATGTTGATGGGCTTCCTCATATAAACTGCCAACTTTAGGTCCTTCCGCAGCATCTCAATAGGATTAAGGCTATGACTTTCTCAAGGCCATTAAAAAACTTTAACTTCTTTTAAAGGGCAAGGAAAGTCTAAAATAGAATAAGGCTGTAAATGCTGTATTTTGTATACTAAACATAAACATGAACTTACTGCACCACAAGCCTAATCAAACAAATGATTTATGCTTTCAAAGTTGGGCACAGGGGGCTGTAATCTTGTAACTTTGTTAAACATCTTTGCAAGACCAAGACTGTGCACATGCTCACTGTGGTCTGGGCTAACCTTAGGGATCGTCATAAATTATTAAAACAGCACAAGTCAAATAATATTTGCCAGAAGCCGATAAAGCAATTAATAATCTGAATATACAAACTGCACTTGGTTCTGTGTTGTCATGTAATCTAACGTGGATTTTAGTTTTTATATTGTTTAATACAAACTTTCTCCAACTCTCTAGAACCAGTGGCTGCAGCAAAACATCCTCCAAATAGAATCCCTGTTTAAATCTGGCTCCATGATCATTGTCCCTGCAATTGGAGTTGGAAACAGTAAAGGGGATGTAAAGGCAAGCATAAAATCCAATACAAATCTCTACAGAGTCGCTGACTGCTTTACAGAGAAACAAAGCTGCTTGAGTTCTGCACAGATTAGAAGTAAGGCGAGGGCTCCCCCTGCTGTTCATAAGTATGTTTGTAACCCTTCACAGCAGTTAGGGATCGTCTGACAATTCCTATCCACAGAAGTAAATAAAGGGAGAATTTCACTGCATACAGTCAGGTTTCTTATAAGAAAAACAGTACACAATTTATAATTAAAGTATATTGGAGACTGGTTTCTTTATAATTAAAAAAAATAAAAATGGGATTTTTTTTGCCAACTCATGTGTTCATCTTTTGTCTTGCTCTATGACCCATGGATTCAATAACATTTTACTGCAGAATTTGGTGGTACAATTAAGATTTCAAAGTTCCATGATAGCAAGCCGTCCTGGTCCAGAGTCAGAGTCAGCAGAGCAGACCTAATCCATGATATTGCCACCACTATGTTTCACAGAATGGATAAGGTTTTTACTCTATTTTTTACACAGTCTTAGTGATTGCTTGTATGTTTGTCTCTTTTAAGTTTATGTTTTCCCAGAAAACTGGGACACTGTTAGCTTGGGTTTTTTTTTACATTTCCCAGAGTACTACATTCCTTGTTCTTGTTGGGATCTTTTTTGGTTAATCACTGGGACAGGTAATAATGGTGATAAAATGTCACAATTTATACATCATTTACTTAATTTTCATTCCACTGATTGAAACAGCTGACTGTAATTTCCCCTTTAAATGAATTGAGAATCCTTTTGAGACACACAAATAAGTATAAATTTCCCTCAATAAATAAATGAACAAGTATCATGTTTTTTCACTTGTTTAATTGGTTTCTCATTTTAAGACTTCAGTGAAAAACAGATTTTCAATGACCACTGTTCAAGGAAATGTAAACATACACAAAAGACAAATCTAGGAACACCCACTATTAACCCACAAACTTGTTAATATTACCAACACAAAAGCTAAATCATAGTTGTGAGCTTGAGGTCAGTATAAACTATATAACATAGTTTGTGGTCCTGAGCATACCAAGGTCGTCTAAAGGTATTCCTTCACTCTAAAATAAAAAGGAAATATTTCACATGTACTGTACAGTATTACAGAATCAAATTCAGATGTCACCTCTTTGAAGAGTTACAATGTGCCATTATGATTGGATTAGTGGAAGAGTTTATATGCTGGGAACTTCCCATACCAGTCAGTTGAACTGAAGAAGCTGCTCGGATGATTAGTGAAACATCTTCAATTATTACTCAGCAAGTCCAGTTGTTTTAGAATTACTTATATCAGATGTCTTTAATATAGAAAATTTAACCATCGAATTTGATTTGAAGTGTTTTTAATTCGATCTAAAATGGGTTTTGTAATACCCTTGAAGATTTTTGAACACTCGCATTTATTTTTTTTTTCTTATGCATATTGTTTTGCCTGGAATATTTTGCCTTGTTACCAAGCACAATGGACAGCACAGTCTGTTCTATTTACCACTAAACATTTTCTATTGAATATTTTAGAGTGGTACCTGAGAGCATTCTCCAGCTCCCTCGTGTATGTTTTCTAACTTTACAAAGTGTTTTCTTCTCATAGATTTTAGATCAAATTAAAACTGTTCGAATCGTTCGATTTAATCGTTAGATTCGAACTATTTCCTCCAAAAAAATTTGAATTCTCAAAATTTTCCAAAAGGTTATAGGAGGTCCCCTGTAGGCTAAAACAGCAATTCGGCAGGTTTAAGGTGGCAAAGGGTCTAATTAATATTTTCAATTTGTATCAAATTTTTGCCTATTCTATAGTCGAAGTCCCCAAAAATTACTTCGAAATTCGAATTTTTTTTCATTCGAATTTTCACTTTGACCCTTGATAAATCTGCCCCTATGTGTGGAGGAGATGCTGATAAAAGTGATTGGTGTCATATAAAGAGGGCAATCTTTAAACCAGATCCCCCTATATAGTGAAGACTTGTACATCTGAGAAGTAGTTTGAGCTTTTGCAAGGGAGACCTACACACTTAACCCAATATATTTCTATGTAGAGATATTAAGGTTTTATAAACAAAAACAGCAAATGAAACAAACATAAATTGGGTCTCTAAGCAGAATAGAATGAGGTGGCAAATGCCTGTTTGCAGGGTATAAATGGATGGGCACCGTGGTTCAGTAACAACTAAAGGCTGTATCATCTAAATGTGTATGTTCTGAAACACTATTTCAATGCTGATATTCAGAAGGCATCTTGTCCTTATTTTGTTTATCTCTAGAGGAATAATAGCAGAGCTCTATGGTTAGTATCTCACAGAGACAGCCTTAGGCACTTGCAGTGTAAAAATAACAGAAAGTAAATTTCAAACTAAACCCTCCCTTTAGTTTACCATGTGTTTAATTAAAAAACCAACATGCCGTTTATGATGCTTTAACAAATGGTTTAGCACATGGGCAGCTATACTTTCACAGTCACTGACTGGAAATCATCTTTATTTCATGTCTTTCTCAAAATGTCTTTCTTAGAATGTAAATGTTAAAAGAAAATATTTGTGCTAGACAGGCGGCAAACTGAGTGAATGTAACCAGATTTGTAAGCTTGAAGATGGGAGTTATTTAGCTAATTTTAATAATTGTATTCCTACATGTGTTGAAAATCTGGAAAACCATGTAAAGGAACAGTTACAAGGGAGTTGAATACTATACCAAGCTCTTAATAAGCTAAATTGAATTGATCAAACCATATATTCTGTGTCTCTAGGGGTGTGACATTACTGTAGAGGACCTAAGTGGGTACAGGAATCATCAAGGTGTGGTTTGCACAGATTAGGACAAAACTGTTCCATCTTTTAAAACTGGGAACATAGAAATAGATACACCTAATTGTGATATTTTAGTTATTTCAAGGCATGTTTCCACCAGCAAAGAATCTTTAAAACCTCCTCATGACATTGATGGGAAACACATCACAACATAAGTGATATTGATTTTAATTTTGCTGCTTCAGTGAGTATTTTCAGACTGAGAAACATACTGGTGCTAAACATACTAAATACTGGTGCTATCTGGTGTTTTCAATTCTGGTCGCTATCAAAAACTTCTTATTTCAGTATAATGCAGCTTATATAATATTTTCATGATAGTTCCCCTTTAAAGATCAGTGCAATTAAGTGCACAGCATGGCAGATCTATATTCAAACACCTGTGGATATAGAGCCTTAATGACATGGTACACAGAGCTTCATGATCTCCACTACAAAAGCAGCAGATATTTTTTTACTATATTATACATTCCTCTTTGCCATTTCTTAAAATTAATTCACAACTCTGTATTGACTTAGATAATGTGATTTTGTACTATGTATTTCATTTGACTTCAACCTATAGTTTTAGTAACGGCAACACATTTTTTTTTAGCATTGTCTTGAGAGGATTCCATACTAATGTAAAGTTTTTATTTAGAAGAAAATTCTAGCACAGCAGTTGTAGTTCCAAAGATGATACCAATGCAAGGTGTGCTTAAAGTGCTATTCACTACTGTCCTTGAATAAAGGACATTTGGATGATTCGTACTTAGTTCAGCTTTGCCAAGATGATAGCTGATCACCAGAAAACAGGCCACATGTTAAATTCTAGATCAATATTAAATAGTATTTTTCCAAATTTGACGTATTTTTTTCAGGTTCCGAGAATGTATCAAATTTGCCTTTCAAGTCTGATAATGTTGTTGCATTTTATCATATGATTTAAATGCCATGTTGTATGTTTTACCTAGGAGGCCTAACACTGGAGATTGTATCTTGGTTCTCATGGTTATGTACAGTCTCAATCCACAAAGCCAAAATCTGTTTTCTTTTTTACACATGTACTATCTATATCAAAACATTTGGTTGCATATATACTGATCAGAAGCATGAGAAAAAAAAACCTTAAAAATAACCTGTCTACTGAAACACGAAATTATAAATGAGTCTAATTAAAAGAAAGGTTATTTTCAGTAAGTGCCTCACTGCTTGCACAGATAGCAGGGGATCCACCGAAAAGTGCTTTAGGGAATTTTGTCAGCAAATAGGGTTAGCAGGAAAATAATTACATCATAGCTGATCTTAGGAATATACCTCTTCTTGATTCATTTAATGCTCTTCTCTTATGATAGCATACACAATTAATATTTCATGTTAAGTATAAAAGTACCACAAAATGTATGGGAAGAGGCCAGAGAAGAGGGGACATCTGCAGAGTATTTTCAGATCGAAATGGTCAGCACCAGAGGCTACAGAGAGAGGGTAAATAAATACCACATCTAGAACAATACATTGGTTTTTATTGATAAAAATAAAATTAGACATCTCAGTGTTCCAGCACACATACATTTAACTCTGTAGTGGAGTCACCTCATTTTTGATTGTGCAGCAGATTTGCCTACTTACAGACCCCTAGCAAGGGGAAAGCATGTGGGGTCAATCTGACCAGCAACTGCCAAAACTTCTCTTATATAAAAGAATCTTGAGTGGATTAGAAATTCACTTAGTGGTGCAATTTTGTCCAGGGTACAAGGGAAAATTTATTTGGTGGTTTTCTAATTCACTCAGGATGCTTTCCCTTTGCTAGGGGTCTGTAGGTTGGCAATTCTGCTGTACAACAAAAATTATAAGACTCAACCTGGATTCCTCTGCATGCAGTTCTCTGTAGGAGTATCATACCGGATGATCTGGTGGTCTAATAAGACACACTTTTTTAACTATTAGTCTGCTGGAACTTTTAAGATGCATTACCTACTGTGTATATATGCACTTTCATTTCTGCACAGTTAACTCTGTGTGTGGAACACAGTGATCTAGGTTTATCTTTCTTCATAAAAAACAACTTATTGCGCTAGGTGTTCTATTTGTTTTCCCTCTATCTTTATCCTCTGGGGCTGACCATTGTGATATGAAAATGATTTGTGACCCACTGGAGGAACTGCGGATAGGATTGGCAAGAGAGAGTTTTAAGGAGAGACTTTTTCGCTAGACCTTTTTTCCTTGTTTACATCTACAGAGTAGATGAGAGAAATGGAGAAATGGGAGAAATCTTTTGGTAATTCTACAGTCCAATTGCTAAACATTTTATGCAGCATAATGTGAAGACAATGCAAATGCTTCAAGATTATTACAGAGCTCATTTATTATAACACTCTAGTAACCCGTAACAACCAGATATCAGACATATCACATACCTTTTTGTTATAAGTTGATCCTCACTAAAATGATTAATGCATTTTGCTCATTGCTGTGTATTACTGCACATGTGATTTCTGCACTCTTGATAAATGAACCAATTTGTTGGCCTGTAATTCTATATAAATAAACAAGTTAGATGTGAGGTATGGCAAATTACCCTTTGCTCTAATTATTACCCTTATAAAGATGACCTCAACTCTTTATTGTTAACATTCATTATGTAAACTGAATACTGCAGAGATGCCATAGTAGAAAATGTGTCCACCAAGTATGTCTTTACTCTTAGTGCTTGAAGTTAAATTCTTCCCCAAAGTCCTTTTTACTCTTAATGACAGATGAAATGCTTCTACTAAGGACACCTTTACTATTTAAAATAAAGGTGAATGCCTCCATGGAGCTCCTTTACTTTTAAAACTACAATGCTTCCTACTGTGACCCTTTACCTTTTAATACAATAGACACACTATTATTTATAGTGAAGAGTTCTTGAATTTTTGTTTTACCCAAGACAACTTAATATTAATACTCCACGTTAAATGTTTCCTCCCAGAATCCTTTTACTATTAATACTATAATTTAAATCATTTCTGTCAAGGCCCCTTTGCTATTGAAACAATGCAACCAATATAAAGGAAAACTATACCCCTGAATAATGTACGCCTCTGTAAAAAATATATATTACATTAATTGCTCATATGTAAAATCCTGCTTCTTGTAAATAAACAATATTTTTCATAAAAACATGCTTTCCTAGTAGTATTTGCCATTGTAATCCTAAACATACAAACAAACCATACATGTTAGGCCACATGAACCAATGAATGGTCAACGTTCTGTGTTTTTCTCCCACACTACTTCCTGTTATATATATTCCAGTTTGGTAAGATTCTTTAATACGCCACTTAATATGATGAAAGCTATCTGTTGCTTAAGTATTCATTTTGGAGCTATATGCTTTCACCAAGGACCTCATTAATAAATATACTATGCACCCTATAGGCACTGATAAAATGCAACCAGAATTGCATCCTAATTAGTTTAAAAGTCATAATATACATGATCAATATAAAGCACAGCTACATTTCGGTCTCCTGTATTTTATAAAGTACATAGCATTGCCACTAAGACCATACTAAGGAAAACGTTATTACACGTGTGTACACAGTACTTCTTGACTGTCTCTTTTTGTGCCTAATCTCTCCACATTTACAGATGGGGTGGTAGACTGGAATCGGACACCAGCATTCCATCTGCTAAAAGAAGCCTGAAATAAAAGATTTGGTTGTTTTGTAAGTAAGAATATATACAGCATGCCTGCCAAAGCCAAGTATATACTAATAAATTTACTCATTGAAGTATTCAAGTCTTGTGACCACAGCCAGATGGTTATCTTATTATCTGATATGGCATAGTTAAAGTTCAAGCAGCAAGGTAGATGTGAAAAACCTTGACTGCAAATGGTAGAAATAGCACGCTCATACAACACACAATCAGTCCTTGTTCAACCAATGTTAAATTATTATTATGATTATGTTGAAAAATATAAAATCAATGAATGTAAAGATTTATTGTAACTTACATCCTATCTTTAATGTCTTTGGCAGAGTTCAGCACCATGGTGTTTGAATATTATATAAAAATCAAATAGATTTCATTAACATGTTGCAGTGTTTTCGAAACAAGCTTTTGTAAGTTGGATGGTTTCTTCTATTGTACGATTAAGATTTAAAATGCCAGAGGTGGAACACTTGTTACTGGTCTAGTTTGAAAACAGTCAAGGGAGAGTCAAGAAAGATAAATGAATTAGGCAGCCTTGCCAGTTGTGAACTGCATTGCTTACCACTCAATAAGAAGCATGAAGCAGATTGCAGAAAACTTAATTTTTTATCAAAGAAGTCCTTAGAACCAGTTGCGTAACTACTCCCTGGTGGGCCCTGGTACAGGATGGGCACCTGGGCCCCCCTGTTGGGCCCTTACCTCTATAAATCCCATGCTGGAGTGTTGATAACCACCTGACATAACCATTATTGTGGCTACGATGGGCCCCAAGGGGGTGAGGGCCCTGGTGCAATTGCAACATCTGCACCCCTGGTAGTTACTCCACTGCTTAGAACTCAGAGCTGTCAGCCTCCTAGAGATAGGCTGTCATCTGAAATAAAACTGACAGTCAAGGGCAGGTCAATTAATTTTTACACAATAGGAAAAAATTGATGAACACAATCTTTATTCTTTGCTTGATTTTCATATTGCAATAGTGTAATAAAAAAATTTGCTGCACCGCCTCACGCTTAAAAATAAAAAATATTTTGTTGCCTATAGGCGAAATTTTGCTAGTTTTTTTATTTGCTAGAATTTTTTTAGCTGCTAGTTTTGCAAATTTTCAGCGAAGCAAAATGAGTCAGATTTGGTGTGACTTTTAGAGGAAGTACAAAATAACTTTCTATTTGACTTTGGAGCCCTTTTTTGTGTTACGCATAGGGTTGCCAGTATTTTACTGGCATGGCCGGTAAAAATGTTGCTTGATGCCAATGTTATTGATAGGGAAAAAGCATAAAAACCTTTTTTACAGAAAAGGGGGCAACCCTAGTTGCGCATCCAGTTATATTTGCGCAAGGCACACGCTCTTTTTTAGTATCTATGACAGAAAATGTAAACTTATTGGAGAAATAAAAAAATGAATACAATTCAATACAGATCTAAGATATTTTATTATACTGTAACATGGCTACCTTCTGCAGAATGTTTGGTAGAGCAGGGCTGCCAATCACAGTTGCAGCTTGAAGTATATTGTTTCTTGAAAAGGCTGAAAAGTGGCTGACAAATCTGCTTCCCAACAGGGTCTGCACCTGCTGAGTTTTTGCCATTTTTATAGGCTGTTTTGTACAATCGAGGTAGGGGTTTTTGCCCTCCTAATTCATATACATATATATTCAGGGGAAATTTCAGCCTACACGTGGTATAATAGCTGAGCCACTGCAATTTATTTGACCCCCAAGTCAGAATACTTCCAGTCTTCCCCTGCTGACTTAAAGATTAGCACAGACACTGCCTGATCTGTTCTGTCTAGCTTGAGACCTGTCCATCCTGCTTACTGCTGAGCCTCATCCCACATAGCCAGCAGGAGACAGCTCACAAACCAACACCTCCCTCCACTTTCACATCCCATTTTCCTCCCACTCTCACTTGGCAGTGGCAGAAGTCATTGCACCACAGGGCTGGCATGCTCTGCTCACAGTTCTCAGAATACAAGCTTTGGGTACAGTTGGTGTATCTTAATTAGAAAATTATTTGTTCCAGGTCTGTATAGCCCAGATTACAATGTCATGTCATTTGGGAACAGCCATGCATCTTACAGTTAAACACAGAGCTGGAAGATTATTGTTCAAGAGGATAAAATAATACTGGATTATTTAATTAGACAAAGGGGTAAATACTGCTATATCTTTCCATGACTTCATTCTGGAAAAAGTGAAGTATCATCTATAAAGTCAATGCTTTGTTTATCCTTTCATTATCAAAATAGGAAACAAAAGACTGAAAAAGAAATATGGTTGAGAAATAATAAATGCTTTTTTGGGTTTACACCTAAAAATGTAATTGAGAGAAGTGCATTACATCACAGAGACTTTCTTTGCTGAATGGGCATGCATATGGAATGAAAAGGGGGAAGACAGGCACATTCCTAATAATATGGGCACCTAATGGGGACCTTGTGCTTATGTAATCCCCTGTAGTTCTCACAGTGTACACTAGATGGTAAAGTGTAAAGGGCTTGAGAACCATGCGGTCAGTGTTCATTGCTTTAGCCCAACCTTGCAGGCTGGAAGGGAATGGGCATTATCCCTAGGCGCAAAGGCCCTAGTAAATTATAGCTATACTCTGTTATAGATCGCTCTAGGAGTGATAGAAAGGTAGCTAGTTGAGCAGCTCATGCTCCAACAGGAGAAATAGAGGGATTAAGATCCCAGGTACAAATAACCCAGAAGTAACGCTAGAGCTAATTCGCCAGCGTGACGTCAATTCATAACTTCGGAAATTCACTAAAACCGGCTATAGCGAATTTATTCTAGCGAAGTAGATAGACTTGCGCAACTTCGCACCCTTACACCAGGCAAAGTTGCGCACTGACGAGGGATCGTAAATTCACAATTTCACTAAGATGAACATTTTCCTCAAGGTTAGCACTTACGCTAGACATTACTTCGCCTGGTCAGACCAGGCGAATTCAATACAATAGATAGGAGGTTGAAAAAAAAATGTAACATTTTTTTCTAAGTCCCACAAAAAAAGCTGGCATATTTTAGCATAGGAGGGTGGTAGTATGAAAAAGATCGATATTTTTTGGCGGGGGTTACCCTCCTTCCCCCCTATATTTCCTAACATATGGCAACACAACTATACAGGGGGCACATATAGGGCAATAGGACAACTTTATTTAAATTATTAAAGGTTTACTGGGCTTGTTTAGTGGAATGTAGTGGCTGAAACATATACTTCTATTATAACTTAAAGTTCCCGCCATATGCAAATTAGGTTTCGCTAGCGTAACAGCGCTCTGCCTAGCGAAGTAACACTAGTGAAACTACGCTACCATTCGCCGACCTGAGCGTGAATTTTTACTTTAGTGAATTTGCGTAGCGCTGGCGAAAATTCACCTAGCGAATTGCGGCGAACGCTAGCGAATCCAACGCTAGAGTTTTATCGGATCTTAGTGAATTTGCCCCAATGTGTACAGACCTTGGGATAGGGTTTCCCCTCAGGTTCCACTTAGGGAAAAGGCTGAAACTCAGTTCGTACCTTTCCGCATTCAAAGCTCAACTACTACTAACATGACCCCTTGCATGAAGGGATCTAGCCCATGTGTGGTGCAGTGAGTATATGCTCCTTTATGCTGTGTGCTCTGTACTGATACTCTTTACTCCAATGTGGTGATTGATCTATTGCTCTGCTGTTCAATAAATACTGTTTGGTTAAGCATAAAGAATCACTGGCGCCCAACTTATTGTACCTTTGCACTTGGTTACAGTTCTACTATATCCTTCCTCCACCCCGCTGCGAGGGCTTAACCCTGAGAAAAGAGAGTTTCATTCGTGGTGTAATACCATTTGAAAGTAGCTAAAACTGATTCCTGTCACAGCAGTTTACTATAGCGCTACAAAGGTAATTTGTAGCCCATATCAATTTGCTTATCAAAATGTGCACTCATTGTTAAGCTGGAATGATTGTTACGTGGCATTGAGCAACTGCACGCTTTTCCAGCTAAAGGCAAAATTCCAAATTGCTCAAAGCTCAGATACTGTGAAGAAAGGTGAGGAAAGCCCAAAATTCGCGAATTTGAGTCAGGCGAATAAATTTGCCCATCACTAAACAGCAGCCAATAAAGTTAATACACATCAACAGATGGATGTAGCACCATTTACAGTATATTCATTATAGGCAGTGGTGGATTATGATGCTTATAATTCCACTCTCTAGTACAACTTTGCACCTGAAATATGTATATCTAAATATACATAATTTCAATTTTGTACTGATTGTAGCAGTCCTTTCAGTTCCATAAATCTGTCCCACAGCAGCGCTGGTGTTTTCATCAGGCTCTGGTTCTGGAACCTACTTACTGGTCCAATAAAAACTACGTATGGTAGATAATGGTGTTCTGGCTGACAGTCTGGTGCATGGGTACTTATTTGAAGGCACAAAAGAAAGGATCAGTTTGCAGTTGAGTTTGCTGGTTGTATTACTAGCCAGCACTGGTCCTAAAGCAATTTAACTAAACACTAAGTGTGGTAGATAAGCGTTGTCATACACACAGCACTCAAGACAGCTTTGTGAATCAGTAAAACCAAAGCTGAATGTATTATTAAAGTATTTATTTATATTATGTCCATAACTAGCAGTCAGCATGGGTTGTTAACTCTGTAAAATGGATGGAGACCGAGTCACTGGCTCAAAGTAACTTGATTAAAAGGAAAGTGTGTTTTTATTTTACTTCCCAACAGCTAGAGATAGAATTGACAGTTACAATCACTGCAGTAAAGCAAAATACACATCCATTAATTTCACTTTATTTTCTATAAATGCTATTCATCGGAAAATGTGTGTGGGAGTTGCCTTATTGTTGCTTCGGTCAAGGAAGTAAAATGAAATTATATCCATGAATGAAGCAGTTACTTGGCTATGAATGTTCACGGATATATGTATGTGTACTGTAGCACACCAGTCTTTAAATATGTGTTGTATTTATTTTGTGATTCTGTACTGTCAGAAATCTTTCCTACACAGGAAGTTTATTCTCTGTATATAGTACTTTATTTATGTCCTTAAAATCAGATTTTTTATTGTTATTCTTCCTTACACGTTATACCTATACATATTTGTAAGTACAGCCTCTAAGTGGGATGGAATGGCTGTGTATTATCTGTAGATTCACACCATTTGTAAGTGTGTGATAGATTATGCACAGGAATGCTGTAGTAAACGCATAGTTATAATTGTAGAGTAAGCAACATTGCTAAATTAGAAACACCAGTTACAAAATCAATTAACTTTATAGTTGTCTTTAAAGAGAAAGTATTCCATTGACTGTTCTATAGACTTTACAGTTTCAGGGGCATAACTACAGATGAAGCAGACCCTGTGGCTCCAGGGGCCCCTAGGAGAGACAGGGCCCATGAGACTTTTTATACAGTTTCAATAAATACGGGTAAAACAAGTCATCATATAGACTTTTTCAGGCTCGAGCATGCTCAGTTTGCTCCTCTCCCCCTCCCCTCCCTGCTGTAATCCGAGCTCAAAGCTATGAGGAATCAGGGAGAGACTCAGACAGACAGGAAGTGATGTCACAGCAAGCTAGTATGGCAGCTGCTATCCTAAACAAACAGAGACGGTGTCTAGAGCTGTTTACTTAGGAATGGAAAAGCATTCTAAAGAATTAAAATTGTGTTCTAATGTGCACTGCTGCGGCTAATCTATTGGCGATGAACTGCTGTGGTACCTTTCCTTCTCTTTAAAAAAAAAAAAAGAAAGAAAATCTCCAGACAAGCAGATTTTCCTGTGCATACTCCATGTCAGGTATATATCCCTAAGGACTCTCAGCTGGACCCCGGACAGTTCTCTGCGATTATTTTAAACCCAATAAATATACAACTTATATAAATTAAAAAATAAGCAGTTTAATGATATGACACTTGCATAGGTCTCTTGCATTAGAATGTTCAATCGTTTTATTTATTTTTTAAAAAATGCTACTTCTGTCATTGTGCAGCACATTGTTAAAATTTCTGGTGGAAAAGCAACAACTCTTTGTAATCCTACAGTATATACAGACACTTTCATTTTCAACTCTGATCATTGTTCATGGGGCCCCAGTCTCTCGACTTTTTGCCAGGAGTCTTTGTGATAGTGACAATTTGTCATTGTCACTGTAGTCATGTCACTTGACTCCAAAAGGATTTGACCTTTAATGCAAATCATGACAAGCAGATGAAAGGTTTTGGTAATCTGGTGATGGAGGAAAAGCTCATTTTATTCTTACATGATTTTACATGTTCCGGATGCGGAGCTCTTTGCGGAGATCATTTTTTCCCCAGAAGGTTTTTACCTTTTTCCCCATGTAATTATTTATTTTTCGTAAATTAGGCTTTGCGTGTTAACAACATGCATTTTCAATTAAGCGGAGGAACTTTAAAATATAAGAAACGTGTTAATATACTCTTTGGTAGGGTATTAAGCTAGATTAACTACTTCTAATTAGCTGTCTAATACAATGTGTCAGGCATCGTGTGCTTCTTTTAACTTGAGGTCAGAAAAATCAACATTTATACCAACTTTGCTTAAGTATATTGAATTGTCTAATGCTCAATATTAATTGAGAAGCTTGGGGTTTTTATAAAGCACTGGTGAGTGAGTTGTAATTTAAACAAGTGCTGCCTATTAAAGAGAAAATGATTACTTGCTAGCTCTTATCTGTCTCATTACCAGGTGGGTGAGCGATGTAATGCTGGGCTAATGAAACCGAGAAATGACAATGAAGGCAGCTGGCGGTATGTTCTAACTTAGGCCACACACACAGAAAAAAAAAAAAAAATTTTTTTAATGTTCAATTTCATTCACTCATTTTGCAAACATGGGAATGAAAATCAGTCAACATAATGTCATAGTTAACCCTGTTAGTGCCAGCAACTTATTATTTACCCATGCCGTATATTGTGGGTGGCTATATCAAAATGAAACCTGGAAATACAGATTGTTGCTTGGATCTCTTCTGTATTCCACTGCAGCCCTTTCTTCCCAATCTGTCTGTTCTCATTTAGGCTCTAAACAGAGGTTGAAATGCCTGTGTTCTGTATAATACAGGTTCTGAAATATGTGCAAGTTGTTGTCAGTAAAGGCAATGTCAGGAGCTTTCTGGTCTGTAACCATGCCTCATGTATTCTAGCCGCTGCTCCTCCAGGTTGAGCCATAGAAGGAAGTGTGGTTGGTATGTCATAGATGATACTAATGATTTACACTGTTTCCTGGTAGCAGATCTGGAACCCACCTTTGATCCAACTGCAGGCAATAGCCCAATTTAGTGACTATTTAAGCTTGACTCCTCCATTAGCCTTCCTGCTTTGTCCAAGATATCCTAAGTTTCTTTGCTATAAGTCAGGCCCTTGCCTTGTCCTTCTCTGGTTTATGACCCCTGACCTGTTATGGGAATTCAGCTTCTCTAACACCCTCCCCAATCTAGTGTCTGTTTCACAGATTCTGTTTACTTGCTGCCTTCCCTGACCCTGGGCCTGAATTTAGACTTGTTTCTGCCACTTCTTTATGCACATTTACAGTTTCATCAAGGTATCTGTGGTTCTGTTTGTTATTATCAAACCTTTTCCTCAAAGCAATTTGTGTTAAGCCTCAGAATAGTTGGTAGTTATACAGCACAGCACTGCTCCTAAACCAGTTTAACAAACTATTTTGACAGTATGATCCAGCTTAACCAGGAGCCTGATAGTAACATCACTCGCTGCCTTTGGCTTAATTACAACACTGTGCTGAATGGCTCCCTGCTATTAAAAAGTATGCTGGACAAAAGGATTTGTTTGATTGCAGCCTTCCCTGACCCTGTGCCTGTACTGGGACTTTGTTTGTCTGTCTGATCATGTTGTTCAGTTTAACATCAAAGCTTCATTTGAAATTTGTGTCAAGCCTCACATTGGTAGTTAGATAGCACAAAGATGGCTCCTCACAATCCATTCTGGCCAGGGTCAGACCAATGGGTTCCACTCTTCCGGGGCCCCTGCACAATGTGTGAATGCCGGCACACACACCGCATGTGCAAACACCGGCACACATCTTGCATGAGAGAACGCCAACATGAACGCTGGCTTCACCGAACAATTTTGTTGGGGTTGTTGGGGGGGCTTGGCAGATTAGGGGAGAGAGAAGTGGGTTCATGAGGGCCGGGGCCCACCTTTTTTTTCCCCTGTGTCCCGCCAGCCCAGTCTTACCCAGATTCAGGCAGACAGATTACTTGACGTAACAAAGTATGTGTTGAACAGTCTGCTAAGTGTGAGCTTCTGCTATTGAAACCCAAGGCCACCGCACAGATTTCAGCACAGAGACTGACCACCTTAAAGAGTTTTGCTGGCTTTTATTTGCAACAAACACATATGAAGCCACTTTGGTTTGTGTGTTTGACACGGAATAACTAAACCCAAATATCCCACTTATCCCACTTAACAGTACATCTAATTAAGGCGTTCACCATTGTGAACAATGGTGCTTTGGTATGCTAATGAAAAGGTTAAATGCATTAAATGTGTTAAGATGACTTTAGATAACACAGTTTTTTCAGTTAATCCTGAGTCAAGACTAGGGTTGCCAACTTTTTTAGAAAAAAATACCGGCCTAAGCCCCTCAAAAAGCCCCAGCCCCTCCCAAAGGCCCACCCCCAACGATTTTCACACATTGGTAAATACTGCCCCACAGTTCCTAACATGGCCCTCAGTCCAGAATAACTACACCTTCCATTGTCCACAGTTACTTTTTGAACTGTGAGTTTGTGCCAGGCTGTCTGCGTTCCCCACAGCTCTTTCCTGTTTATGTCCGCATGCTCCACCTGCGCTTGGGTCTTTAAAGACACCAGTCACGCCGCCCACAAATCTCATCACGAGAGACTGTGATGTCATGACGTCATGGAAACGCAGAGACATCTCAGGTGCCGCAATCTGCATAGCTGGGGAATTTCGAGCAGGGAGGGAGGAGGGAGCAGCGAAGCTGCTTAAAACTAAATGGCGGTTTCTCCCCTCAGAACTTCACAGGCCGTGTAATTGACAGTATTTTTTTAATACCGGCACTGGCCTTGAGACCTGTTTTTCGGGCCGGGCCGGTTAAATACCGGCTCGGTGGCAACCCTAGTCATGACTCATTTAACACACAAATCCAAGTGGCTTCATCTGTTACATAAACAATCCTGCTTCACACCCTCACTGGTGTTCTCTTTACTCACATTTGAGTTTAGCCCTCACTTGGCTCCTGCAAGGTATTTCTCTTCATCTCTCTCCAGTCCTTTGGAACTCTCTAACTCAGGGGAATCACTCTCTTGTTCCCTGGTGCTCACCAGTACACCTTCCGTGGCCCCTCACCCTCCTCCACTCCAGGAGGTCTCTAGGTGGGAAGCAGCAGCACTGAGGTGTTGCGGCACACCTACTTTTAACTATAGCTTAATCAGCTAATTACACAACTGTCTTTACCTGGGCAGCTACAAAACACCTTATTGGAGCAAGGAATGAAAGCCCACCCTGCTCTCTTCCATCCACTCCAGGGACCCATAATCCAGGCTTTTACTGAGCCGGTTCACAATTTAGACAACTTTACTGGCTGCAGCAATACAGTTATCCCTGGAGTTTAACATTTCACCAGCCTAATGCTGGTGAAAAACACACAATAACGTGCCCTTTAGACACACATATCGTACATAAGATAGAAAGTAAAAGCAACACTATTATTGGTTGCTACTGGTACTTTTTTATTATCTTTGTTAGCAAATTAACCCTATTAGGCTAAGGTGTGCATAGTTGTATTCACCAAGATAACAAACAAGGGAAAGTTGTGCTTGCCACTTTTTTTTGCACCCCCGCTTTAAACCATTAAGCGTGGGTGCAATGAGGCTGTGACCACAAAATACATATAGACAAATACAAGATTTCATCTGTACTCAGCCCATTATCAATATATTTAAGACATTGAGACATTTTGTGCATAAAGCTACTGAAAATGTTTTGTTCAAACATATAGACTTGTAATATGCAGAGCTGTTAAAAATGGGAAAAATAGTTGGTAAAAATGAGTTTGAAAAATATTTCAATTTTAAAGAGTCAAAGAGTATTTGTAAATCAGATGAAGAATAAAGAAAACTTGGAAGGAAAATTGTGAAAGAATAGAGTAAATAATAATAAGAGAAAAAAAAGCAACACATAAGAAATACTTATTGTCATTAAATAAATATGATATACAGTCCATTACACTGGTTTCACCCTGCTACCCTGATAATAACCAGCAGATGATAAACTACATATCCCATAATCACAGGCTACTGTAGCTGATCCTTTATGCTTTGAGCTGGAGTTCAGAAAGAGAGGCAGAGTGAAAGGCTAGATATCCCTGTCCTATTGTAACACCGCTTGTATTCATCCCAGTTATTCTACTGCTTTATGGAAATAAATCTTGGAATTTGTTTTTATTGCGCATAGTTACTTGGGACAAGTAAATATGTTATAATTACGATAATGTTGTCCTAACGTTGCACTCAATGCCCTACCCCTATTTAGAGGGGACATTAAATGACGCTAATTGCTTTTCCATGGTCTAAATTCCATCTGTTGTGGCGCAGTTTACTCTGTGCTAGAGTGCTTTCATTACGTTCATTTTATACATCAGTTTAATGGTATATTAAGCAGGGAACATTGAGTTTAGCAGACTGGAGACAAAAGAGGGCGTTGGAAGAAATGAACAGTTTATATCAGATCACAGACTATGCTGTCTATATAAAAGATCTCCTCCTGGTAACTATTTAGTGCTCATTAAGGTTATATCCACTCTGTCCAAGAATCTAATTTCTTCATCTAAAGGTTTATATAAAAGCTTATTGTCTCTGCAAGCACTTGTGAGATTTCAGGCTGTCTATAATTATTCTTGTTCAACCATTAGACTGTAACCCTTTCATAATCCCTCGGTGTATGTATACTGATCATCATATGGGAAGCTTCCTTCATCCCACAGACTCATTGCCAACCTTTAGTCCAGGTTGCCATTCATAGTATCCCTCTGGCCATAGCAATTGTAGATCCACATCTGGAGGGTTATTGCCTGAAACAGCAATAAGGTGAATAAGGTTAACATTAGCTCATTCCTGCTTTATAGGTCTAATATATCTCTGACCAACACAAAGTAAATGTTTTCTGTTACATTAATACATTTTAATAGACTAGGAGATAACAAAGAGTTAATCCCTCTCCCCCAGGGTATAAATCTGGGCATTTGTGCAGTTCCTTTATATTGAATTGATGTCATGTGCTGGACAGTCTATAGCATTTTAAAGTGAAAAAAAAATACTGGAAAAGTGATACAATCAGGTTCAATTTCCAGTGTCCTAATGCATGAAACAGCTTTTTCCCAACATCTGAATGAATGGATGCTCATATGGCACTTGTCTGATAACAGGGGTGCAGGAGATGGACTGTTTTATGCATGCATGGCGCATACAGAGACTATCTTTTTCAATTTAGACTAGGATGGCTTGAAAAGAGATAGCCTTTAAAGCCCACATGCAGGTTAATTGAGGACTGTTGTACATTTAACAGAGGACCGCTGGGACCGGACTACAAAAGTTCTTTGTTGTAGAATAGTCCATTAAGCCACAAAGCAATGGCAGTGCTAAAATGGTCATATGAATCCCTAGAGATATTGTCATAAATGTGACACTAAGCTCCAATTAAGGGCAGGACCCAACAGACCAATGTGGAAAACATGGCCCTTTATGCTGCCCCACAGGGGAATGGTGTTATCCAGATGCTTCATTTCTGCTACCGAAAAGCAACAACAACAACAAATAATAAGTCAACTGTGCAAAAACAACAAAGATAACAGAGGGGAATTCAGGTGCTAGCAAACAATAACTTTACTGCAGAATGCTAAATTAAGCAAAAGACAAATGTTAATGTTTGTAAATGCAAGTATGCTAAAATTACATGTAGCATTATGAAATGACACTTAGTACTAGTATGGGATCTGTTTTATAAATTGATTGGGACCGTCAGTTTTTCTGAATTTTTTCTGTAATTTAAACCCTATAGGATCGTTTTGCAATGTGGATTAATGATATTGCAGAAAAAATAAATAATTTAAAGATTTTTTAATTATTTGCTTAAAATGAACTCTATGAGAAGTGACCTTCCCGTAGTTCAGAGCTTCTGGATAATGAGTTTCCAGATAAGGGATCCCCAGTTAGGCCATGATCAGGCTAGTGGCTTGCATTTCTTATATTAGCACAACATAGTAACATAGTAAGTTAAAGGAACAGTAACACCAAAAAAAAAAAAAAAAAAAAAAAAAAAAAAAAAAAAAACTGTTTTAACCCTTTAAATGCCACAGATAGTAGAATCTACATTCTGTGGTATTTGTACTTCAAATGCCACAGAACGTAGATTCTACGTTCTGCAGCATTTCAATGCAAAGGAACAGAGAAGCGCCTTTTCAAGCCGCTTGCTCCATTCCTTTTCGTTCCCCAGCCACCAGGCAAGGAGCAGGGACTGGGAACGAGTGGCCCCTGGGTCGCGACTGCCCAGGGGCCACGAGGCAGCAGCAAGCGTATGCAGCATATGCACCCTGCTGCTGCCTGCACTTTTAGAACAGAGGAGTGACTTATAAAGTCGCTCACTCCGTTCTAAGTGCATTACCCATGTTCCCCTGGCCCTAGGCAATCAGCCTAGATGAGGCACGATCGCCCAGGGGCCCCCACGGCAGCAGCAGGTACATCCAATGGACGTGCTCTGCTGCATGCACTTCCTCTTCCTCAGCCCTGCCCCCCTGTGACGGATCAAGAAAGAAGAGGATGGGGAGCCCTCCGGGACGATCGTGGGCCTGCTACCCCAGGTTAGTGCCCCCACAGACACACAAACACACACTTATTTTACAAATACACACTCACATTCACACTTACACTCACACTTGCACACAATCACATACATTTTTGGGGGATCAGGGGGGCCACACATATTCACAGCACTCTTCCACATGCACCCAACATGCAATTGGTCATTTGTACACACACATACGCACTTACACTATGTTGTGTATTTTTTTATCGCATTATCTTTTTCTTTTAGCTGAAAAAAACTTTTATTGCCATGGCGAATAGCGTATTCGCTAATTGCACTGTGCAATACCTTTTGTACGTTATGTCGGTGATTATACTGCAATTTCGGTAATTTGGGTGAAGTTTTTGCCATTTTATTGAATTTTCAGGGTGTTGTTTGCTTATTTATGTCTGTAAAACCTATTTGGCCATGGTAAAATATTCAAACATTGATTCTGACTGCTGATTACACTAGGCAAAAAAAAATCATTGCTTTTTGTGAGTTTTTTTTTATTTTTGTGATTTTATACCTTTTTGCATTGTTCTGTGTTACTTCATTTTACCCATGGAAATTTTATCTACTATATATCCACTTGGGATCTCCGTGCACCACATAGTTTGTTATATCTATGCATATTGGGCATCAAAGTGTTCAGTAGACCCCTGACGTTCATGTGTAGGATGTTTTATGCTGATACGTTACGAAATGTGGGCCATATAATGGGGTAAAATTCAAGCTTTGTGCCGATTTTCAGAAATTTGATAAAAACCGTTACGTTCAACATCACTTTACAGTTTGGCAGTTTGCAGTAGAAACACACATGTACCCATATTGGATTCGTCAGAATGTGTACTTTCTGAAAATATATGGTTTTCTAGGGTCTCTGTACTGTTAGGGGGTCTTATGTCACATATACACATAAGGGGGTGCTTATATTGCAGCAGCCAGCACGTCAGCCGTGAAAATTTATGTACACTATTGTCATTTGGGCGTCTCCATGCGCCACATAGTTTGGTATATCTGTGCATATTGGGCATCAAAGTGTTCAGTAGACGCCTGGCGTTCATGTGTAGGATGTTTTATGCTGATACATTACGAAATGTGGGCCATATAATGGGGTAAAATTTAAGCTTTGTGACGATTTTATGTAATTTGATAAAAACCGTTACGTTCAGCATCGCTTTACAGTTGGCAATTTGCAGTAGAGACACATGTGTACCCATATTGGATTCGTCAGAATGTGTACTTTCTGAAAATATATGGTTTTATAGGGTCTCTGTACTTTTAGGGGGACTTATGTCACATAATACACACAGCGGGGTGTTTTAGCATTATTGTCATTTGGGCGTCTCCGTGCGCCACATAGTCTGGTATATCTATGCATATTGCCCACCAAACTTTTTAGTAGACCCCTGTGCTCCTATTTGGGATGTTTTATGCTGGTAAAGCTACATGGACATTATGATGGTGGAAATTTTAAGCTTTGAGGCAATTTTCAGATTTCACCAAAAGCAACAATTTTGGGAAAGCCTTGCGACTCAGTAGTTTGGAGCAGAAAGACATGGGTACACATTTTAGATTCGGTAGAATGTGTACTTTCCAAAAATATATGGTTTTATGGGTAAACCTATTTTTCTGTGTTTCTACACCACAAAAAACAGCAGTCAATGTGTTGATTTTTCATTAGCTGAAGTTACCCACAGGAGTATTTGTATGTGCTTACTTCATATTGGGGCCTCTAAATGCCAGAAACTTTGGTAAGCCTATTCACAATGGGCACCGAACTGTTTGTAGGGCTGCTGGCAGTCATATTTTGAGTGCTTTCTCTCGGTATGTAGTGATACACAGGCGATATAATGCTGGAAAGTTGAAGCTTTGAGGCAATTTTCAGATATTTCACCTAAACCAACAATTTTGGGAAAACCTTGCGAATCAGTAGTTTGGAGCAGAAAGACATGGGTACCCATTTTAGATTCGGTAGAATGTGTAGTTTCCAAAAATATATGGTTTTGTGGGTAAACCTGTTTTTCTGTTTTTTTACCCCGCAAAATAATGGAGTATTTTTATGCACTAACTTCATTTTGGGGCCTCTAAATGCTAGATACTTTGGTAAGTCTATTCACAATGGGTACCAAACTGTTTGTAGGGCCCCTGGCAACCATATTTAGGGTGCTTTTTCTTGGTATGTAGTGATACACGGGTGATATAATGCTGGAAATTTTAAGCTTTGAGCCAATTTTCAGAAATTTCACCAAAACCAACAATTGTGGGAAAGCTTTGCGACTCAGTAGTTTGGAGTAGAAAGACATGGGTACCCATTTTAGATTTGGTAGAATGTGTATTTTCCAAAAATATATGATTTTGGGGGTAAACCTATATTTCTGTGTTTTTACCCCACAAAAATTGCAGTCAATGTGCTGATTTTTCATTAGCTGAAGTAAAGTCCTGGACAATTTGGATGCGCTAACTTCATATTGGGGTCTCTAAATGCCAGATACTTTGGTAAACCTATGGGCATCAAGCTGTTCAGTTGGCTCATGGAAATCATATGCAGGGTGTTTTTTCTTGGTACCTAATACAGTGTGGGATATTCAGAGCAGCAAAATAAATACTCTGAAGTGATTTTTCAAAATTTTTATAAAAACCGCTACATTCAGACAAGCTTAGATGTTTGGTAAGTAGGAGTAGAGAGACATAGTTACCCATTTTGGAATCAGCAGAATGTGTATTTTCCAAAAATATACACACGTCCATCAAGTTCAACTTTTTAACTCTATTTTAACCTGTCTAACTGCTAGTTGATCTAGAGGAAGGCAAAAGAAAAATGTCAGGAGATAACTTACTAAGATAAGTTCTGAGTTGCAGTGGTGCAGTTACCATCAATGGCCAATCAACAAATAGACAAATCAGACTAATTAAAGTAAGAATTAAAAGCAAAAATGTGATTGGTTGATATGTACAGTGGTGCAATTTAGAGAAAGTAGACAGTCAGCTCCACTGTGATTAAGCAGTGCTTTGATTAGTACAGTAGGTACACAGAAAACTAGGCAGAAGAATTACAGAATTGTAATATGCGTATTGCCTTCTCCTTAAGTCCTGCCTCAGGCAGTGCTCTGTTCACGGCACATATGTCAGTATTGGAGTGAAGAGACCTGTGGATACATGTGGATGCACCATTCCAATCACTGTCTGCAAAGCGAAAATACATAATAAATATGCTATTATAAAATTTGCACTTCCAGTGCACAAAGTCTTGGGTGCAGTAGAATAGGGTTGTGCTGGAAGAACCCCACGCAGGAGGGGGGGCATATTACATGTAGCAGAGATTTTATATATAAATATAATGGGTTGAGTGCAGAGGACCTCTTGCATTTGTCTATATATATATATACAGTAGGGATGCACCGAATCCAGAATTCGGTTCAGGATTCGGCCAGGATTCGGCCTTTTTCAGCAGGATTTGGCGGAATTCTTCTGCCCAGTCGAACCGACTTGCATATGAAAATTAGGGGTGTAGGGGGAATTGCATGAAAAAATGTTTTCCCCTTCCCCCCTTAATTTGGGGTGGATTCAGGGGTTCGGCTGAATCCAAAATAGTGGATTTGGTGCATCCCTAATATACAGTTAGTGTTTCTAATGTTTACACGGGATGGTTGCTTTCCACGGCTGCACTGTTGAATTCCAAGGATGCCAATACATTCTGCTTGTCACCCGATGTAGTTGTGAAAATGCTCAAACAGTCCGTTTTATGGTATTGTTCTCTAGCCACAAAATCCACAGGATTACATGTTATTGCATTTACTGACTGTTGTGTGTTGTGTGTAATAATTCAGATCTTCACGACCCAAACAGTTTTTCTGTCCCTGAACAAGTTGTTTCAGACATTCAGGGATTTTCAGCACTAAATCCACTAGAGAAAACCAGTAGCCCTTTCCCTTGCTGCCTTATTATGCAACAGTAAATGATTCTTTCTCACTTGCATAACTGCTGCTCTGAAATGTTTTACTGTACACTGATTATTTTCAATGTACATTAACTACAGAGGTGTTGTTGCAATATCTTTAGAAGTGAATGCAAATTGCTACTATATATTATTTTTCCACTATATTTCTTACAGTAAACTGGAATCCTAGACAAAAGCAGGTATCATATGGAGTCTGCTTTTTAAAAACAACAAATACACCCATTTTACATCTACCTTGAATGTGCCTAAAAATTCCATAATTTGTATACTGAACTTACTGAACCATCCTAAAGGTTCATCTTCTCAACAGCAGCAATGATCCAGGATTTTAAACTAATCACTATCTTGAAACCTATCTGTGACAATCATATTCTGGGTTTTGAGTAACTGTTTATTAAAGACTATTGTTAGTGGTTGTCATAAATTATCAAGCATTAAATGAGACTGACATGTAATATAAGTTGATGCTACAAGGCTGATTATTACATTCTGATGCTAGTTGCATTGGTTTCTGTGCCACCATGTAGTCATTATCTGTATTCATTACTAATCAGCTTTATATTGTGACATTCCCAGTACTTCTTTAGTTAATCTTTAGATATCCTTTAACTCATACCTATTGAACCAAAGGTGGCTGCAATAGGCAGGTAAGCACGCAATGAGAGGAAATATATAACTAAAAAAATAAACCTTGCACAGGTCTCTGAGGCATAGTTTGCCGAATGCTTCCAATTCTTGGAAACAAAGAGAGATCAGTGTTAAAAAAAATATGGAAATTGTGCTTCCATACCAGCTGTGCAATGCAGATAAAATTGACTGCTGTGATAAACAGTATGAAAATAATTGCCAATGCACTCTTTGATCATATGACCTTATAGTGTTAATTATATCTATTAAAGTAATTCCTAGACATTACAATGCAAGGAAAGGAAAATAGCTCTAGGAGGGCAATATGCATCAGCACCACATCATAATGGAGATATAATGAAGATCAAAAAAAGCTAGAATTAAATAGTGCACCAGTGGTCAGATCAATACTAAAATATAAGAGAATGCTTGCTTGTCTATATGGAACAAAACTTTTTTTTATTGCTTATTGTTTCCAAACCCCCTCCTCATTTAGATTATAAGTTCTCCTCTTTACCTCCTGTATCAATCGTATTTTGTTTTAAAGTGGACTTGTCACCCCAACATAAAAAGCTTTATAATAAAAGTCCTTTTCAAATTAAAAACGAAACCCAAATTCTTTTTTTCTTAAAAACACCCATACATGTTATAAATGCATTTAAAGATTTCAACTGTCAATCATATTTTGCCTGCCCCTCCTCTAAGCCTTAGGCATAGAGACGGGGCCAAGTAATTACTTTCACTTTCCATTTTGCATTTCATACATGCCACTGCCCTCTTCACATTCCCCTTTCTTGCTCACAGTCTATAATTGTGTAGCTAGTAGGCATCAAGTCTCCCATTCTGGCACATAAACAAGGTGTTACAAAGCTAAATAACAGTGTCCACAAAATGGCTGCTGCCTGTTTCCTGTGGTTGTGAATTTCAAGGCAGGTGGCAACACAGATTGAAATAATTTATATAATGTAAGAAAAGTTTTACTTTGCTTTACAAACTCAATAGATACGAATATGGAATTGCTGCCTGGAGCCTTACCAGGACCTCCGGCTGGCACATGTTCTCAGTCCGGCGTCGCTCCCAAAATGGCGGCGTTTGTGGCGTTGAGCGGTGGTGTCATCGAATTGCGACGAACGCGCTGACGTCACTGCTCGCTTTCTGGTGCCAAATTTGTAATTTAAGGCACTCAGGAAGCCAACTCAGCCTAATATAGGAATTTATTCCCACATTCCTGGGTACTGTTATCCTGCTACTGTTGAATCTTGACCCTGCCTGGACCTTTTACTGAACTGTTGCTGCCTACCTATTGAACTGTTGCCTGGACTTTGACCTTGAGTATTGCCTGATCCTTGCCTGTACCTTGTTTTGGACTTTAACCCCTTGCTTCCTCCTTGGTCCCGACTACTCTCCCTTGGGAGCTGACAGGCCCCCTCACATTTATGTCATCACTGAAAAAACACAGAACGGCATTGGTGTTTTTTCACCGGTGGAAAAACTCCATTTGCGACATCTATTTACAGCATGTTGGAGTGCCAAAACACTGTGAAGTGCAATGTGTATGTAAACAGCAAAGTATAAAATCAGAACTAAGTAAACATTTACTGTAATACTGTATAAAATAAATTCAAAAAGTGTTTTGTACCATTTTGTAGGGAAAATAATCACACACATACCAACAAACCAGATACTGACTTTTATTATTCATCATGTTTGCACTGCAATTTCAGACAGCACACATTTCAAATCAGATTATGCAGACACAATGCATTAATTACCGCACATATTAAAATGTTCTTATCAGGTTTCTAAATATGAAAGTGCAAAAATAGTCAATATATTAGTTATTTGGATATGAGAGGTGAACATGACGGCGTGCTTACTGTGTATGTGTAGGGAAAGTCTCAGATTTTGCCATAGATCACTGATTTTCTATGACACACACATCTCCATAATTAAATATTTGGGCTCTTTGTCAATGTATGTCTGTCTGTCTGGCACTACACGGGCATCCGCTACATGGGCATCTATTTGAAAAATGTTCCATCCAATACCCAACCCACATACCACAGGTACAGATCGAATCATGTCTTAGCAAAAAAAGGTTACAAATATGAATCATTAAAGGTTCTGAACGGCTTCATATCTATTTTTCCCCTCGAGATTATAGCAAGATTGCTTCCTGAGGTCACTAGATATCACATAGGTTCAGCAAATATCTTTATCCTTTAATAATGCCCTCAGAAAATGATCAAATACTCATTAACATTAAGGTAATTCATTTGAAAGTTGGCATGTCATCCAGATAAGTAAGTACTGTTCCCATTAAAGAGAATGTAAGTTTTACTTTGCTCACGAGTCCCGGTCTTGTGCTCTTGAAAGCTTCTAATATCTGCCATCTGGCAGACCAAGTGCAACCTTTGAAAAAGTTAAGTGACTGTGAATTTTAATGTATAAGATAAATATCAGCAGTTGGAGACATTTCAATTGAAATGTTCTGAACCCCGAGCCTCATGTCTCTTAATTCAGCAATATGTGCTCCAAACGGCAACAGGAAAAAAAATGTGCATAATGATGAGCCTCCAATAACAGAGTTGGGTTATTCTTGTCAAAGGCTAAACAGCTTTACTTCCAAATGATTAGGATTTTGAATAATGCTGAGCATATTTTTCATGCATGTCAGTTGTAAGTGTCCATATTGGAAAAGATTTGTTCACTTAAATCTTCACCTGCTTTTGCATTTGAGTCTCCCCCACCTCCCACAAAAAATAATGGAAGAACAGATTCTGTTTTCAGGGGCTTAAAAAAGTCTCATCGTACTTATGGGTATGGGATCCATTATCCGTAAACACATTATCCAGAAAGCTCCGAATTATGAGAAGGCTGTCTCCCATAGACTCAATTTTATCCAAGCAATCCACATTTTTAAAAATGATTTCCTTTCTCTCTGTGGTTATAACACAGTATCTTGTACATGATCCAAACTTAAGTTACAAATTACAGAAAGATCTGACTATGAAGATTCTTTTGAGTTACTTGTGTTAGATACAGAAAGGTCTGTTATCTAAAAAGTCCCAGGTCCCGAGTATTTAAAATTGCTGCATCCCAACCCATACTTTGGCCGACATAAAGACCAGATTTTTTATCCTGTTCCACAGGTTTCAGCAAATAAATTTTAAATAGTGAGCTAAACACTGATGTACACCACGTGCTCTTTTTTTTATGGAAAGTTGAAGTGGCTTGGAGATTTGCCTAGTAGGAGGGCCATATATCTTTATTTGTGGAATTCTTTCCTCTGCAAAGGCATTGAGAGGATTATCTTCTTTAATTAACAACTTCCAAATGTGCTTTATATATGTAAAGGAAACTTCCCACGGGTAATATGGGGCTGTGAACTGTACATGAAAAACCAACAATATACACTGCCTAATCTTTTATATCATGCAGAGATCAGTGAATGGGAGATCTGACTAATTTCTGAATTAACTGAATATATTTGGTTATTCAGTCAAGAGTTTAATAAAACAGTGCCAGCCCCACCAACATTACACAGAATGAGGTAGCCTGGGTTAGTATAATCAGTTTTTAATCTGTAAAAACTGATCTGCTCCTTCAGTGGGGTTATGTTTATTTAGGGGTAATCACAGAATTCTTCACCTTCTTCTCTACGCTATGGTATTTCTTTGCCGCTTTATCAAGCTAAAAAGTCTGATGGTTTGAATCTGTTTCTACTACTTGTTTTAAGCTGTGCAACTGTATGGCTCGTGCACAAATTTAATTGCAAATTGTGCCTAGTTGTTACCCACAATGCAGTTTCCCTCACCCATGAATAGCTGGGAATAGATTTTACCGCAATTTGATTGGTCAAACGATGGAATAGAAAATTTTCAATCGATGCATAATATCGGTCGAATCGAACGATTCGAACAATTTTAACCATGCGAAATTTTTTTATTCAATCAAAAATAATGAAAGCCAATTCGGTACCTTGGATCTGGCGAACTAGGCAGTCGAATAAAAATTTAAAGGGGAAGTAATTAGACAGTCGAATAGTCGAATATTCGAATAGATTTTTATTTGAATTATTCGATTCAACTGAATTTTCAAAATTCACTGGTCGAAGTGGTCTTCAAAAACATTCGAAAATTCTAATTCTTCATGTGAATTTAGTAAATCTGCCCCTTAGTCATGTCCCCCGCAACTTGAGCATAATGCACAAGCTGTCTGGTTTTGACCCTGACTTTCCAATTTTTTGAAGGGCTGTCCAGGTCAAAACTGGTTGCCTGGTTTTCCAAATTAGGAAAACTGGGCAAGATTCACTTTGAAGTGACGATTGGCCAATCACCGATCCCCACATCATAGCACACCCTGATGTCACAACTGCCCCCACAGCATTACAACCCTGCCGTCGTTGTACCACAGTCCCACTCCCTGCCAGGATTCAACCGGTGGCATCCCTAGAGTACACTAATATATACATTAAGTCTTTTTGACCAGGCCATGTCTATTTATATCCAGCCATGCCCACTGTCTTTTCATGCCTTCAAAATTTAAACTGTTGTTTAGAAAAAAATGTATAGTTAATGTTGAATGACATGATTTCAGCTTTATTTCAAGGTGCAGAATAATCCTAGCAAGATAGGAGTGCCCACTTGCTAGGAATAATTCTTCCTCCCACCACCTAGTGACCACCAAACACATTTTGTCCAACTATATGCAGCTCAAGTCCTAAGTAATTCTAAAGAGTCCCCAACTGTTACAAAACTACAACTCCCAGAATGCCTTGACCAATGATTATATATTGGATGCTGTAACGTTTGAGAACCCAAGATTAAGAAACATTTGATTCAAGTTACACAACAAAAAAGCTTTATGGTGTTCTCGACATGTTGTCCACCGTATCTAAAGGTAAGAAGTCAGCATCACTTAATATGCGAGGAAAAGCAATTGACATTGTAAGATTTTCTTTAATCATATAGGAAAGGCTAAAACATGTCAGATTGCTACATTGCTGCATTGTTAGAATGTACTGTAATAATACGCACTGATACTTAAGTGCAGGGAGGGATTAAACAGTTCTTACATTGGCATAATTTGCAAGGCATTAAAATAAATGTACTGCAGTGACCAGACCTTTATGTTTCATTGTCAGTCTCACTTATGTTTAAAAGTCCCTTATCATCACTTGGGTAAATACAAAAATATGGTGTCTATTTTATTATACGAGCTCAGTAATAATTGCGATTTCAATTATGACTGATTCAGAGCTTGAAAGGGGATATAATGGCTTTCACTATTAAAAGCTGAATTACTGTCATTATACAAAAGGTGCACTTTATCACTTAGCTTTTTCACTCCCTCATGAGTGCTAATAAATACGAGTATTTTTTTTTTTTAACTATTAAAAAGGCCATTATAATTTTAAGATATTTCAAACTTTTACACTGACAGGATATGGTTCCAGAAGGAAATATCTGCTAACTCCTTCACTGCCAAACTGGGATGCAGCCTTTTTACAAACCTTCTGTACACAGCAGCTAAGGTTGACCAAATACCATAATGTTTATAACCTTACTTAATACAGGTTTAGCTGCAGATGAAACCATGACACTGCCCATTTCCACATTTTGTGCAGAAATATCTACCGTGGCCGAGTTCTACATAGATTAACAGCTGAGCACTAGGCACTTTGCTGACGACATCAATGATGACAAGTGGACTCAGACTGGGGGTGGGGGCAGTGTGCAGCATATTAAACATCTAAAGCAGAGTGCTGCAAAGTGCAGAATGTTCTCTATGACCCTAGCTGAGCTTACAAAAATTTACATTCAAACCATAGTCCTGTTATATTCTACAGTTCACGAAAAAAGGCATTTATTCCTTACCTGGTGTACCCTATTTAAACAGAAAGGGATGCTCCTGGTGCTCTGAACTCTCACATGTGCTCCATAGCCAGTTGGGCGACAATAAACAGTGAAACAGGTGTCCTCTTGGAGTCTACCCAATTATGGGGCAGATTTACTAAAGTGGATAACGCTAACGACTTTTTGCCAGAAATCCCTTCCGTAGGGACATCGCCAATTTACTAACAGGCGCTGACGACCATTCGCTAGCAAAAGAGACAGCCCCTAGCATTCATTTGCACAGGCCGCTTTTCATTCTGGCGAATGGTCGTTGCTCTGCAAATTCACTAAATTGCAGATTTTACTTAATGTTACCTCTTTCTCCAGAGTTTCCTTTGCCATCTCAGGGGCTGCCACATATATTTTATGGTGTGCTCATGTCTAGGGCATTAGAGGAGCTTTAATGTCTTTATTAAGCTCCCTTGGACATTTGTAATGTGGCCACTTCAAAAATTTAGGGCTAGTCCACACTGGAAGATTCGGGTAGATTTGTCACCTGGCGACTCATCGCCTCTTCTTTGGGGCAACTAATCTCCCCGAACTGCTTCCTCCTGCCTTCCAGCTGTTTAATGAAGAATTGCCTGCGCCTATTCACACGCGCTGCTGCGTTTTCCAAAATCACTCGAAATTCCCAGGCAACTTTGAGCGACTTTGGAAAATGCAGCGCCGCGGGAGAATAGGTGCAGGCGATTCTTCATTAAAGCAGCTGGAAGGTAGGGGGAATCGGTTCGGGGAGATTAGTCCCCCAAAGAAGAGGCAATTACTCGCCAGGCAACAAATCTCCCCGAATCTTCCTGTGTGGACTAGCCCTTACACCAACAGCTCTGAAATTGACCTAAGCTTAAGCTTACACGAATGGACACTAGAACGCTATGAAATGCTTGGACTGAAGAAGTATCCCAAGAGAAAAAACAAATTTGCGCCTGGCAAAGTGTGCAAAACAGTCGCTGGCTACTATTCGCCCTTTAGTGAATGTGCACTTATGGCTCAGCAAGCTACAGAGCAAAAGATAGGAGCAAGAGGTGCTGCTAATTTAGAAAGCAATAGATCCCAGAAAATAAAATAGCATGGGGAAAGGCCACCTTTACCAAGTAATGCATTTTATCTATTTACCATAAGAAGCATATATATTTGCATTCATTTTCATGGCATCACTTATTCATGTTTAATCATTCAGCACGAGCCGCACATTAATAGCAATAAGTACAGAAATTAACACTAACCAGAGGAAATTTTAAACAACAACAAAAAAAAATACAAAAGGAATTGCCACAGCAATTATTTTAACAACTGTACAATCATGAATTAAATATACACTTAAGTAAGTTATGTAATATTTAGACTCTGTGGGTTAATACAGTGTATATTGTCCTGAATACATTTGAATATATTTGCTTCTGGTGTATTTATTTTTCCCATTATTGCTTTGTTCTTGCAGAAAAATGTTAATTACCAAGTTGATTTTAAACACAAAGTAGATTTTGTAGAATGCATATACACACACGTGGTCCTTCAACTGCTGTTGTGTAGCTTGAAGGTGATCTACAGTGTGCTGGTTGAGCATTAATATATCTTACAACATCAATAACATTAATGTTTTCATCTAATGAAATGAAATTAATTAAAAATATATTCAATTCATCTGTTGGCAGTTTATTACATATGGGTACTTCCATGATACCTAGGGAACCCTGAACATTTCCAAATCCAGAAGAGAACAGTCTTACCCCTATTAGTGCTGGATGTCTGCTCTATTCTACTTACCTATGTCTGCTGCTGGTTAACCAAAACTTACTGAGGTAAGGCAGTAGTTGTGCTGACAAGCTGCGGATTCATACAGCACTTTTCAACTCTCTAACCCCTACTAAGGCTCATGGCTCACACACACAGCATATATATATTCTGTAAATGCCTATCAAGAAGGTACCTACAGTATATGCACAACAAAAACAGAGAGATGATCATTTTACAATGAAGTCCTTGTCTGATGTTACCTGTGCTCCACCTAAATTTGTGAAGACCATGTATTGCAGCAAAAACTCCAAAGCGTTTGATACCATGCCCCACAAACGACTGCTTTCTAAACTAAGGTCTGTTGGT
>CM044446.1:65029461-65044422 GCA_024363595.1 Xenopus borealis
TTTTTTGCCTTCTTTTGGATCAACTAGCAGTTAGGCAGTTAAGATAAAAAAAAAAGTTATAAAAGTTGAACTTGATGGACGGGAGTCTTTTTTCAGCCTAACTCACTGTGTACTTAAAAGCTCAGCCTATGCAAAAATATTGTTGTGCCATCCAAAATTTGGCTGGTTACTTAGTGAATCTGTCTCAAGCTCATACTTGGTCACACTCATTTATTAAGGATGGGACAATGCTGAAATGAAAAACACAGGTGCAAACTTCATACTGCTGCTTGCACCCTGAGGAGCAGATCTGTACACTCCTAGGATGGAGTGCAAAGAGTTTCACCTACTCTGAATAGAGTGCTGCCTGTGTTCAGCAGCGTTGCATGCAGAGGGGGTGTTAGTTGGGTTGCAGGTGGGCATTCTTAACCTGCAACCCAACACACTAAAGGCACCCTTGTACCAGTCAGTATTATACTCTGAATCTTGTGCGGAATTGTGAATTTAACTTAATATTTAGTTTTCCAGTACATGAGTTTGTATGATTCATAAATTAGCCATGGTATCTTTGCATCAATGTAATTTCTGTTGTAATGGTATTTGAAGAAAGTCAAGACTAGACTAGATTAGAAAGTTATTTCTTTGAGAAATAAAAAGCTGTATGTAAAGCAAAGAGAAGCTCTGTTAAAACAGTTCTTGCTGTTAAATATTTGTACTATATTGTTTTTTTGCATTTTCTATACAGTAGTTATTTAAAGCTCTATATAAAGTGCAGACTAACACCACTTCACCAAATATTTGGGGGAATTTCTTCTGTAACCATCTGTGCTACATTTACCTCTGAGCGACATTTAATGATACTGTGATGATAATATACAGTGTCAGCAGCTGAGAAGCGGATTTGACTTTGAGTTGATCAATTTGCTTTTTGTATTGCTGCAATTTTTTAGATGTTGTAAAAAAACAAGAAAATACCTGCTGGTTGGGACTAAGGTGACATCTGGCAATAGCCCTAAAGGTTTCTCTATCTAAAATGATTTAAGTTATGTTGAAAGGGGTCAAAGTACTTATGTTGTGGGATAAGGCTGCGGCGTAAACGACAACCCTTCTTTCCAGTATTTAGGTTTTCCAGTTATAAATGAATTAATCACCCAGCCTATACATACTGAAAGTGGGACAGCTACTAATGACTTGGGCTAGTTTAATTCAATTAGATTCTGTCACAAAATCAGACAGCCAATGTTAGTGTGAATGTGGGAAGAGCATTTTTGTCTATAGCAGTTAATAGCATGCTGGCTACTTTAGTTAGTTGAACATTTATATCAATTTCTTCTGCTTGTATTGGCACCGCTGGGTAGGCACACGACTGATCAAGTGGGGATCTCTTGCAGCTGAATTGAAGTAACAAATCAGCCATGTTACCAACAGATGTTTTATTGTCTGGATGCCACTGGGAATAGTCTGGCCAGATTTGCTCTTGATGGCACAGTTAAGTTCCATAAGCTCACAATTTAAGGAATGTTTTCAGTTTAACCTCTCAGCGGTTGTGAAGTCTCTGTATCACAATGGAACATTTTCTTTTGATGCTGCAGATGTAAAAGGGTTAATCAAACATGCCATCTGGGAAGTTTCTATGGTATTCCTGTGGCAAATTCTCTGTTATTCAAAATAGGGAAAGAAAATGGTTTGATCATCTGCTGTATTTCTAAAGACATGGTTAATTAGGAATCTACAACACACTTCTAAATGACTGTCCAAAACTATTACACAGGTCAATATAGAACCCAGTACAATTAGAGTAGTAATCTGCTTGTGTGGACATTTTGGTTAAGGGCTTTCTTGTTGTTTTGCAATTGCCTTATAATTCATATTTCTGTCTCCTCTTCCTTTTTAAACTAAGTCCAGGTATGGAGCAGGCCAGTCTTAGCTGCCATGTTTCAATGAATTTACCTATTGTTTATATGCTTGTCTGACTGCTTCATCTGTACTAACACAGCAGAATCATTTAACCCACTACTAGCCAAGCCGTTTATGAAGTTACACTATGATTTTGAGCCTTGTGTATAAAGTAAAGGTACAGCTGGATGACCATTCCCCACAGAACTCTACCTGATGCCTGACAGGCATGATTTCGTAACAATTTTTCAGAGAATATGAAGGATAAAAAACTTTTCTTTCACTCATGGTTAGTGGTTGGCTGAAGCCATTTATTGCAAAGCAACTGTGTTTAGTCTTTTTAAATCATAATCACTACATAAACTACCCAAATGACACTGATCAAAAGTTTACATACCCTGCTGATTTGGCCTGATAGGGGCACCTTGCTATCAGTGCCGGCCTTTTGAGGGTTAACAACATCTGGAGCCTGGTGTTATAACAGTTTCTTTTACCTTCACTGTGATTCATCACCATGATGTCATCTAGGGGTATATACTGTGGTTTGTGTCTCTGCACTGTGTTTCCTTGACAAAGGTCCTTGTGTGGGACCAAAACGTTGGATTAATAAACTTTTTTTATTTTTATCTCCGGTTCTGTGTTTTTGCAAATCCTGTGAGTGCCATCACTTTTGCTTCATTTTATATCTTACATGCATGAGCACCCAGGTATCGTCTACCATTGGGGTGGGCGGCCCATATCTGCGGTTTTTATATAAATATATATATATATATATATAAAGTATCGGCACTCACCACTCCAATCGACAATTAGCTGGGTGCTAACCATAGAAAATTTAGTAGTCAGTGAAAGCACTCACAGCACTCGCCATCAAACAAAGCACTTATATATATTTATAATGGTATAAATGGACCCGCACTCCTTGTTTTTTGTAAAGAAAGGATCAAGGACCCTTGATAAAGGCCGCAATGGGGCCAAAACATTGGAGATGTATTGTGAATAAAGGTCCATTTATACCATTATACTACATACAGTTGACCAACGCACCCAATGATAAACTTTAAATCCAGAAGGAGTGCACTCATTGCATAAACTGTATATATATATATATATATGTATATATAGCCACATAGAAGCTTCAAGGCTGCAATTTCTCAAGAGATAAAGAGTATAGATCAATGTGATGTTTTTGCTAGGTGACAATAGTTGACACTGTGCATGTAGTATACTGTGCATACACTGTACTTTCTATACTGCTTTAAAGGGTTAGAGTTCAAGTTACTGTTGAAGTGTAATGGCTGCATGAACCTGCTAATAAAACACTGTTATACTCTGCTCATCCTCGGCTACCAAACATAACAATTAATATTTTATCTCATACCATTAGGGAGAATGCAAGCTGAATATAAGCATGGTAGACTGTGAAATATATTAACAGATGCTGGAACAGAATCTGTCATCATACTAGTTCGTAATAATACCTGCAGATGTATTCTTATGGGCAGTATATCTCCCCTACTGGACTTTCCTATAACATAAACAAAGATGCAAGCTTGGAAATAAGCTTTGCTTCAAATTGTAATGAGTACCTTCCCTGGTGGTCTAGTGGTGTGGCGGGGACACCCGCCACGCCGCTCCCTTCCCCTTCGTCAGGCTTCTTCTTAGTGCGCGTGTGGCACGCACTTCCTGATTCTATAGTGCATGCGTGCTGGCATCAGCAATGGTGCGAATTTCAAATATATTTAAAGGGGCAGTTGGAGTTTGAGCATTGCCCATGATAGGATTTATCCTGGTGCTCTGTACTTGTGCTGTTTAAGCTTCTGTTCTGTTCCTGAATACCTGTTTGACCCTGCCTGGCTTTTGACTACTACTGTGACCTTTGGCCTTAAAGACTTTCTATCCAGTCGTGCCCCATTGCTGGCCAGAACTCCTGCCCTGTACCTCTCGTTAAGTCCAGGTGGCATCTGAGTAGCTGAGGGCTCCTCCCGAAGCCAAAGGCGGTCACACTACTGGTGAAGCATGAGCCTAGACCAGAGCGCTTGCCATTTGTTCTGGCATGGGGTGCTGCCCGTAACACAAATATAATGAAGAACGATGGGTTGAGGATGTAATAGTGGCAGAGCAACAAGTTAAGTAAAGACTGTACCGAACAATTGTTATCTGGCTTTAATGAGACTACATAAAAAAATCTTGAAGAGGCCCCATACAATGTCCAAAATTATGTTTGGTCTCTGTAGACCCTGCTGTAAATGGCCCTTGCACATGCACTGCTGCCCTGGAATTACACTTTGCCCACAATACAAATGTAACTGTATTTACCTTGCCAGCGAGAGGCGATTCTTAGAGCTAGCTTGGATTGTTTACTAGTGAATTTCTTTAGATGAGTGCTTTATCCACCAGGATAATTTGTCACAATCTCTGGCGATTTATTGCAGAAAAAAGATGTTTGTGTGACATTAGCCTTGCATTGTTACATTTTCGATTGTCCTGCTCAAATTACTGTACATTGCTCTTGCAGTGCATGAAAGAAGAACCTGAAAAAACACACAACAGCGTAAACTGTAAAATAACCCCTTTAATAAGAGGTGAAAATTAATTAATAGGCCTGAGGTCTAAATATTAATTCATGTTTTGTACTGTTATAGAGATACTTAAATGAAAGATAGTCTATTTTAAGAAAAATAATAAAAAAGCCACTCATTGAATTGTATGAAACATTTAACTGCCAATTATAATAATGATATAACAATGATTTCTGCAGACACCTGCAACCTAAATCTTAATTTTAGCAGTGCTGTTCCACATGAGTGAGGATGAGGTGAGGTGTTGTCTATGATAAGCATGTGAGGCCTTGATGAAAAATTGCTATTGGTGTTGGTTAGACATGCATTTGGTGTGAGATCTGCATTTTGGCGTCTGGGATTTTTTTCATGAAGCCAAGCCAAATATCAACGGGGTGGAACAAACTCTCCATGGATGCTCAGCCCTGGACAGCCTAAACACCCTTTCACATGAGCAATACTGAAGCAGTCAGTCCATACATTTGCCCTGTTGGGTCTGCATTTGTCCCCTGGTTTTGCCGAAACAGCTTGATTGCTAGACAGACTGGAACACACATAGCGGTTAGATCTATAAAACAGCATTGCAGCTTGGCCTGGCAGTTTGGGAAATAATTCATTAAATATAAATTACACAACAAACTGAAACCAAAAACAATAAAACAACCCCAAGAAAAAGTTGAAATGTTATCCCATTCTCTGCAAAATATGCTCAGTTCTGTATGTACGCATTTAATATGTATAACACAGATCAACAAGATAATTTTTGTTCCTCAAGCCAGTCAAACTGCAGCTCCCATCATTCTCAGCTGAAAGTGATGGATATTTTAGTGCAGTCCAACTGCGAAATACACAGATTGTTCAGCCCTTTTCTCGTCTGGAGGAATCCATACTCACACAAACATATATTGATACAGGAACCAACATGCACATGCCGTATATAAAAACACACATGCTCGTTCCTCTGAATTACAGTTCCCCGTGGGGGGGAAAATTGGCAGAGCCATTGTTTATAATAAAGCTTCTGTTCCCATGGACACCACCATTCTCCAACCAAGATGACACAGTGCATTGAAGACAAGGCCTGGGAGATGAAATCCCTTGTGTTCCGCTCTTCTTTCAGCCATAAGTGTTGCAGCTTTAGGTATTTTCACCCTCGTCAGTTCAGTGTTCACGGAAGCTGATCATAAGCCATTGCAAGATCCCATCCAGTATTATTTTTCTTGTTTTGCTGTACACATCAACAGATCATTTCACTAGTGCTTAAGGCCTCATAAATTTCTCTTATTGCTCATCTGCTTCCATAAATAAGTCCCTTTGATAGTTAGTGGGAAGATGTTATGACACTCTAGGGTATGTGAAGGGACATTGGTACTGTCATTTTTTCTCTCTACCCTTGGCACCCTGGTGCCTCCGATCTTTCTGAAGATTCAGGGCACGCGCTCTTCATTACAGTTTGGGCACCAGGGACTTGTTTTTTTTGCAAGATTAATGAGCGCCATGGAAATTCTCCTGCGCATCTCGATAATTAAGTCTTTGTTTATCAAAAAACAAGTTATATTAGGAGCAGAAAATTCACAGTAATTATTCATAATCCTAACAATTCAAGTGTAGCTACCTCATTTGCCTGTGTAATTCTGCTTTTTAATTTCTTGCATACATTTGCATATTAATTTTGCCCGTCGGCTGCAGCAGGCTTTGACAGTTACTATGTGATGGTTTTCGCAGGGGTGAGGCTCAGTTGGGTGGCATTTCGACTGGGTGCAATGATAAATTATGATTTTTTTAATTTGCTGCATAACAAATTAACTCCTTAAGAGCCAATTAAGGAAGAAAGTCGTTCTTGTTTCAGGTGCGGCATCTGTTCAGCACATTTGAAGGTGTTTTCTTCCAGAGTCTTCTCAGACATATAAAGCTCCTATAGAGGGGAAACACAGCACATGATCACTCCCATGCCCACAGGACACTAAAAAATAAAAGGATTGTTTGGTTTTTCTGTATTTTCAGTCTGTGTGCCATTGGAACGAAGCTTTCCTGATAGAGAGATGGGATGAGGGGGATCACTTTTCTCTCAGATAGGATTTACAGGCTGAACATCAAACCTCAACATTACTATATTGCTAGTTAAAACTGTTTTGGAAATGCACATCAGATCACAATATTTGTAATGCATGTTTTTCCAGCATTATATTTATTATACTTATCCTGACAGAAATATGGATCATTTATTAAACAAGCACAGCCAGTAAAGCTACCGGACAACATTGCCTTTATGCTTGAATTACTAAGCCTGCATTCAAAACTATTGTCAGTTTGGTGGCTAGCACACACACCACCACAGCAAGCATTTGATCTGTATGTAAAGACCTGTAACCATTATATATCCTAAGCAGAATTCCCTGTGCCCAGATAATAACAAAGGCTGTATTGGCCTATTATATTTAGGATAATATACAGGCTAAAATGTCCAAGGGTGAACTCTGAAGTATAATCCCTTGTTCCACTCAGCTCAGTAACAATATGCACCAAACAAGCAAAATGTTGCTTATGTGTACTTACTCAGTGTGATGATACCATTCCTTTATTTTCAATTCATACATTAGCCCGTAGTTTCACTTTTTAGATGTAATGAAACAAAAGTTTTCCAGGTTGCTGGATTCAAGGTATACAAAATATATAAAATAGAACTGCAGGAAACTATTGTTAATATGGACAAAAACTGACATGCAGTCCAGACCAATTTTACATACATTTCAACAATTTTTCAATTGGATTCAAGCACACCAAATAGTCCACATTCCATCAATTTATTGTGCTCAGTGCCTCAAAAGTGCTTCTGTGTCCACATAATCACACTGCAACTACAGAGTATGTTACAGGTTATTGGCAGTAGCTGCTTCATTTATAATATCCCCCTTATTCAGATTTACGGTGGTAGGACCAGTGAAAATGGACCATGCATTAAATTCTGTAGCAATCTGTGCTTAATTCTAGCTGAACTCTTTTCAAAATACATCAGTTAACAGTCCAGCAGAATTCTTCACTGAAACCAGTTTCTCAAAAGAGAACAGATTTTTTAATATTTAATTTTGAAAATCTGACATGGGGCTAGACATATTGCCAGTTTCCCAGTTGCCGACAGTCATGTGACTTGTGCTCTGATAAACCTCAGTCACTCTTTATTGCTGTACTGCTAATTGGAGTGAAATCACCCCCTCCCTGCCCCCCCCCAGCAGCCTAACTGCAGAACAATGGAAAGGTAACCAGATAGCAGCTCCCTAATGCAAAATAAAAGCTCCTTCGTAGATCTAAAAACAGCACTCAATAGTAAATATTCAGGTCCCACTGAGACACATTCAGTTGCATTAAACAGAAACAACAGCCTGCCAGAAAGCAGTTCCATCCAAGTGCTGTCTCTTTCTGAAAGCACATGACCAGGCAAAACGACCTGAGATGGTTGCCTACACACCAATTTTGTAAATAAAAAAAATACACTTGCTGGTTCCGGAATTAAACTTTATATTGTAGAACAAATTATTCGCAGAGTAAACAGTGTAATTTAGAAATAAATACCACACCATAAAAATTATGCAACCAGGCTGAAGTGTGAATGAGAGACTGCAATATGAATAGAAGAGGGCCTGAGGAGAAAGATAAACAATACAAAGGGGCACATTTACTAAGGGTTGAAGTGAATTTTCCAATAAAATTAGAATTTTTAAAATTCGAGTTTCAAAGTAATTTTGGCCTACTTCGACTATCGAATAGCCAAAAATTCGATTCAAATTGAAAATTTTGAAGTACTATCTCTTAAGTTTTAATTTGACCATTCGCCACCTTAAACCTGCTGAACTGACATTTTTAGTTTTGGAAAATCGAAATTATTTTTTTTAAAAATCTTTTCAATCATCTGATTTGAACAATGCGATCAAATGATTCAAACAATTCGAAATCAATCGAAAATGGACCTATTCAATTGAAAACCACCAAAAAAATTTAAAAATCTGCCCCAAAGTCTCAGAGAACTTTGGGCTTAAAAATAATCCAAGCAGGACTGGATCATTATCACCTCATGACATAGGTTTGGCTGATGCTGGTGCACAGCATCCCAGGAGTGAATAGGTGGAAGTGGATAGACCCTCCATGCCTTCCCAATCACAGCCTAATTATAAAACTGCAACTGTTAGTGGGGTGCTTATGCTGCTGAAAAATAACCCGAGGAAGTGTAGTTGCTGCACTGTAAACATTATTGATTTGTAAGTGCAAAAAGCTTTTTTTTGTCTTTGTTTGTGTTAGGCCTTCATCCCATGCTAGAGAGCAATGGGCCTAATGTGTTATGAAGAGCTGGACACATTTAGGGGTTGCATTTTTGGAATTTGTTTTACCAATAAAACTGGCTTTTAGAGAGCTATTTCCTTAATCTTAGTGACTTTCTTTTGGGTATCTGCAGGAATGTGCAGTGTTCTACCCCCCAGAAGATTACAGTCGGGTTATTTGAACTTGCTACACTATTTTTATTCAATTTGTTCACTATGAATAACTAATTGATTCACAGAGCCCCACTGCAAATTGGTTTTGTATTATGTCAATGGCATTTCCTATACCTTGCTACAAATTGATTAATTTATTATTATTAGCATATACTGAATAATATCATGTTTCACTGTGTTTTACAGATTTTGTTCGTCATTCTCTGCCACAGTGATGCATAGAGGCTAAGGTTGCCTTAGACTAATTTTATTAGGAGACAGTTACCCTACCTCCTTTAGGGTAAGTCCAGACGGGGAGATTCGGGGGCGATCCGTCGCCTGGCGACTTCTCGCCGCCGAATCTCCCAGAATAGCTAGGCACCGGCGAGGCTTCAAAGCGCCGGCGCGTGTCCACACGGAGCGGCGTGATTTTAAAAATAGCTCCAAATTACCTGGCGAGGAACTAGAACTAGCCTTTAAGGAACTGACCCAACTCCTCAAAAGTATAGGAGATTCACTGTTTTCCCCAGGGGTACTCCTCCCCCTTCCCAAATTTCATATTCTGTTGTAAAGTTTTCAATAAAAAACATAAAAACCCAAATGTCAAATACCAAGCCCTAGGTTAAGGAAAGATTAGATCCACACCCCATATGCACAAGATCCACTAATATATGGCTAGTTTTATTTTGTGTCATAGAGCATGGTCACTGGAGAGTCTGGGAAGAAAATACAGAATAATTAAGTGAGTCAAGCCAAAATGTAATGGCTGAATTAAAACGATACCGTCATGTAAAATAAAAATTATAGGAACGTGTCAATATCAAGTAGGCGTGCACCTGAAATATTTACCCTCAAAGCCCCCCCAGCCCAGCGAACCTTTGTGCAGCCGACCCTCTGACACTACTACCGAATCTTCTATGTTGCTTCAGTGACACTGGGTTGGGAGCGGAGTGATCTTTCCATAGGCAAAAGACTTGTTTTCATTCAGACATGGATACTTGTGAATATAGCCTGATAGGCGAGACCTGGTACATTAAACTGCTATATCAGTAACTCATGGTTAGTGATAGAGGCATGAGAGTTAAGAACTGCAGATGGAAATACTCTGCCTTTATCAGTCACGATTATTTTTATTTATTTTTTATACAATAAATTGATGCAAAACTGTATCTGTTGCATAAGCTAGAGGGAGAGTTCTCTATCTGATCAAAGCAACAGACAAATTTACATACAGTTAAGAAAAGCGAGAAGAAGATTTTTTTTTACACTCTTGGTTGATGCTCTCTGGCTACTTTAGATTCTAATCGCTGATTGCTTCATTCCAGAGAGCAGAGTTACACTATCTATACTGCCCTCCAGGGAAATGCAACTCAAGGCAAATCCGTTCGGGCTTGCAGATGCCTGCTGCGTTTATTGGTCCTTCTGCCTGTTACATTCAGATCTCTGTGCATCCTTTATCCCTGCAAGCTTGTCTCATTTTTTACCCAATGCCTTGCTGTACTTTTGTGGTTTATTTAACCCTTCATCTTTAGAAGGGAGAAGTTCTTTAGTTCTTTACTCTCTCTCTCTCTACACAGGCTAAAACACAAAGGCACTTCTTTACTAAAACAGGTGCAAATTTAACAGAAGCCTATCACCATTTAACTTTGATCAGTCTAGCACAGTTGTAATTATAAGAGCAAATATCTCATTGGTTATGGGTTATTGCACTAGGGTTATTATGCAGCTATGATTGCAGTGATCCCTACAGTTTTGAAATCCATATTTCTTTATACAGAATGGCTCCCCAAAACAGTCTGAAAAGGAACATTTTGAAAAAACTTCTAGACTGAATGCACATAGGGATATTTTCTTTTGTTGCCTTGTTGATTGTCATGCAATTGTCTGAATGCTCTCATGGCTGCTCCTGCCATGAACCAAAGTTAGAACCTTGTCTCAAATGGCAGTATGCCGTAGGTTATGAGGGTGGGGGTAGGAAGGGGAATGGTATTGGGAAGACCAGTTCAGGTGATGTGCTGGGACCAGTTGTCCCTGATACACTTGTAGAAGGCAAAGGAGCAATGCGAAATACTGGAAGCGTAGTACAGATGAGGATTAGGGGAGTTGAAAACCAGATACAGAAGGTCAAACAGGGCTTGAGCAGGAACTGTAGGAACAGAAGCCAGCTTGGGCAATGAGGGAATGAAAGGAAGGGTGTTTAAAGGGCCAGGAACCAATCAGGATGAGTTTGGACCAGGATGGACAGTATTGGGAACAAATAGAAAACAAGTCCAATTTGATGTGGACGCCTAGTTTGACATGATCGTCTATTTTGACACGCAGGTGGCGCATGTGTAGAAGACCTCACAGCATCTCGCCCCCACCGGTCAGTGTAGGAAGAGCAGGGCTGACTGGCGGGGATGGCTACAGATACCCAAAGCCTTTGAGCTAATGACAGTCAACTTATCTTACACTATCCAGTCATTTTCCTTATAAGTGTCATTCATGTACAGATGAAGTTAATGTTCCTAAAATGTATTTTTTAAGGTACCTGATAAAATACAGTGATGTTGTTTTTAAACTGAAATAGAAATAGTAACAGAAATAAATCAACAATGCTAAGGTATCTGTACTGATTTATTTTGGCTAGAATTTTTGTTGCCTGTGAGGAGCTAAGGGTTCTTTTGGATGCAACTATAACATTGGGGTTGGGGGGGCATGTGTCATGCTGGAAAAATTATCCATAACACCTAATAATTATGGCAGCTAATTTGATCAAAAGTAGAAATGTGTTTTGAGTCCTAATGTGCTCCTATTGACATTTTACCTGTTTAGCATTAACCAATGTGAAGAAAGCTTCCTAGTTAATTATTTAGTTTGGCTCTTGTTCCTCCAAAAGTTAACACTTTTCTTTTGCTCCCCTATTTTAGGTTTTTCGGGTTTTGACAGCAACAGTTCAATATATGTATATGCATTTAGGTATTGAGATCTGAGTTGCTGCATTTCTTGCTAATATATTTTGATAGAACAGCACAATCTAAGGGTTTAAAATATTTGTACTTATCTGTTGAAATATATGAAGGTTCAAGAAGGAAATAATCTAAATCAAATTTGAAAGGGTTAAGATATTTCAGGTAGGCAGAATGAGACAGAGCAGTAAGTGGCTATAAAAAGATCCATCTGAGATGATAAATAATGCAGAATAATTCACACTTTCATAATCTCATGTTCCTTCTGTTAAGAAACCTGGAAAACAGTGCCAGATTTGCAGGTGATTGCAGGTGCTAATCCCCAGTCAGTAAACTAGTAGAGAGTAATTTCTTGTGTTTTCTTGTGGTTTAACTTTTGAATTGACACATTCAGTGAGATCCAACCAACAACAATTCCATCCCTTTCCAATTGGCTTGTCTACAGCTGAGAGCTCCTAAGATTGTCAGATCTACTCCATTATCATGGTAATTCAGATGGACCTAAACTGATTAAACTGCAACATTTTATTTCATAATGTTCAAGTAGTACTCAAGTTTATCCTGAGCCACGAAGTTCCAACAGCAGGGTGTTAAAATCTATGCAAATCTAAATGCAGAATTTTACTTGTTTGTGTGTGTAAAATGCAAATAGCTGCTGCTATAATGGTTTGACCCCTGGAAAAGCATGGGCTAAATTGAGAGTAACTCAAACTTCCCAATAAAAATGTGATGTTTATTAGCTCTGCATTACAGTCACAGAAATCATCAAGGCCTTGATGTTTGTTTGATTGTAATGTAGAGCTAATAAACATTGACTGTTTATGGGAAATTTGAACTACTTTCCGACTTTGCCTGCCATTGTATCTGTGGTCATGGGCTGCTGAGGAACTAGCTTTTTCTCTCCCCAGGGACACAATGGTGAACTAGGAGCAACTACAATATTCAAATGCTGAATTGTGAGTTAGTGAGGGAGGATGATGAAGCATATATTAGCCAGTGCACGTACAGCTGTGAGTACTTACTATCCATCTAGTGGGGCTATGCCCGTATACAGTCAGTTTATGTATTGAACGTGGTGTATGTAGGAATACGGCTCTTGAACATGGGCCTTTCCTCTGGATCACTTCTTCCTGCATTCCCCTGCCATGGAACAAAGCAGAGATACAATGTAGGGGAACACATGCAGAAATATCAGTAAGAACCCTTTTAATGTATTAAAATTCAAAACAAAAATAGATATGAACATAAAAATGAGCATCCAGACTGCTATTATGAAAAAACTCTATTTTGGTAACTGTGTTTTTTTACCCAAAAACTATTTATACAAAAGTAAAACATCCTAATGTATACTTATATAAATGTATGTAAAACTGGCATGAGCAAAATTGTTTGTCTGGTACAGTTTCAAGACAAAATATGTGGTTATACCAGCTGCAAACTTTTTTCCTGCATCTGTCTCTCCGTGCATGTTTTGCAAGAAAAACATTATCCAGCCAAATTAAATATATCCATCTACTACAGTGCATAATTAGGGAAAATGTAAAAGCTTTGGTCAATCTCATTTGGAGAATTTCTGGCCTGACCGATTGGGAGAAAGGATATGTAGATGGTACAATACTGAAGGAGAAGTTGGCACCATGCTTTGGAAGAAATTTGCAACATAGGAGCCATTGTTTCTGTGAAAAGCTGCACAGTGGAAAGGAGCTTCTTTAACAAAGTACAGTATGGCAATGTATATGCTATTGCAGAGCTAAAACCTTAACCATGTTTTTGTGCAAAATGTCAGGTTTGAAGAATTTTCACTTTTTATCAAAAAAAAAAAAAATTTGCTATGAAATGAATGTACAGCAAATTTTGTGATTTAACTTTGCTTTGACAAACATGCGCCTCTTTACGACAAGTGTAACTACGCCACAGCAAAACTTTGAAAAATCCTCATTTATAAAGTGCAGCAATGTTTTCCCCAAAAAGTAAATTCACCAGATCCAGGCTGGCAACTAGCATCTAAAATCTAAAACAATAAAATGGTACCTGGCAACTAAATGAGTCCATATTGTTGTAAAAACTATTCTATTGGGTTTATTTAATGTTGAAATGATATGTAGCAGAATTAAAGTATGCTGATCCAAATTATATTATGAAAGATCCCTTCTGTGGAAAACCACAGGTTCCAAGCATTCTGGATACTAGACACTTTACATGTACTGTACTAACAAGTATGGTATATGTTCTTTTACAAAAACACATTATTGGAGAACTCTTTACATTCCACCAGTTCATTAAACTCAGCATTAATTTCCTACATTCTTACATTGTTGGCTGTTTCTATTCAACAATTCACTTCTTCAGGTTCCCCACTTAGAACATCAATGCAATCAATGTTATTTTAAGGACATCCAGCAGCTACAGTGCTACATTAATGCCGAAATGGGTCTATCTGATAGTCCCCCTTAAACTGTCATCACAATGTATTATTAAAAGAATGTTACCTAGATTAGCAAAGAAGCAGAATTTGTAAAGAAATTTGACATTTTAAACACTGTACTAAGACTCTCAATAGTATGTATGATACAATGGAACACAAAAGATATTTATTCATGATAGTTTTCTTTCAAAGAATAACACACGCTTTAATATGCTGAATACTCCAAACATTTGTCATTTGTAACTTTCACTTCTTGCTAAGAATGATTGCATTTGTGTTACTATAATTCTGAATAATTTGTTCTTTTATGCATTGCAATTCCTTCATCTACAAAAAAATAATTCTTTTCTGAATCGTGCCAATGCACGAATGTTAATGGAGCTCAGTGGACGTAAACATCTCTCAACACACAGAATTAGATAGTTGGATGAAGATACAAGGGCACAGAACAAACTTCTCATCCTTGGACAAATGCCAGTTCTTCTTTTCTATTTACTTCAAAGCAGCTGCCCTCCTAATTGTGTTTTGGTATTTTTCACAGCAGTGAGTAGTTCACAGCTGACTATACATTTAAAATAAAACAAAAAAAAAAGTGGTAAATATGGAGTTACTTAATTTCTGGAAAAAAAGGGGTTTTGTTTCAATCATGGTATAGAATTAAAGGAAAACTATACCCCCCAAACAAT
>CM044446.1:65057772-65070560 GCA_024363595.1 Xenopus borealis
TGCCCTGCAATAACCTTTTTGTCCCAAGTAATGTCCTCTTTAGCAACTACCCTAGACTTTCCACTGGTACTTTCCCCTACAGTGTGTCTTTTGGGTGTAGTAGATCACTTATTGCCAACTGCCCATGCAAGGTTGAGGTTTTAAGCCCTACTTTTTTATGCCAAAAAAGTATCATTATGCACTGGATGTGACCCACCTCTCCCACACAGTACTCCTGGACTAACCTAGTGAACTCTGTAATACCTATGATCAAACTCAAATACAAAGCTAGAGGTACCACCTGTAAGTTTGATAAGGTATGGTGTCCTTGGTGGTTTAAACCTAGTCAGAAAAATAACATATATTGTTTAAAGTTAAGGATACCTTCCTGAAACAATCACCAACATATCCTCTGCAAAGATTGACACAGTATTTTAAATTTTGGTCCATGAGCTACCTGAGGCTAAGGACAAGAAATTAGTTGCATAACTTTTAGTGCTCATTCTCAAGCCTGATGAAATACCCCAACAACCAGAAAAAAAGGATGGCATGAAATTTAGCAGTCATATATATGAGGTCTATACTGACTTATTACCATTACAGAGGCACCTTTATTGAAAATTCCGTATGTAGTTGAACCGCACCTCTCACCTTTCTATGATGTCCCTGCTTAGGTGGTGCAGTTCTCTCTAGACATGTCCATAAAAAGCAGAATGAGTGTGAGAGATTCACATAGCACCATATATGCAGGTGGGAGCTTCCCCTATTTATTGTGACCACCTGTGCATCATTGAAAGTAGCCTTTATTAATTGAAAACCTTTATTAATTTTATTGTTAACCTTTACACTTTTTTCTATATCTTTAACATTTCTCTTTTATCTGGTACTCAAAACTGCACTGTCAACTCTGTATAATCAAGGTGTTTTTTTACCAAATGTTTATAAAGAAGTAAATTGTGCCACATCATAGATTTTATGAGGGTATGAAATTACATAAATCACCAGGAATCAGGGAAAGGAACAATGCTAAATTACTCTAGTAAGTCAAATTTCTTCACCTGTTATATTGTTTTATTAAGATTTTTTTTTTCTATCAAAGTGACAGAATTCACTTTGCAATGAATAAAGAGTCGCAACATTCATACTGTGTGTCAGAATGTTTCTTGGCTTTGCACCTCCAATTTGATACAAACAGCAAGTGGGAATTGGCATGAATAAATTCCTTGGAGAAATTTTATTCAGACTAATTTGCATATCTTTTTTTGTAAAATATCATGAAAAAGAAAAAGATAGAAAAGAGTTCAGATGAATGGGCCCGTATAGAGGACCAAAAATCTTAAATAAGATTTGCGTAAAACTATTTTCATCTGCATGTCACCTGACTGACAACATCTCGAGCAGACTTGGCCTACACAATGCTTGAATGGCCTGACACACCAAATAATTATTACTATTTAAGAGACCAAAAAATAATTTAAAATCACTAAAGTTCAAGAACAATAGCTACAGAAAAACAACTTACAGCAGTTTGTGTTTTGTGGTATGGGAAAATAACTGCAGAACAGCTCCACTCAATGCTGGTGAAACAAAATATCCTTTTCAACAAATTTGCAATACTAATAACCAAATGATCTCAAGTTCCAGCTCTTGAATAAACTGCATTATGCTGACCTTGATAAAGTAAGTAGTGTTTGTGCTTGATGCTGAGAAACCTTAACAGACTTCCCTTAAACTTTGTAGATAGAAATTACAATGTCACTGGATGTTGTAACATGACAAGGCATCCAAAGAAATCATAGGTATCCATAATATGAGTATAGCTTCTCCTTTTCTCCAATCTGTCAAGATTGATGTTTTAATAACATGAATTTTGGTTGTATTATTACTGTATCATTTTATTTATACTGATGCGATGCATTTTTATTCTATACCCGCTAAAGCAGTGCTACATATATTGTGTTGCTCTAAATGCGCTATTGAGTAGTTCTCCAATACTGTGAAATGCCACGTCATTGGTCAGATATGTAGCTGGGTCTAGACCCAGCATTTCTTAGCAAATGGCCCATATAATCTCAGTACTCATAATTTTCCTAACTGCTAGTTAATCCAAAGGATCTATACACATATATGAATAATTAGTTAATTGCTATGAAGAACTTATGCTAAGGAACTAAGTGCTGAAAAATATGAAGAAACCTCTTGTGCCATTTATTGTAGAGGTCATTTAAAAGCACAAATTTATGTTAATATCTAAAGCCCTAAATCATATTGAAAAAAATAATAAGCTATTTAGAGAATTACAATGAAAAATGTAAATATCTGTGGTTTGCACTGGCATGCAATGTTTAATATACTGTAATCTACTTAGCCTATGTAGTGCAGAATCAATGTATCTTGCTAATAGGGAATCTTCTGGAACACAGTCTTTCACTAAGATAAATTAATAGGACAACATATATTAGCATCATACACTAAGCAAACTAATTAAATGATTTAAAAACATGCAATGAAATGATGACATCAGTAATGAACAGCTTGCAAGATGACACAAGAAGGATTATTATACAGCAAGGAAGCCAAAGGTAAAAGCAGGAAACCTGTACAGCTCTGCTTGACCAATGCATGTATGTACAGTATGTATATTTAGAACAATACCTTAATTGACAAATGCTGAGGTCATTACAATAATAAAATATAAATAAAAAATACAGTTATGTTGAAGTGATTATTAAGATTAAGTCACTTATTAAGGAAGTCACTGCCCTTTTGAGCATACAGTCTAAAGATGGCTGTAGATGTTAACATTTTTAAAAGATCTTTTCATTATCATAAAACCAAGCTTATCTTGAAATGATCAATTAAATATACTACACTAAAAAGACAATTTCAAGCAATATTGTCTAGTTGAAGCCAGGAAAACTGTGGGTAGCTACCTGCTTGGCCTTGCAAACTGGACAAAAGATAGATTTCAGTGTGAACGTTGACAATCTTCTAACCTGCCCGATCGATTTCCTGACCAATATTGGGCGAAAAATTGTTGAATGCACAATCATTTGATGCCCATTCACTTTATGATAGCTGTGCAGATTTGTCTGATTGCACAAAAATTGATTGCTAAGAAAGAAAAAGTCTAATGTGAGCTTAAGTGAATTGTGGGTCATATGCTCAGCCAATCTGTAATGAAGTTTGCCTTATAGTGATTCATGAGCAGAATATCTCAACTTTCCAAGAAAATTTCCAAGAATTTACACTAAATTGTACAATGGAAATTATGTCAACACAATTATGACTTATTTATGGTGAAGTGCAAGAGCAAGTGCGATAATTGATGCATTGCATATAATTGTGTCAGGCGCAACTCCCTCTGGCGAGTGCAACAATGCTGAAATTCTGGAAAAGAAACCCTCTGCAGAATTGTACTTTCCTCATTGCATTTGCAGTCATTAATGACCCCTAAAGTATGCAGCTGATCATTACCAACAAACCACTCATATGATATATAAAAACTAATCCAATTAACAGAACAAGGGAGCAATATCACCAGTACTTTACATAAAAATTTTCAGTATGTATTATTCCATAGCGTGGTATAGTATTTACTATAAGTATTTACAGTTTGGGAGAATATTATGTTAAAAGAAGTTTTCAAATGGAACATAATTCAGGCCTGTGCTACAGTTGGCTGGAGATCTACTAGGTTAAATCACCCAGGGTAAGAGGAAGAGTGTCATTTTACTGAAAAATCTCCCACACGTTTATGGAGATTAACCCTTTTAATGAGATTATTCTGGATGGATGAGGGGGTGTGGATGGTGAGGATAACAGGAATAGTTTCAGCCATAGATATGTTGTTATATTGATTAGTGCAAGGTGAGAAGCAAAATTTAAGGTAAGACTCAAGGCAAGGGATTTTAGCCACAAGCTAGTAAGAAGTGCAGGTGTGGTTAAAATCAAAATGTAATGGTAGCTAGTCAGTGATTTAGTGCAGGTCATGGAACTCCAAGGTGATTTCTAAACTTCTTATATTTAAGAACAGAGGGTATTCATTTTTTACAATGCACAAGTTACAGTGTGATGCCTAATCAATCACTAAGCACCAATTATAACTGATGACATCACTAGGATAGGATATAATTTACAGAATCCTCCTGTTTCTTGTATATAGGAAGATACACTACTTTTTATATAGCCATCATCTCTAAGGCCTTGTGTTGAAAGGTCAAGCACATTGGAGATGGGAAGTGGTTTTGCTTTGCCTATTTGCTTACCACTACTAATGCACCAATACAGTAGATTATTATACCAAGAGAAGAAGCTGACTGTTGAAAAAAAATATTATGGACAAACAACATGATGCATAAAACCAGTAGAAACTAACGTCTTTTTTTAGTTATTCATACTGTACTGGACAAATTCTATAAACATTTACTTTGGATTTCTCCCCGATTAATCTGGGCCATACTGATGGGTTCACAGTTGTCCCATATTGTAAAAAGTTAAAGTGAGAAATGTTCTATTAAAAGATAACTCTCTGGAGACAACTATTACCTTCAGTGTTAATTAGGAATTGTCAGGGATAAACACTGGATAAATAGATAGGCTGTGCAAAATAAAAAAATGTTTCTAATATAGTTAGTTAGCCAAAAATGTAATGTGTAAAGGCTGGAGTGACTGGATGTGTAACAGAACAGAACAGAACACTACTTCCTCCTTTTCAGCTCTCTAACTCTGAGTTAGTCAGCAACTTGGGACAAAACTGTTCAGTGATTTTAAAATTGATCCTCAGCATTCAGGTCAGATTCAAAAGCAACAGTTATGCCCTGTGTGGCCCCCCTCAAGACACTGACCAGGGTAAACAGTGAGTAGAAAACAAGAGAGCTGAAAAGCAGGAAGTAATGTTCTGGCTATTATGTTAGACATCCAGTCACTTCAGCCTTTATACTTTGCAGGGCTGATTTACTAAGGGTCAAAGTGGGTCAAAGTGAATATTCAAATTCAAAAAGTTTCAATTTTCAAAGTAATTTTTTTAGATAATTTGACCATTGGACGGGCTACTTCGACCATTCCACCATTCCATTAAACAATCAAATAGTAAAATCCTTCGACTTCGAAAATCGAAGTACTGTCTCAACTTCGATTTTAATACTTCCAAATTAAGCCTGCTGAAGTGTTATGTTAGCCTATGGGGACCTAGAGCATTTTTCTAAGTTTTTTGTATCGAAGTAAAATTGTTCGATCGTATGCAAAGATCAAACTATTTTAACATACAATTGAACGATTTTACTTTGATCGCAGGATAGCCAAATTTGTTGCAAAATACTTTGACTTGAGTCAAAGTATTTCACTTCGATGGTCGAATTTCGAAGTATGTTTTACTTCGAAATTTGAGACTTAGCCCTTAATTTACCAATAATATTCTTATATAAAAAGAAGTCACAACAAAACATCACATTGGCCAACTTTTTCTAATCGTCACTCCAAAAACTCGAATTTGTCAAGTTACAACCGAAAAACTCAAATTTAATTGATTATCAAATGAAAACCAGCGCAAACAGCCCCAAACTATTTAGAATCCTGATGGCAGAAAAAATATTCCAAATTCTTAATGGGGTCATCTGCCATTGACTTGTGCATGATTTCAACATTTTGAAGTATTTTAAGTATGTTTTTGTATCAGCTTCAGAGAATAATAAATCTTAAAATTGTGTTTTTTTTCTCTAAAAATTTTAAAATTTCCCCTTAAAAACTCGACCAGAAAAAGTATATGTTTAATAAATAGGCCCCAATGAGTTTTCAAAATATTCTTGCTCATATACTATAGATGTTGTTATTACAAATGTTTCCAGTGCATTACATTTATTTGTTGTTATAGTAGGTTATTCTAAATGTATCCTAGAGTGCTTATAAATACTTTTCTTCTTTATTGGCTTTGTTTAAAATTTGGAGCTTAGTGCCTCCTTGTTGGACTATACTAATCTGTCACCAATTAAGGGCAGATTTACTATTGGTCGAATTTGAGGGTGAATATCAAATTTGAAGGTTTCTTCCGCAACTCGATTGACCGAATGATTTCAATAAAAAAATTTGATTGAACGATTAAATTGTTCGAATCGAGCGATTTTAATCATTCGATCCAATTTTTACTCGATCTAAGAATGCTAAAAAAACCCTATGGGAGCTTCCCAAAGGGTTTAATAGCAATACGGTAGGTTTAATCTGGCGAACTAGGCAGTGGAATAAAAAATTAATTCAACTACAGAGTATTCGAATAGAATTTTATTCAAATTATTCGAATCATTCTATTCAATTGAATTTTCAAAAGTCACTGGTTGAAGTGGCCTTCAAAAATTGTTGAAAATTCAAATTCAAATCTTTTTGAAAATTTGATTGAATTTTGAATCTTTCATGTGAATTTAGTAAATCTGCCCCATAAAATTAAAAACTATTTAAAGGGGAACTGATGTGAGCTCAACCGCTGCATAAATAAATTTATATTTGATACAGTTCACATGCACTGTCCATAAATCCTACTTATATAATATAATTGGGTGGATTGTGCACACTGAATAATAGTTAATACTGTGGTTGCTCTATATAGAGTGAATTAACTTGTACAATATCATGTCTATGACCAAAGAAGTAAACCATAACTTATTTACTGGTCTACCAAAGGCTGGACTCTCTTTGTGCTTCATGGGCAGTGACAGTAAATTAACTGCTGGTAGGCACACGGGTCATAATAATCCTTTATGAACTATACACAGATATTACGTTTTATTATTTATTTATCATGTAATGAAATATTCCTCAAAAATTACAATTGGCTATATCTGATATATTTTTTAATAATCTATATTTTTTTAAAGTTACAAGACTGCCACCTACATTAGATTCCTCCAGATTCCTCCAGATCCAAATATGGATATGAAATCTACTGGTTATTCTACCAATTTCATTGTGTAACCACATCCCCAAAATTTCTATATGCTACCATTTCTTCAGCACCAAAGGAGTTAAGTTTCTTTGAGCAGTTAAAGACACTTACAATAAAATCGGTACCCCACTGAGATAAAGGCACTAGGGTGTGTTTGATTACACTATTGTTCAGAAAGACATTATTATTACCACTCAGAATTTATACTATTATAATTTAGAATCAATAGCATTATCACCTACACAAAAGCATCCCTTGAAAATTTTTCATGTGTTAGTGGTTTATAATTTCAATATAGCCACATATTACAATAAAATAATAGCACTTGGATATCGTGCTGTTATCATTTAAAATTGCTTCTACCTGGTGGTTTTATATTCCTTATTGCTGTGTTTTAAATGCCTATAAATTACTTTAAAAAAAAAACTTTTTTTTAACAGTCTCTAATAAACACTCTTGGAAAACTTGGAAATCTGATACTGAATATAAAGGTTATGTTTCATATTTTCAAGAGTGAACTTTAACCAGCTTGAAACACGCACAAAAAACAGGTCCTGAAAAGCAGTGCCAGCCTTTTGTCACAATACACAGATGGCCTTGATGAATTTTAAAAATATTTTATAAAAGTGCCTGCAATGAATAAGATCATGTTAACTCCTTCATGACTTGAGTTATTATGTGATGTAGTCAAGCAGTTTTAGACTTAATTGCACCAGTCATTGCACAGTAAAATGCTTTATATGTGTTTTCCCAGATGGTCTAACCCACTATGCATGTTAGACCATTTTATGCTTGTGGTGAGTCACCAACCTAACCAGGTGTGGCAGGAACAGGTATGCAGATGGCTGTGATGTATGCAGATGGAGTGTAATGCTCTGGGAAGGTGGAGACCATGGACCACTTCCAGCTTCAGTGTTCATATAACAATGAAATATACAAAAATAATTTAATTCCCTACCTCACTGGTTTGAATTACCAAAAGTGGGAACACAGGCCATTCAGGCATCACTAGGGTTTTGAGCTGAGCACCCCTTTCCTAGTAAGTTTTGTCACCCGCTTTTACACTTGAAATGCACAGTGTCAGGTTCTTACTATGCATAAAGTTATCCCCCTGTTCAGAAGTGGTGGGTACCATTATCTGTTTCTCTTTTGAGAAGCAGAGGATGAATGCAGCACGGTGAGTATCCTTATGGTGTGGGTTTCGTTTTGAGCCTCCTTGAAACCCTTTACTTAACTGATCCTCTTTGATTGGCCTCTCTGGTGCAGGGCTGGTCTCCTTCACTTCCTTTACGATTTTAAATATCTAGAAGATTTTTATTATTGGGCTCATGCTACTTTAGGTGAGTAACCTGAGTTCTGCCCTTAGGGTTGGGGTGGATTATTGTATTATAAGGTTATTGTTGAGTTGTAAATAGTGATGGGCGAAACGGGCGCGCTTCGCTTCGCCGAAAAATTAGAATTTTTCGCCGTTTCGCGAAACGAGCCGTGCGTCTTTTTTGACGCGCGCCGCATGGTTTTTGACGCGCGTCGCGTGGTTTTTGACGCTCGTCGCGTTGTTTTTGACGCGTCGCGTCATTTTCGGTAGGCGTCGCGTTGTTTTCGGCACGTCGCGTCAAAAACGACGCGCGACTCGTTTTTGCGCGGCGAATTTTTTTGGGCAAATTTTTTTGCCAGTTTCGAGAATTTATTCGCCAGCGCCGAATCGCGGGAATTCGCCCCTGGCGAATAAATTCGCCCATCACTAGTTGTAAATATATGTATAGAAAAGTATATATATGTCCAGAGGGATCCTGCTATTACTTTTTAGACAATACACTAAGCACATCCACCAAGAATTGGCCAAAAACAGTAACCAGTTTGCATGTATTGAAGCACATTTCTTGGCATACATCTTGGACGTTCACATTTCAACAGTAAAATCCTGATTTCATAGTATGTTATGAACTGATACTAATTTAATCCTCAGATGTAATGGCTGCCTTGAAAAGATGACCAATTTAATATTATGTTGTTCTCTAGGGTAAACACCAAATTAATATTCTACATAAGAGTAAAAATGTCATACTTTTATCCAATGGTTTTCTATTGCTCCTTCTGAGGCTTTATTAAGTAAAGAGGAATTAACATGAATATTATATTAACATTTTTTTTCTTATACACACACAAATATCCCCTTCTTAGGAGAGATGAGAAAATTTTTCAGAATTAATTCATGCATGGCAGATAATGGGTGAAATCTATCTTTTGCATTAAATTGTATTGTTTTCTTTAACACGAAGGAAGGTGAATAAATTGCATCATTTTAGCTTTCTTTAAATTGGAACCATATTTACCTCTCTTCTGGGGATGGCCTTAACAATCAGAACATTACAGAAATTATGGTAACTTTTGAAGGATACAAGGAGTAATAGACCTCTGTTTGTGTGCTGCTTTTGAGATATGATTTTTGTTTTTACTGCATAGTTCATGTGGTTGTGTTAATTGGTTTAAAACAATCATTAATTAATATATCTTGGTGCATTAGAACAATATGTTTCTTCACTGACAGCAAAAAAAGGAGAATCTCTGAAGGTGTAGGAACATCGACAACAACACAACCTATAGGCAATTTGAGATGTTCAAGTTTTTTTCACAAATGTATTCAATCAAGTTTTTTACATTTGATTTTTTTCATAAATACATTGTGTGCTTACTTGAAATAAAAAAATAACCTTACAAACCTCATAAATTAGATTTTTGATAAAGAAGCCCACATATCAACTAACCAGTATGTGACTGTATTGGCTTAGCAGTTTTGGTCTTTTTTCCCCCTCTGAACAAACACATGTACTGTATTCTAATTTTGATTTTATATTCACAGTATCAAAAAATAATGCTTGCTTGCTAGGTAAGGGAATGGGCATACTAATATAATTGTCCCAGTAATTAGCTTTCTGTATGATAGTCAGATTTACCTGTCTGCCAAACGGCTATGTTAAACCTAATACACCCATTAGTATTATGTGTTGTTCTAGCTACTTTCTGCCAGTTATTACTTCCCTTTGGGAGAAAAATAGCACTTGGCTCTAGCTATACTGCTAGTCCTGGAAAGTCTGTTACTGTAGAAATACATATACACTGTACATCTTAGCTGTGGATTCAATCATATGCATGTCAAAGTCATGGGCCTTGAGCAAAAACAATATGGTAAGTGCAAACGTCTCAGTAGAAAAGATGGTAAATTAACTAGGAAATTGATTACAATAATTAAGGGGTGACATAAACCTGATATATACTTTATCGTTATGCTGTTCTATGATAGAGCATTACAATAACATTAACCATTTATTTAATATCACGGTGTTTCAAATCCAGCTAAATATGTTGTAAACAAACAAATATAGATCATTTAATTACTACCAATTTCTCTGCACAAAACCCATTTCAGTAACAAAAGCTCTGTGAGGTACTGTACACAGATAATGCTTGAGCTCTTTGGTCATGTCCTTAATTTGCATTTTATCTAATAATGTATATTTTTTGTTTTGCTAAAGCTTGGAGACAGGAAAGCTGTGTCAACCAGCTACTGCTGAGCTACAGGAATTGTAACACCACAATGAAACCTTTAGCCTGTCCCAGCACTCCTTTTCATGTCCCTACATAGGTGTCACAGCAAAATTATATATAAGATACCTTGTACAGTTCAAAATAATAATAATGCAATGTAGCTTTTAGATTTCATCTACATACTTCAAAACTTGATCCCTTTCTCCCTTCAAATCCTACAGCTTGTTTACAGATATATAACTTTCTTCTAATATAAAAAACAGTCATATATTTCCTGTAACATCTGGGAAGGGATAAAATAAAATGCATTTGAAAGCATAACACATCATGAGACATCATAACTTACTCATACAGCCACAAATATGAAATAAAGCAAACCAATGCAAAATAGTAGCTACCATTTCCTTAAGTTGGACACAGATATTTTTGGCTGAATTTCAATACCTATTTTACATTTCGTTTACTTATGGTATACTTTGGAAATATATTTCAATGAGCTCAGTGACATTGTTATACATTGTTATACGTAATTCCAAGTATGAAATCTCTAATCTGCCTAATACTGTGGTACTTGGATTATTGTAATACTATACCATTTTCACATGCTCTGTTCATCCATCCAGTCCCTAAAGTGGGATTTTTGGCTAAAATTCTTCCTATATTCTCTCATTAGAAGATTCCCTTTGATCTCCAGCTTTTCCCTATTCATACTTCTGTTTATCTAAAGATAGATGCTAAATTCATATCCAGCCTTTGCCTTCACCATCTTTAGTGTAAGGAAAGACATGCTGGCAGCTTTGTGACTGTAGGGCAAATTAATCCTACTGGTATATAAGTAGCCTTGATAGAATTGTAAGACTTTAGCAATGGTATAAGGTATTAATGTAACATGACTGTTATTTATAACAGTTGGGTCACTGAGGCCAATTCGTTCTCTGCTAACTCATACAAAGGGTTGGAATTTCGCAGTTGCATTTGGGAAAGTAATGGTTACATTTTTTTTTAAAAAATTGTGTTTTCCAAGCTAAGAAACAATGTGAGGTTATTCCTCACAAATAAGGGGAATTCATCACCTGATATCACTCTCAGGGATTTCTAAGCTTGTGTTTTCATAGTAAATACTACTGGCATACCAATAGAGAAGCTGTTTGGGGGGAGCCCCAAATCATGGGGTATGCTTCCTCTAATTGTTTTGATATCCCACCTTCTCTGCTGCTTTCGTACCTAAGAGCTAGCAAGTGGTGTGCACAGGGGACATGAGCAGATTGGGGTTGCTGTGCATGCCTCCTGGTCCCTCTGAAACTTGTAGTTATGTCACTGGTAAATACCCTTAAAGGAACACTTTAGTGTAAAAATTAAAACTGGGTACATAGATAGTATGTATAAAATTAACAATATATCTAATATAGCTGTAACCTATAAAGGCTGGAGTGATCAGATGTCATAATAGCCAGAACAAAACTGCCTGCTTTGCAGCTCTTTAACTCTGAGTTAGTCAGCAACTTGAAGGGGAGGCACATGGGACATAACTGTTCAGTGAGTTTGCAAATGATCCTTAGCATGCAGCTCATATTCAAAAGCAAAATTTATGACCCATGTACCCCCCCCCCTTAAAGTCTTTGATTGGTTACTGTCTGGTAAACTTTCAGTGGAAACCACAAGAGCTGCAAAGAAGGAAGTAGTGTTCTGTTCTGTTCTGTTATGTTAGACATCCACTCACTTCAGCCTTTATATTGTAGATTACATCTAACTATATTGGAAAAATGCTTTATTTTGCATAGCTATTTACTATTTTATTTTTATACTGAATTGTTCCTTTAAAATGTACCTGTCTGACAAAAGATTATATATAAATGATGAACAGTAATGATTATTGGCAGACTAATATAAATGTAAAGATAGATATATCCAAGTTTTTATTTAGCAAACCTGTCTGTCAGATTCTGTATATAGATATGTATATACTGTATATATATACATATAGATCTATATAGATATATAGATATACTATATTGATAAAGTTCTGCACTCTGTGGGTCTTTGACAGATGAATAAGAATGTGTATTTTATCTCAAGCCAAGACACATGCAAAGACTATATAAATAACATTATACATGTATAAATTAGCTGGGAAGTGCTCCTGTCAGTCAAAATATCGAAATATGTGCATTATCCTGTATTGATTTTGCAATACTCAGCTACATGCTGCTAAAGCCACAAATTCCGTGTTTGTTGTAACGCAACACATCATCTTCATTATTATATTGGGTTGCCACCCCTCCAAGTTTTGAACTGGGGAGCTTGCTTTGTCAAGGGGCAAAAGATTATT
>CM044446.1:65073465-65089371 GCA_024363595.1 Xenopus borealis
AGGGCTCAACCCTGGGAAAGAGAGTTACATTCATGGTATAGCTAAAACTGATTCCTGTCACAGCAGTTTACTATAGCACAACACAGTAATCAGCCCTCAACACATCATTATCTTTTCCCCAACATTGTAAACACACTTCCAATGTCTGATGTCATTGGGCCACCATTTTTGCCTGGTTCTAACTAAAAGGTGTAAACTCTATTAAATGGATTTCAAGAAAGGGAAATTGTGTGCATTTGTATTTATATTGTCACATGTAACCGTGTTGTTATGGAGATGTACACATTAAATAGATATTTCTGTTGACTGACTGAACAGGCTGCCAATGAATACTGGGTCTTCATATTTATGCACTGATACTGTAAACCTATAATTACAGAAAACACATGTATCTATTGTGTTAGGTTTATACCCATATAAAAACTACTGCTGATGTCACAGGTAGCTATTCATATGGTTATTTCTCTCTCTCTCTCTCTCTCTCTCTCTCTCTCTCTCTCTCTCTCTCTCTCTATATATATATATATATAACCTTATAAAGAGCTACCTGGGACATCGGCAGTAGTTGTTTATATGGGTCTAAATCTTACACAATGGGAACATAAATGTGTGTTCTGTAATTATATGTTTACATTATTAGTGCATGAATATGTACACCCAGGCCTTTCTTTTGTGAATATCAAATTCCAAATGAATGTTGGGCTCCTGCATACTGCAGAGATGTTACTTTGGAGTGAAACGAAGCCATACATATGTTAAACTCACTTCAGTAATAAAGATTAAGTAGAAGTTAATGGCATCCCAGTCAAGCTTGTTGAGGTAATCTCCTTTCTGAAAATTTAAAATTAGATTTGGAGGATCGAAGCAAACAGGGGGCGAGACTTTGGAGTAATATTTTAATCAAATTGTCATGAATGAGTGGATACAATTACGAATTCTGTCAGTCACAGTGCAGAGACCCTTTTGTGAGTCAGATGTTGTGAAGAATGCAGTGGGGCATCGTGGGTAAGATTAACCTTGACCTTTCCACGGATCTTAATTTTTTAACCCACTGGCAATGCAATGCTTGTCAGATGGCTATATTTTTTAGAACAGAACAAACAAAAGCTTTATTTCCACGAGAACACAAGGCAGGCATCAAATGGTCATCTCCAAATGTAATGTCTATTTCATTTATGTGACGTGTAATATTGTTACTTTTTTTCATAGCAAATCATTTCATTTCTTCTTTACATTTTTTTGTTTTTGCCTTGCCACAAATTTTTCTGGAATATACATTATGCTACCACTACATCTCATTTCTGCCAAAAATAAAGTAGTTTTTAACACTGGAGGGAGAGGTGGGCACAATGATGTCTACCTGTATGTAGTTATGATGCCAGGGTGGAATCATTGCATCACTTAGACACAACTGGACAGTTTTCCTAAAATTTTTGAACCAAACAGAAAGTTTAGAATGGACAGATTACATGGGTAGCCAACCTATTTCTACCTATATTCTGCTTGACTAGTAAACCTAATATTTAATTACAGGTATGAGATTTGTTATACAGAAAGCAGTCATTCAGAAAGCTCTCAAATAGAGTAACGCTAATTTAGAAAAAGTATTTTTTATTTTCAAGGTAAAAAGAGGCAATGAGCATGTTCATACCTATGTAGAGATTTGCATTGTTTCTTATATACACTGCAGAAATGGAGATATAGCTTTTTGTGTCCCAGGTAAACACAAACTTCTTTCAGACCCCAGCAGTGAAAATGTAGCAGGTACTTCAGTACAACAAGAATGAGAAAAGGATGGCCTATCATATGTCAAAGAATCTCCTACTTAGACCCCACCGTGCTAACACTGAAGGGTTGGCGATAGTTTTCTATTTTCAGGGACTCGCATTATTTATTAATTACTGTTTCAAAGGCTCATCATGGTTTATTCTATAAACTCCTCCACATCGGACAAGGAAAAGGGTGCAAAGGCATGACACTGGATCCATCTATTTTTAATTTAAAGGGGTGGTTCACCTTCAAATTAACTTTTAGTATATTGTAGAATGGCCAATTCTAAGAAACTTTTCAATTGGTCTTCATTATTTATTTTTCATAGTTTTTTAATGATTTGCAATTTTCTTCTGTTTCTTTGCAGCTTTCAAAAGGGGGTCACTGACACCATCTAAAAACAAATGCCCTGTAAGGCTACAAATGTATTGTTATTGCCACTTTTTATTACTTATCATTCTATTCAGTCCATCTCCTATTCATATTCCAGTCTCTTATTCAAATCAATGCAGGGTTGCTAGGGTAATTTGTACCCTAGAAACCAAATTGCTGACACTGCAAACTAGAGAGCTGTTGAATAAAAAATTTGTTTCAGAAAATCACTCTCTACATTATACTAAAAGTTAACTCAAAGGTGAACAACCCCTTTAAAAGTTAACACAATATGAGTGCATATAATACACGTATGTTATTAAAAAGGTTTTTCTCAAACTAGGTAAAACTTATTTAGTAAAAGAAAGGCAATTCTGTACTCAAGTAGGTGACCCTGCTCATTACAGAACTTTGCTTTATGATGCATTACTGAAGGTCTTTTTTAGAGACTTTCCTTTAACTAGTACACTGGGCCCATGTTTTTTTCCTTTAACTAGCACACTGAGTACATGTTATACATTTTACAAATTGCCTTGTTGTAGAAAATAGAACAGATATAAATATTAATAGAGTGGCTAGCATAAACCTCTACCATTTGTTCTTTCATTAGTGTTATATGATAAGATCTCTCATATTATTCATGTGAATTCTAAAGGCCTTTTTATTCAGGGCAGAGATCACATATATATCCATGTTTTTAATATTGCGTTTCGCAGCATGAAAGTGCACGGAAGTTATACAAATGTACTTCTCTGCATTAGTTCACAATGGGTGCCCTTTACAGTACAGAAGGACCTAATTATATTTTAACACTGCATTTACCCATTTGCCTGGGGAATTCTATCAAATAAGCTGACAGATCTGTTGAGCAAGTGACATCACAGCAACTCAATTTCTCACAAAGAAAATATGCCTTCTGTTATTCCAGCAGCACAAGGAACTGCATTAGCAACATCTAAGTAAAGTGTTAAACACGTTTTGAAATAAACACTATTGCACTCCAGGGGTTGAAGTGAATATGCATCAAAATGTTTGGCATTTATTTTTTTTTCTTTGGGAATTTAGCCAGTGAAATATAGCTGCCAGAGTCTCAGGCCTGCGTGTGTTCTTCTGCAATATGCTCTCGATCAATCAGATTTGCATAACTAAACTGTCGGCAAGCTTGCTCTACTGGCCAGGTGCAGGGACATTTGCATATAGAACAGCGAGGAGATCCCAAGAGTCTCTTCAGACTCCAGTGACTGCTGAGCCCGCAGTCCGCACAGCGCTGGAAATGAAATTGGAATGACAAAAAAATGGTAGCACAAGTCTGCAAGGGTGAAATATGCAAGTTGTGCTTCTCAGGTTATGCAGAAAACCTTCCTCAAAATATCACAGGCAGATCTAAAGCACTTGAAAGCCAAACAATAAAAAGCAAGTTTAGGATTTTAAAAGGTGACGTTCCCTTTGGCGCATCCAGGAAATATTCAATTTAATAAATTGCTCTTAATTTTTATTTAGCATTTGTTATAATTTGATAGCTCTTCTGAGATAAAGCCATATGCTGTTTTTCAGACTAAACGCATTTCCACAACTGTTATTGCTGACTAGAGAAGGCATTTGCCCTCTCACCTAGCCTCAGATAAAGTCCCCTGTGGCTTGAAAACATTCTTCCTATCATATTTAAAGATACACTTTAGATGTCACAGGATTCTGATTTCAGGATTGTCAAAATCCCTTTTGTATTAGAGTTGAGTTAGACCCCATTGGTCATTACGTTGGGGCCCAGAACCCACTTATCTCTGAATTCAGCTATGTACAATAAAAAACATTTTGTTTGGGAAATGATTCCAGAACTGTTTGTATGTGCAAATATATTTATTTATATATTTTCAAACCTGCTCTCTTGTCTGACTAGCAGCAAATTGCTGTTGATAGCCCTATGGTAGGTCAGTGTACTCATTGTAATTCTGGTTCTTCCCTGTTATTGACAAATCAACCTTCACTTAGAGCCAGTCCATGAATTGTTGCTGAAGCCTAAGTACAGGTCTCTGAACCATGTACATACTATATATTTGATCTTTACCTGCCAGCTCTCAAATACATCATGTGATAAGTTCTTTATTACACCACTGAGATCAATGATGTCAAGCTGTAACTTTAAAGCTGTGACAATTCTCATAATGCTCAAAGGCTGGACATCTATGATTTAAAAGTAACATGTTTTTTTCATTCCCATGTGTAGCATAAAAGCATAGGCATTTTTGAACAAAGGATGAGCTGATAAAGACATCATGTCTACATGGATCACCAAAATTAACATTTTGGGATGACATGGAGAGATGGAACTTTCAGTACCAGCTGTAACATTCAGCATGTTTTTTTTGCCAATTGTACTTATATTTTTATACTTTATCTTCCATTCACACTGATAAAATATATATTTTTATCTTGGATTTTAGAGTGCAATAATTTTAGAACCTTATTATTGATGAACCAACTACATTATCTGCCAGTAAAACATTAAGCTTACCAGGTCATTGAAGCTGAAGCTTTTCTTTATTTTCCTATATCTGTTTCTACAGTACCACTAAAAGGAACACTACTTTTTATTTGGCTAAGTCTGGCTATAGGAACTGCAAACTGAAAATTCTAATTTATGTGGAAGGAATGCATAAGGGTTAGACCACATTCACAAATAATTTGCACCAAGGAAAATGTGAAAACTATTCCAAATGTTGCTATACTGTAGGTGCAAAACAGGTGCATCTGCAGAAATAAAACCTTTTTTGAACATCTGTTTTAGTAAGCATAATGCTTATTTGTTGATGCTCAGTTTTAATATCAGGGGTCTAACAATAGTGAATGTGACCAAATCCTAGTTACCTACATAGTTTGTGTGGATATAATTTATGCAGTGTTTCATCTTAGTAAGAACAAATTAAAGCTTAAAGGGACCAGTTCACATGCAAGTGATGGTGGATCTGGGTAGTTAGACAGAGTAGGACTGGAGGTAATTTTACAGTTAGGTATTTGCATCAGTGGGAGTGGTAGATTCCTTTCAAGAATATCAGTGAGGACATTGCAGTATAGATCATGGCATTTGTAGTTCATCAGTATCCAGAAGAACAAACTTTGAACATGTCAGACATAGATCACACTAATTATAGTTACTTGCATTTCTGGATGTAACTGTAGGCTTTGTCTTACTGTGTTATGGGTAGTTTAATCTACATTTAGTTTTCAGTGCATTAACAATTGCTTTTGTGACAAGAACAGGCTCTTTCTAGGTTGGAGAAAGGCCTAGGAAATAACCCTGGAAGACAAATGGGTTGTCTCAGAACTTGGGGTTAAGGATTTTGTGACCCCCAACATAATTATTGCTAAAATGTTATATGCAGTATAGCCCCTTCAGTTTACAGAGAAAACTATCGGGGGAATGTAAAAAAATTCTGTAACGACAAAACTATTCGCAAAGCAAAAAGTTATATAGCTTTTGCGAACCCGGAAACTGTTTAGCGACCACTTCTGACAGTGGAAGACTTTTAATAGTTTGCGCCAGTGCACATTAAGGGGCAGATTTACTATAGGGGAAATACTTCAACCATAAAATAGTCGAATATTCGAATAACATTTTATTCGAATATTCAAATTATTCGAATTCGAATATTCGATGGTCAAATTTGCCTAATTTGCATATTCGAAGATTCAAATTTGATTTTATGCAAATTCGATCGAACTTCGAATTGTTCACACGAATTTTGTAAATCTGCCCCTAAATGTAATAAAACTTCATACTGAAAAAGTTGCTATGTTTGCTCCAAAAGATTACGACTTACGATTACCTTCAAGCACTTCTTAAGAGTGCGCTATTGAAATTTGCAATGCGCAGTTAAAATTCGCAATGCTCAAATAAAATTCGCAATGCAATAACCGTATAAGGAACAATATTACATCGCAAGAAGTGGATTTTTATTCTTATTGGTACTTATTGTTTTGCCCTTTGCGACTTTAATTACATTCCCCCCTATATGTTTTAATTGTGTTGTGACTATTTTGTGCTGTGCTAGTTTTACTGATAAACATGATGGCCAAAAAAAAGGCTTCTTGGTCCAAACATAAAAAAAAAAATATTTTTCAATGTTAAATGCTATTTGACATAATTTTGCCAGCTAACATTATCTGATCAAGTGTTTTAGGCACAAGCAAATACACTCTTTTCTGAAGTGTCCTTTAAGCAGTATATTTTCAATAATCTGCTGGTATAAAGGTTGCACCTGTGACTGGTTTAACTCAAACTGCATTTAAAAAAAAAAAAAGGTATTCTACTCTTCTCATCAATCTTAGTTCCCTTCACCATGTTTTCTAGTGTTTCTACTATCATTAAAATCCATACATGTCATCGAGTTGTAAAAATTATTTAATGCTTGTGCAGAAATCTCTCTTACTGAAAGTCACAGATAGATTTTCTGTCCTGTGCTCACCGCAGTAATCATCACGGTTTGTCTAATGAAAACTGTCATTCTTCCATCCACGCCACATTATTACTAATGCAGTAGCAGTAGACAAATATGCATTTAAGTGGGTGATTTTCTATGTAATTACAGGTACAAGCACATTTTAAAATCCTTCTTTACAGTACAGATCAAAGAAAGTCCAGAATGTTTTTATAACACATTCCTGGATGGATGGAGTTTCTTTTCAACATATGTAAGGTTGCCTGTTAATAGTATGATTACATGTAATATGGTGATTGGTGCCTGAAAAATATTGTTATCTTCAAGGGAAATGTGGGCTATACATATTTATTTATGTTCATTAGCAACATTATACCTTGTGTAGAGAAGATTTAGAAAGTTCCACCTTTAACCCTTTTACTGCTCATGAAATGTGGGCCTCATGTTTGCTATGGAATGAAAAATGAGTAATAGTTAAAAGGATGAATAAAGCTGAATAGGAATCACAATTAACATTCATTATAGTGCTAATAACAAACAGCTATCAAGGAGAAAATGAGAGCAAATATTATTTGTGGAGGCCTGATATATTGTAGTGTTATATGGCAACTTGAGTTTGTCCATAAAATCTCTGCATTGTAGTCCTGAGTCTTGTTTCTCTCTTGCATCTGCTAGTTTTCAAGACAGCCATGACATCTGTTAACCTTGATTAGAGATCTTCTGTAAATGCAATAGAATGGAAGCATTGTTTCAGCAATGCAAGAAGGACCCTTTACATTCTTATGTACAGTACAATGGGAAGCACTGCCTCTGTGGAAAGTGTAAAAATCATGTGTGTATTAAAAAAGGAAATACAAAAAGCACATTTAAACCTTTTTAAAAGAAAAAAATAGGGGCTTATGTAAAAACATAGATTCAGAAGGGGGAATTAAGTCCCTTTCACTAAAGATATTTGAGTTAAAAGATACTCCTTGACATTGTGTTTAGCTGTACTTGATGCTGATCTGTCTGTACTGCCCCACTTTGTGAATCATGTACCAGTGCAAAAAAATAAAATTTTTAAAGTAATAAATATATAATGCAGTGTTGCATTGCACTGGTAAAACTGCTGTGTTTGGTCAGAAATTAATTTTTTATATAAATAAGCAGCTGTGTAGCAATGGGGGCAGTTATTCAAAGGAAAAAAAAGCTCAAGTTACACAGCAGATAGCAGATAATCTCTGTAGAACATAATGATGTTATCTGTTATAGACTATTTTTTATTTATATTATGTTTCTGAAGCAAACCAGTTATACTAGTGCAGGGCAACACTACATGATATGTTCACTACTTTAAAGGCTAGTCCAGACAAGAAGATTTGGGGAGATTCGTCGCCTGGCGACTAATCGCCTCGCAACTATCTCCCCAAACCGCTTCCCCCTGCCTTCCATCTGCTTTAATGAGGAATCGCCTGCGCCTATTCACACAGATGCTGCATTTTTCTAAGTCGCTCGAAATTGCCTTATTCAGGAAGTTTAGTTTCTGGCCTGAAACAAGTAAAAGAAAGGGAAAATAAATATATGAGTGGTTGCTATAAGTTACTGGCATTGCAGAAACTTTGCAGCTTTGCATGTATTGTTAGTCAAATTCATAACTGCACAATAAACAGTAGTTGAGAAATGTCACCATACTTATATAACATATCTGTTAATTTTCCAGGGCTGCCACTCTACCATTACCTAGTGAAATTTTGTCAAATTTCGTTCTATGACTCTGATGTGCTGGCTGCTAGAGTAAATTTGTTTTTTTTTATGTTCAAAAAGCAAAACTAAGAAAACACAATGTTCTCTTACTTTCATAATTTAAGCTTTATGTTTCGCTTTAATGTTACAAAGTTTAGCAAATTAGATACATTTGCACTACCTCAAAAAGGGAACGGTTGTGAATATAAAAGGTCTGCAGGAATCCTTAAAAATGCACTGGGTATTCCTGCTGAGTTTATTCTTTTTCTTAGTCACAGCTAGTGTTGTTGAGAAAACAGAAACACTGCCTCAGAATGACATCATACATCTTCATCTGGCAGCTCTCTCATGAAATCAATAAAGCAAGAGGATGTCATCACCAGAGCATACATGCATAATAATTAGGGGTTTTCATCCCTCCCCGTATGATATTGCTTGTGTTTATTCTTAAGCTTTTGCTTATAAGATTTAGTTCCTCGATAAAGGCATACATTGCTTTATTAATAAGTGGAGATATTGTATTTGAAAATAGACCATAAAATACAGAGCCCCTGGTGCATACATATGTGTGTGTGTGTGGGGGGGGGGGCTGTTATATTGCTTGATAATGCTGTGTAGATAATAAGGTTCAGATTGTCATGATTTTTGTCCCTTTGCAGCATCTTCCACTATCAGGTACAAGTCTTGGAACATGCACCTGACAGCAACTACATTCTGCTGTGCACCCAAGTCTCATGCATTCCAGGTAATTAAACCCATGCCATTATATTAGGCTCTTTCAGCTTTAGGTTTTATGGACCCTTTAAGAAATGTAACATTACCCTTCAACAGAGCATAAAAATGGTTAAGGGAAGAGAGTATGGGGCAAATACACTAAAGCGCGAAGCGACAGCGTGATGTAATTTCGCAACTTCTCAAATTCACCAACACGGACTCTGGCGAATTTTCGCTAGCGAAGTAGATAGACTTGCACAACTTCGCACCCTTGCGCCAGGGGAGGTTGCGCACTGACAAAAGATCGTAAATTCGCAAATTCACTTAGATGAGCATTTTTCTCTACGTTAGCACTTACGTTAGACGTTACTTCACCTGGTCAGACCAGGCGAAGTCAGTGTCGGACTGGCCCACCAGAATACCAGGAAAACTCCCGGTGGGCCAAGGTGTCAGTGGGCCCTCGTGCTGCTAAACTTTTGGCCTATTTCATGTCCATTCCCTATTTCTATTAGAACAAAGAGGCTAAATAAATTGAATAATTTATTATAGTATGTAAAGAAAAAACTAGGAGAATAGAGGATGATTGAGGAGATGAAGAATATTAGTACTGAGAGTGGGCCCCTGGTCTAATGTTTTATGGTGGGCCCCTGGTCTAAGGTTTTTGGGTGGGCCCCTGGTGTCCCAGTCCGACACTGGGCAAAGTTCAATACAATAGATAGGAGGTTGAAAAAAAAAATGTTAAATTTTTTCTAAGTCCCAAAAAAACGCTGGCGTATTTTAGCATAGGAGGGTGATGGTCTGAAAAAGATCGATATTTTTTTGGGGGGGTTACCCTTCTTCCCCCCTACATTTCCTAACATATGGCAACACAACTATACAGGGGGCACATGTAGGGCAATAGGACAACTTTATATAATTTATTAAAGGTCCTATCCTGGGCTTGTGTAGTGGAATGTAGTGGTTGTAACATATACTTCTATTATAACTTAAAGTTCCCGCCGTATGCAAATTAGGCTTCGCTAGCGTAACAGCGCTCTGCCTAGTGAAGTAACACTAGCACAACTATGCTACCGTTCGCTGACCTGAGCGTAAATTCGCACTTTAGTGAATTTGCGTAGTGCTGGCGAAGTGCGGCGAATGCTAGCGAAGCTAATGCTAGCGACTATTTGGATCTTAGTGAATTTGCCCCTATTGTTTTTAAATATATCCACAACATTCCGGTTACTTTTGTTTAACAGTATAAATACAGGAATGCAGTAGTTGTATCTACAGTGAGCCTTTAAAACTAGGGCTTAAAATACTGTTAGTACTCTCCCTTGAAGAGTCCCCTTCTTGGAGCCTTTCATCTTCTACTTTCATGTTTCCCTCTCAATAATTATTATTATTATTTTTTGTGTTTCTAATTAGAGGACAGAACAGATGGCGATTTGTTTACTCTCCTGTGTCCATTGAAATGACCTACACTGGCAAAAATGATTGTTCCCTATATCAAGCAGATGTTATTGCCAAGATTTTACACTATTCACATTTATTCTAAATAAGGGACATGTGTAATGTGTTCTGTATGCAGCTATGCCTTTCTTTACTGGTAATAAATTCAACAGCTCTGTAAGGCTATGAAATGAAAACATGGCAAAGTATTTATTGCGTGTATTGATTGTGCTAAAAACGCTATCTTGTGCAATTTTGCTTGCTCTTGTACCACAGCATGACTATTTTTAGTTGAAGGCAGTGGCTAATTGGTGAAATTTTCAGAGCTAAATATGCTAAGTATGTGTAATTATTCCAGAGCTGGATTAGGTTTTTAGGTCAGTAAGCCTGCATTGTTCAGTAGAAGAAAACAAATCTGATGCATTTAGTGATTCAAAATGAAGGCCGTTTATTGGCGAAAGAGAAGAAGCTCTGATAAACAATGCGTATTGTACTGATTTGCTCACTATTCTCGGCACATCTTCTGTTCTGCAGGTGGGATTTTTAGTGGCTAAAAAACCCAACTCAAAGCAGGAGAAGCAACTTGAATCATTTTGCTCAACATGATAGCTGGAAGACTTCCCAGATTAAACCTTTCTATCTCTTCCTTTAAATAACAGTGTGGTTATAATGCAAAACTGGTGACTGACAGACATTTCTTTTATATATAACCAGGAGCTGATAAAGGCCTAGAAAAGGAATATGAAACCATTTTTCAACAGAAATATTCAACAATGCATGTTTGTGAAGCTGAAGCTGACAGACAAAACCAATACAAAAAAAATCATTGGATAATATTGTTTGTAATAAACTGTTAAACTAAGTTCTTAACAATTACAGATAGGTAAATTTTATTTTATTTGACGAATTACAGATAGGTAAATCATCAAATAAAATAAACTGAAAATAACTTGACTCTTAAATCTGATAAGTGAGTAAAGTTAATATAAGAGCTCATAAAATGTTATTATTTTCTGGATTAAAAGTTAGTTATTACATTAAGGTGCAAATTGACTATAATTCACCCAAAAATCCCTTGAATCTATTCGAAGTTCGATAAGCATTTGACTATCGAATGCTTATCAAATAGTTTTAGGCTATCTTTTTCCTCCATATTCAATTTCTCGATGAAATCGTACGATTGAATACCGATCGTTCGATTTCACAAAAAAATCATACTTTTTTCCTTCGAGCGCTCAAAAGATTTGTACGATTCGAATGATCAAGGAAAGGTATTCAAGCAGGTGTTTGCAAAAGAAGCCTATGGGGGAATTCCCATAGGCTTTTGTTGCTATTCGATAGGTTCAATCTGGCAAAGTAGGCAGTCGAATACATTTTAAAGTTAAAGACCTTTGATCATCAAATGGTCGAATATCCGATCATTCGATCTATTCGATCATTCGAATTTTTGGTATTCGATGATCGAAGTGGCCAAATTTGCATATTCAATCCTCAATCATACGATCGGAATTCTATCAAACTTCGATCTCTTCACGTGAATTTTGTAAATTTGCCCCTAAGTATCTGCTCATATAAAATTCAATCTAACATACAAATAATCATGTTAGCTAATTTATTATTTATTCTTGTTTAGATCAGTCTACTACATGGGGAAAAATTAAACCACAGATTGGTTGATGTGGGTAACTACAATGTAACATCAGGATTTGTAAAATCTCCTCTTAAACTCTTTCCCTATTGATAATTTGATGGGTTAAGGTTGCTTCAAAAATAGCACATTGCTAGGTAAAGCAGTTTTTGCACATTGCTGGGTAATTCATAAAAAGTATTTAACCCTAACTGGTTGGTTTATACTAGCAGCTGATCTCTACTGGGCCTATGACAGGCAAGGCCCCACTTGTTATGCTTGCACTGTGTTGTACCCCTTAGTAATAAGATTCTGGGTTTTGCAACAACAAAGTATTTATTAAAATACATTTCATCTAGAAGCATGGTTCTCTGACTGTACAGCTCAATCTCTGTGTCTGTGAGCTGGCCCCACCTATGTGCTTCTTTTTCTGTAACAAACTTTTTTAATATCAACAATTATCAACATATCCTTCATCCAACACATCCTTAAACATCAATGGTGTTAATAACAACAAACCATTAATAATTGTATCTGTGTACAGGTGATTTGCTATAGTTATATTGCTGTAACTGACCATGTCACTGTTCAACTAGTCTTGATTTTTTATAATATAGCCATAACGTGTTTGCATGTTTTGATTAATTTTTTCTGATGCTGGTGAATGTGTGCCGGTGTCCAAAAATGGACACCCGCGTCCAAAACGAGACGCCGGCGGCGTTTAGCAAATTTTTCGCCATCGTGAGAAATTCGCAAAAAAAATTGCACAGTGAAATGCCCCAGATTCGCCCATCACTAATTTCTCGTTTATAGAGGGCCAAAATAAGGATTCTTTTGCCAGTCTTTATTGTTTATTGTATTTTTGAATTCCAAGATGCCCTTCATGTATTATGGTTAGCATGAAGGCACAACAATTTGAGATCCTTTGAGCAATACTCCATCGCATCAACATTTCTGGTTTCTTAAACTGACATTTAGCATAATTCAGTTTAAGACCATTTTTTTTTTGCTATCTGTAAGACTCGCTTTAATATTTTGTCATGCTCTTCTTCTGTGGTGCCCCAAATTAAAATATAATCTATGCAGACGTTGGCTCCTTTAACCCCTTCCAAGAGTTGCTGCATTGTTCTGTGAAAAATCTCTGGTTCTGAACTAAATACAAAAGGCAGATGCTTGAACTGATACCTTCCAAAAGGTATATTAAAAGTACACAATTTTCTGCTTCTGTTAGTGAGAGGAATCTGCCAAAACCCACTGAAGGCATCTAGGATTGTAAATAATTTGGACTTGCCCTTTCACCCAGGATTTCATTCCGAGTGGGTATATGAAAATGTGCTCTCCTTATGTTTTCATTTAACTCTTTGGGATCCAAGCACAATCTCATGGATCAGTCTTTTTTTCTGCAATGACTAAGGAATGTACCCAAGCTGAAGGTTCCTTAGGCTCAATTACATCTAACTCAGTAATTGGCTCTGACCAAAGTTACATGTTCTGCTTTTCATCTTGAGGTCTGTTATGGATTCCTCTATGCTTTCAATAGGAGACTGTATTCTGGATAAATCTCTCATACAGATGCAGCCACTTGTATTTGTGTGTTAAATGCATCATAACGCAGGGCTAATTGAGGAAACTGTGTTATCTAAAGTTATCTTAACTCATTTAATGCAGTTAACCTTTTCATTAGCATACCAAAGCACCATTGTTCACAATGATGAACACTTTAATTAGATGGGATGCTGTGACTCAATTTTCTGTGTTAAATGAGACAAGTGTGAAGTCTGAGTTTAGTTATTCTGTGTCAAACACACAATCCAAAGTGGCTTCATCTGTATGTCTTCAAATTTTCCCATAACCACTTCAAAACTATCACTGTCATGTTCATCAAGTTGAAATGAATTAACAATTCGCAAGGTTTATTTCCCTACTATTGTTAGCAAAAAGGCCACTTTCTGTGCCCTGGGCAGTGTTATAGTTTTAGTAGCTTCATGTATAATAACAGTCTCTGCTTAAAGATTTTCCATGCTTCCCCAACATTTCCCACAAACTTAACTGGAGCAGGTGGATGTAGACTGTCTGTCCTTATCTGTGCAGGGACTGCTACCGTCACAGGCTGAAATGGGCCTGCTGCAACCTCTGTACCTCTTGCAGGTTCTGACATGGTTCAGGCTCTGTCTGCTGAGTGGATCCCCTTCTGGTACCATGTGTTGTACTCCTTAATAATGAGATTCTGGGTTTTGCAACAGCAAGTTATTTATTAAAATACAGTGCACCTAGAAGCATGGTTGTCTGACTGTACAGCTCAATCTCTGTGTCTGTGAGCTGGCCCCAACTATGTGCTTCTTTCTCTATAACAAACTTTATTAACATCAACAATTATCAACACTTGCACAAAGTATGCCCATGGGACATAGGCATCAGGACAATACAATGCAGGGGTGATAGACAACGATAAGAACAACATAAGCCTGTCTTTATGATTGTGTTTGCCAAATTTTACCCACTGTACTTTCGCATGTACAAATTGTGCTTTGGACCAAATTTTTCATGAGGCTTAAGGTGTAAGTGTGAAGTTCATGTAAGGGGTATAAATAGTTTTAAATAGATATAATTATTTGATAGGTTTCATTCATATAAAGAATGATTATTTCTGGTCAAATCACAAGTTGGAAGTGATAGGAAGCGAACTCCCTTAAGGTGGTTATAGAGTAGGTTCTCCTCTGTAGCACTTGGTGGGGAATTCCCTAGCTAGTCTGTATATGGGGGTAATACAGTGGATCACTTCCTTTTTATTTGATGTAAGAAGAAGAGTGATAAGGGTGCATAAGGCTTACTATTTCAAGTGACTCAACAGTTATGTTAGCTAGTAACAGATCAAAAAAATAGAGCTCACTGTAGGTGGTAAGAAGTAGAACTAAGCCAGATAATTGAGCAGTTAAGACTCCAACAAGGAGTAAGGATAGAGTCAGTGCCCCAGCAGTGCGCCTTCAGCAGGGACCTAGTATAGACAGGGCCTCTCCTGCAGGCTAACCCCATTACCATGCCATGGCTCTGCTTTTGGCTACAGAACACTGTTAAAAATTCAAGCCATACACTTAGGATCCTTCGCAGAATTCACCAATCTTAATGACTGGTCTTTACAAAACATGTTAAACCTTGCTATCTCCCTGCCCCACTACGATTGTGATTTTAAAGAGTATTGAATAAAGATTGGTGATTTTTAACACTGTGGTTGACCTGGTTGACCTTCGTTCCGAATTTGCCTGCAAAAGATTAAAATTGTATGGTTTAGCTTTTGAATCATTGCTCTGTTTAATTGATAACTATTATTGGAGAAGTTATACTGGTGTCAAAAAGTACATGAACTTGTCCCGCTGTTAATCTGCAAGACCAAATGGACCTCCACTTTATTGTACTATAACTGTGCACCAGCACACCCCTGTTCAGTGACAAGTGACATGATGTGTACTGTAATACATCAAATTATGATCAAAGTTATTTTGCACCATGTTTTATGCATGGCCTGTAAATCTGTGCCCCTGCTCATCATACAGTAAACTTTTGGTCAAGCAATACCTGCCAATGGCAGGGTTGTCTGCCATGGCACATTCTTGAGTCAGATGGAAGAGAAGAGCATGTCAGTCAGTGTTACCATTTTGAGAGGACTGGGGTGATCAAAAATGCCTATATGCCATATGCCTTACATTGATTTTATAATAAAACACTTGCACCCACACTCAACACTTCCCTTATCAATCAAATAACTTAGAACTGCTTATTATAAGTTGCAGTATCATATGTTAACACAAGATACACAATGAAATAAAATAAATTAAT
>CM044446.1:65095331-65152429 GCA_024363595.1 Xenopus borealis
CCAAACAAGTGAATCTTTTCCCGATGTGCCCACTAACTGCAGGGCTATATTGGGGTAATCCAAACTTTCGGCCCTAGGGCCAAACGATCGGATTACAAACAGGAATCAATGGGCTCCGACCTGTCGGACGTCCGAAAAAATAAATCTTCCTGATCAATATCGTGGCCAGATATCAATCAGGTAGACTCGTTGGAAGCCACCATACACAGTCAGATAAGCTACCGAATTGGTCTAAAGGACCGATATTGGCAGCTTTATCTGCCCATGTATGGTCAAGCTCAAGACGCAAGTTGTAGCTTTATTATCTCATAAGTGTTCTCATTTAAATTGAACCAGTGATATTTATCTCTTTTTTAGTCCATGGGCCCAAGCTTCACCTTTTTTTTCTAATTAAATAGCCCTTTCCCCCATAAGTAGTGAAATAGGGAGCTTTTTGTATTCCTCTTGGTGTTTACATAACAATGATGGTGGTTTTCTATAATAAAAATTCAACAAATATACAGATAGTACTCCCCCTGTTCTTTTCCTTGTGCTGAGCCCTGTGGGAGGAAGCACATTATAACTACCCTCTGGATTTACCTTTCAGTGATTCACACAATTTCAAATTCAATAACAGGATACATTAATGGAGCTTGTAAGACCCACTCTGATCCTGCTTGATGTTGCTCAGATTGACAACTGTGGAACTGGACTGAACAACTTCCTTTAATGAAATTATGTTTACCCGAGCATAAAAGAAAACTATCAAAATATATTTCAGGTCTGACACAAAACAAGCATCAGTAAGAAATATTATATTATATCTGAGCTTACAGTTTAAGAAAATACATATAGACACACAGGGAGAAGGTAGCTTCCAAAAAAGCAGAGATGCCTTCCAAAACCCTTTCAATTTCAATTATACCTTCCTATTTCCCTGACATTTGAAATGCTATTTTTTTCTAGCGATATCTTCAAATGCTTGGTTCCAACAGCCAGAGTAACCCTGTTTAGCTGTAGTAGCAAATTGGTTCCTTGTACCACATAACAGCTGTGACAGCTTTTTGCTAGGGAAATGAGTTCTCCAACGGGACGATAAGACGTCCCTTTTCAAATTGTATTTTTCTATATCAGAATTAAATCAGGATATTTTGTCTTTGCTGCCAAAGCACGAAAGTTGGTCTATATACAGACCTGACAAATAAGAATAACATAGGATCTCTTTCACGAAAGGGATACTGTCATGGGAAATTTTTTTTTTCAAAATGCATCAGTTAATAGTGCTGTTCGAGAAGAATTCTGCATTGAAATCCATTTCTCAAAATACCAAACAGATTTATTTTATATTTCATTATGAAATCTGACATGGGGATAGACATTTTGTCATATAACTATGAAGATTCTCATTCATCCAGGTATATACATATACATATATAGACATTTTGTCAATTTCCCAGCTGCCACAAGTCATGTGACTTGTGCTCTGATAAACTTCAATCACTCTTTACTGCTGTACTGCAAGTTGGAGTGATATCACCCCCTCCCTTTCGCTCACCCAGCAATGAGACGGTAACCAGATAACAGCTCCCTAACTCAAGATAACAGCTGACTGGTAGATCTAAGAACAGCACCTTAATAGTAAAAACCCATGTCCCACTGTGTACTATTCAGTTACATTTAGAAGGAAAAACAACAGCCTGCCAGAAAGCAGTTCCCTCCTAAAGTGCTGGCACAATTCACATGACCGGGGCAGCTGGGAAATTGACGAAATGGCTAGCCCCATGTCAGATTTCAAAACTGAATATTAAAAAATCTGTTTTCTACTTTGAAAAATGGATTTCAGTGCAGAAGTCTACTGGAGCAGCACTATTAACTGATGCGTTTTGAAAAAAAACATGTTTTGCCATGACAGTTTCTCTTTAAATTGGATTTGAAGTTATTATTCCCCCCCTTATTATTACCTATTAAAATTGCCAATGTTTTTTTAAATGGTAAAGCAATATGTGGACACATGAGTGAAAGTTTTTATGGCGGTTTGGAAAATCACCCGCAAAACAGAAATTCCAGTAAATATTTCTCCCATTTTATACCGTTTGCATTATAATTTAGCAAATGAAGATAACTGGCTTTAAAACTAGTTTAAAAATGTCAGAATGCTTTACCTCGATGTATCATGCTGATTCATGATATGCATGTTATTCCTATGCTTACTTATTTCTTCTCACCTCTTTCCCCCATCTCTCCTGTATCTCCTGTTTTGGCTGCTATCTAGTCTACTGATTTATTTTCTATTTCTATATTCTAAAAATGTCTGTGTCTTAAAAATCTGGTTTAATTATTAAACATGTGTAATTGAGATAGTGGCCAATACAGGATCTGAACAGTGCCATTTGATATTAATAGATCTTAGCTTATGTCACTCTGAGTTGATGTTATTTGATTTGTGCTGTAACCTTTACGCAATACACAACAACTGGGCCCAATATATGTAAATGTAAATAGTTTTACAGAAATAAATTTCACATAGTAATGGCCTGTTCACACATGTTCTTGAGCTTTAAAATATAATTTGGATTGTAGCTCTATAGGAGCTATGTGAAATGATACAACTGTTCAAAACTTGAAACTGCAGTACTCTGACTAGTGTAAAAAGCTTTCTGGTCAGTAAGGTCTCCACAGGATGCTTCTACTGATACAATTAACCCATTAAACCTATGTTTATTGATTTGTATAAAATGAAAGGTCTCTGGGAGCACTGATAATGTGTGTTATAATGGCAGAATTATTTTTATTACATAAAGCAGGTTAAAGGTTTCTTACTTGAATACATACATTTTAATCAAAGTGGCCTATGCTGTGCAGCTTACACTGAAGTGATCACAGAGAGAAAAATAATTCTTCTCAAACAAAAGCATTTATAGACCTTTAGCATCTATCCCTTTCCATATGATTTTATAAAAAAAAAAACACCTTTGAAAACACGATTTTGCCACTTTACAATAAAATAGTCTCTCCCTGTGTTCTTGAGATGTCATTATCTGTGAAAAATGTTGAATACAGAAGGGCAAGTTAAATCCTGCCATTGAGACAGCAAACAGCTTTAGCCAAATGTATTGGCTGAGGATTAAATATGCATCAACCATGTATTTGCCTTCTCTGTGGAGAGCTCTTATTAATAGTTTAAAAAGTGGAAAGCTTAGTCACATGCAATAGGAACACTGATATTTTCAAAATGTGTTTAATGTGTAAAATTGCAGGACGCCAGCGGTCTCATTAAATCTCTTTTCCAGAATAGTTTCCAGTTATTTTCCCATAAGTGAGCTATAAAAACATGCAGTGATACTAATAGGACTTCAAATCTCAGAGGTGCATCAGTCTAATAAGATTAAAGGCCCTGTTTTCCAAAGGGACCTCTCCTATGTCTAAGGAGAAAATCCTTGGAAGCAAAGGCCTGAAATGTATGATCCTTTACTTCATCTTGAAGGTCAACCATATTGCTGGGAACAGTAATAACGAAACACATAAATTACATTTGCATTCAAGCTTACAGGCACAAAATCGCATTGTTGATGACTTTGTATGACTGCTGAACAATTCTAGGGATTGTAGTTCATCAGTAGCTAGAGGACAGCAGGTTAAGCCTCCTTCCTTTATATTAAAGAACAAACTACATCACTGACAGATGAATACTACAAATACATATTGTCAGTATGTTCTGTTTCCAGTAGGATGAAAAATATTGTGTCTAGAAAGACATTAAAGGTACAGTAATGAGGAATGCCAGGGTATATTCTTTCCTCAAATTATTAAAGCAGCTCATGCCAATCAAATATCAAAGCAATGGATGCTAAAACTAATAGCAGATCTGTAGATAAAAGATAAACATAATAAACATTTTATTAATGTTTGTTTTTTTTTAAAGAAAACATTCTTAAAGGGAAACTCCACACAAACATAACTTAAAGTTTTTGAAAAGTAAACATGATGTCTAGCAACTTTGCAATATACATCAATTAAAATTATGCAGACTTTTCACGATTTTTAATTGTTTGGAACAGTTCCCTAAGCCTAGCCCCTGCTCTCCTGCTTATCTGTCTGACTACTTTTCTGGGCTGGCTGACTACTGTTACTTTGTTTCAGCAGCCACCTGTCTTCAGCCTGCATCCTCCAAACCCACAATTTCCTGCACACATCCTTCAATAAGGATAGGAACATCACATGCAATGCATTATGGGTTATATAGTTCCTGCAAGCTGTCTGTAAGCTGTGGAGAAGTTGTTACAATCTGTAACATCAGTGTTTAGTTCCTTCTTCCCTGCTAGGATTTCAAATGAAAGAGAAGAACCGTTAAACAGCTGGATTTCAGCATAGAAAATTATATTTATTTATACTTTTTGAAGAAACCTATAACTGTGATGGGCATCTTATGGGTTTCTGTTTTATGTGGGCCTCAAATTTTGGTTTGGAAGCCGGAGTTCCCCTTTAAAGTAACTCTGATACTTGTAAACCAATGTTCAGATTCAGAGCATGGGAAACCTGGCCGGTTGATGCAAGTGCACATGAGCAAAATTCCACTTGCTGGGGAAACCACAGGGAAAGAAGGGACTGGCCATGAGGTAGGTGACAGAGAAGGTATGTGCCTGGCGCCCCCACAGCTTTGTGCCCTAGGCAGGGAGGAACTGCATATGTGAAACCTGCAGAAAATGTATTGTTGGAAACGTATTAGTAGTCTTTGGAAACAAAGGAACAAGCTTTAACCTATCATTCAAATGATGCAGCTTCAATATCCCAGATGAATTTCCACACATGTAAAAGAAATTTTAAAAAATAACCTTGTTTTTTTAACAAAAAAAAAACAAAACATAAGGATAAATATCATAATGTCTATTGATGATGTTAGAGATTGAGCTGACTGATTGTGATGCTGAGATGAGCTCTAATTAGTGTCATCAATACCAGGACGAATATGTACTGACAGTATAGCAAATGGCAGTGAAGGTTCATAAAAAGGCACCAAGGATGCTGTTTGTACTCGTGACTGTTTTATATTGAGGTCATACACTAGCAGAAAGCTTTAAAATGCCTGGACCGTATCACCCATGTTGTCCACCCTTAGTGAGATCTATGATCTATTGCAGAAGGTCAGGTTACAGACTCAAAACTATATTCTAATTAGCTGTTTTTCTCTTCGCCTGTATGTGGTACTTTATCAGATGTTAGATATACAGTTAATAATAAACCCAAAGGAAAGATTTCTCCATCTGTGAACCATGAAATTAATTTAAAATATCAGATTTTAGATGAGTCAGTCTATGTTTAAATGTTAGAGCAGGGGTGTCCAAACTTTTGGCTTCGAGGGCCACATCGGAAGAAGAAAAATTGTCTGGGGGCCACACATGAAATACACAAACACTTTTGATTTGTAAAAGTAAAGGAAATACACAAAAAACTATACCAGTTGGATAACCAGCTCTCTGAAATTTGGATTTTAGGCAATACTGATGGACAAATGCCACAACTGATTGTGCTTACCACCCACCCTGTGGCTGATGAGAAGTACAGAGCTGCCTTACCAAGTTTTTGTGCTTTTGGACTTGTGTCCAGGGACTAAGTACATGACCCCTATGTAAAAAAAAACCAATAACAATCATAATAAGACCTAGGCAGGAAGGGGGACTTCAATAGGTTTTGGTAAGCAGTGCCATGAGCGGCAATAATAAAGTATGCAGCTGTTACATAAATCCCTTTGCTACAGTTAAATGAGCCAAAATATATATATATATTGTCAAGTACTTACTGAATAACTGTTTCACCACAAATCTGATTGGCACATTATTCCCTGACATTTTACACCCACAAGGTTAATACAGCCACCAAAATACAATCATAGTGTTTCTATTGAAACCCATTGTATTACTTTGTTATTAAACTTTCATTCTAATAGTCTTACATCAATGTGTGTAGAATTAGAAGTCTGATAATGTTCCTTCTGTGAATCCTGAATCTTTGATCATCATTCACCAGTCTTGCTTCTTGTATTATACATATGTGCATTTACAGTCTTCTACCAAATCACATTAAATATAGGACTGTAGTTAGCATTGAATAGGACTTTTTTTTATAATATTGCTGGTGTGATTTAAGGAACATTGTACATTAATTTAGGTCTTCTTTTAGGTATTTGAATATAAACTCTTACAGCTTGCTGGCCATTTAATTGTTTTTAAGAATTGTTGGCATATTTTGGATTCTTCTGTATTTGCCAGCAATACTAGATTTCTGTTGCAATAGCATCGATTCTCCTGGCCTTCATTTTCACATTGATCTCAGGTCCAATCAGACTTCATCTTCCATCATCATCCAGAAACCATCACTAAAGCTTCTTGTGTGTAAGTGACACAATCAAAAGCATGTCAGCTATTTATGTCTTTCCAGTAAAGGTCTTCTGTGTACTCCTTCCATTCTTGCTTGATCTTGTTTCATTAGTTTGATTTGTCCATTGACATCCTTCATCTTGCCTAGCCAATGCTGTATTTTTTTAATCTCAGTGATCTTTTTGAAAACAGTCCTTGTTTTTCTATCTTCATTGTTTTTACAGATGTTGTTTTAATACGGGTCCTTCTCATTTTTGGCAGCTCTCTGAAATTCACGGTTCAGTTTACATCTTTATTTCCACTAGGTGTTTGAGGGAATATGAAAACGATGCACTGGAAAAAATATTGGCAAAGCAGGAGACCCATGTGCCAATGTCCATTTCATTTTAAAAAGCACACTTAAGCAATAAATGTCTAAAGAATAATATTACATTGTGAAATACTATTTTTCTCTTAATTTGTTTCTTAGTTAGGCAATTATTGCCATATAATACACAAAAGCTGTAAATATCTTGTAAATCATATCCTTATAAACGGTGAGTTCTGATGTCATCGGTTATAAACAGTGAGTTCTGATGTCATTGGTTATAAACGGTGAGTTCTGATGTAATTTCTGTCACATAACTCACTTAAACTTGTGTATTATAAAAATAAAGTACCCCCAGTTGCAAAATATCAGGATATTAAAAGTTACCTCGGAGTTCCATGACCTGTATAAAAACACTCGGCCTTCAGCCTCATGTTTTTATATGGTCATGAAACTCTTCGGTAACATATAATATCCTTATAATTTACATGAGGGGTACTTTATTCACTATATAATTTTTATTGCATTCACTGAATTATATTTTCACTTTGTCCTAGTATTGATTAATCTTTAATGACACTTTAATTTCATTCTGGATCTCTATTAATCAGGTCTAGCATCTAAAATTTTTATAGATCTATTTACAACTTTATGCATAGACAATGCCTACGTTTAACGAAAACATAAGACAGATAAAACTGCTACTTTTTCAGTGCCTTGCATAACATTTTTTTGATGATTTTACTATATGCTTATAATCAGGGTCATGACTACAGATGAATGAGACCATGCTAGGGGCCCTGGAAGGTATAGGGGGTACAGTAGTCTCCTGACTAATAAGCACATTTTCAGTAACATTTTGTATAAAAATTTGTCATAGACTGTGTAGCTATATATGGATTGTGATAGAATATGTAGCTCTATTATTCATCATGATTTAAGATACATCCAGGCAATGGGCATAGATACCCATTTAGGCTGATACTACCCCACTGGCTGAGCATTTATGGTACTGGAGACAAGGGGTTGCATTGCATGTCTGAGCAAGTTGGATAAGCACCATCTTAACCATAGAAACAAAAATGACAGATGTCAGATAATTCAGCATATTAAAAAGTTATATACAGAGAAGCTATATAGAGAAGCATGGGTTTTAGCCTGACAGTTCTATTCCATAAAACAAAAAAGAGAGACGAGACTGGTCAGTTATAAAATAGAACAAATGTTTCTATGTAGAATTGTCCTCTTTTATCTCCATACAGTTTTACCGCTAAAGAATAAACCCCATCACATCAAATGTTTTGCTACAGGGATTTAATATATTTTTGCATCTCATTGAAAGTTACTCTCATATCACTCAATTTCTTTGTATGGTCACTTGGGCCTTTTCAGCACTCGAGGTAAATGATATTACTCATCATTCAATAACAGCAGGTAAGGCAAGAAGCTTAGCAGGAAAACTATATCAATTATATGTGATATCTGCAGAAAGTAATAAAGCATATCAGTGGAGCTGCAGAAATGAATGGAGAAAAGTCAATCACTGGAAAACATTTTAAATGAAAGTTTGGTACATTCCAGCATTCATTATTGGGCCTTGTCATTAATACATAGCATGCATTACTAGGGGGAATATACATAATGGAAGCATTCTGTAAACCTTGTTGTGGTGTCTGACATTGAATCAACTTGGAAAATGTCACTGGAATGGAATATAAAAAATTATTATTTTAAACAAAACTGATATTTTATTAAAATGCATACAAAGGCAAAAGGTTATTTTCCTTTAATATTAAACCCATATTTAGTTATTAATTTGCAGCAGTCATTCCTACCTAAATAAAATAACACGTGAAAAAGATCTAATTCTGAATTGCGAGCAGGTGAGTAATGGATGAGGAAGAACCCGGCAAAATTGTGCAACAGTCACTAAGAATGCTTCCTAAAATAGATATTTAATGCTGTAAAATATGCAAAACATTTGTTTTCTGTATAATTAGCATGCCTGTTATTTTTATCTGCATTAGTAGTTTTACTTGAGCTAAAAGCACTGCATCTAAATTTTTACACTTTGGGCAATGTTTCTGAGTGGGTGTAGACTCACCAAAACTTTCGTAGGTCGAAATTGTGTTTGTATTAAAAAGTTCAAAACTTCCCCTGCAAAAAGAAGGACCTTTATTGTTTTGTGCTGAAAATTGCTCCTGTGTGTCAGTATCCATTCACCCTGACATTGAGGTTAGATCAAACCTTATAGCAAGTATTCAGTCCTTTGAAACTATTAAATAGGCTGAATGGATAGTTCAGCTCAAAACCCATTGTGGAACAATAATCTACAGAAAGGAAGATTGTGAATTGAAAAGTGATATAGCATACAAGCCCCTTTGTCCCTGACCTTGTCTAGTTTGCTGCCTGTCCTGACCTTTGCCTGTTTCTGACTACTCTTGGATCACAATTCTATACTTCACTACTGGTGTGCTTGACATGGCCTGTGACCTTCACCTACCTGCTTGTCTCCTAGTTTTGTACTGCTTTGCTTGACTGGTGTTGACCCAACCTGTTTCACAATGTTCTCTTGCCTGCCCAGAACTCTCTCCCTGGTCCTCTGTCACCCTTGCTCTGAGGGAGGGAGGTATTTTTCATTAGTTCTGTGATTTTATAGGTCCCTCACCATAAATCATAAAAGTGATGTAATCAACCTGTGCTTAGCTTTTTTTTACTCTGCTTGAGGGTAGGAGTGCTGGAAATCTAGAGCCTTGACTGGACAGGCTTATTAAGCCAGAATACAAGGATCCAGTGACTGAGAAATAGCTCTTGATATTCAGACCCTGTCATAATATTTCCCAGGGGTGAAAGGCTGGTATGGTTAGTGAGGAAGGTGACTTTGAGCCCCAGCTTAAGAGCTTCAGTAGGGTTAGTCTTGTCTAGGAAATACTCTCTTAGAATAGGGACCACAGTGGAAAGGGACCTGGGATATGCTACTTACTCCTGGGTGGCATTAAGTAGGTTTCTCTACATCTAGCTCAGTTCATATTTGATATGTTTTATCTCATTGAGCTACATAGGAGCGAGCATGTTATTTTTGTGATTCAGCTTCTTTTGCTTACATTACAGTAGATGCATTTATACTTTAAAGGGTAGTTTGGCATCAGTATCTTTAAGCTGCATTGAATAAAATTCCTGTGAACTATTTAAGACTCACTGCAACTAAACAAATTAATTGTTTGAATTAAACAAAATCCTTCTTCCCCTAAGTGCCCAAACTTAAGCTTGAGAGTCACATGTTTTAACAGCTGGAGGAGGAGATTGCCACGCTGAGTAAAGTACATGCGCTACATCGTATCAGCGTTCTGTAAGTAGGCACTTCAGACAGTTGGTGGAGGCACAATTTGGGGTTAAAACACCTAAAGGAAATTGTGTAGTTGAGCACACTCCACCCCCCTTCGAGGGTTAAAGATTTTTAACAAGTATAGAGATATGGGATATTTTTCTACCTAAGTAAAAGAAAGCTTCCTCCCCACTATTAAATTCTAAGTAATATATGGTGATTTACACTGCTATTAGATAACAAAAAATACTGCACTATATTGTTTCCTAAAATTTTCCGTTGCCTTAGGCGCTGAACTCTACACACAAAAGTATTTTTCTTTTCTCTTTTTTAGAGTCACATGTTTACATGCTTTGCAAGTAGTTTCTCATCATGCAGGTAAATTGAGGGCATGTAAAGCTACAGATCTTTCTGCTCAAGATTCATCCAGTCTAGCTTTGGATTGGGGGAGGGAGGGTTCCAGGGCTTTCTGTGACTTCCATCTCTGGGGCCTCTATACCAACCCCGGTACCCGCAAAATAGTCATCAGATCCTCCTCCGATGCTGCATCCTCCCCTTCACGTACCTGTACCACTGGGGCTGCCACCTCAAGGGCCTCCTTAGCATACCCAAGGACCCCCCACCATAGTCATCAGGTCCTCATCTGATGCTGCACCCTCCCCTATACATACCCATTCTGTTTTGCAACCAGCATGGGGAGGCCCTCTTGTGCCTACCTGTTCTCTGTTGCTGTCATGTGGGGGGAGGGGAGCAGGGGGAAATCTCCCATGGTTCCAGGCATATCTGGGTCAGCAGTGCCCTCTAATTTTTCCCCCAGTGTCCTAGTGGCCCAGTTCAACCCTGATCCAGCCCAGCACTCAATTTACCAGGTTACAAATGTACAGTATAGTACTTCATATTGATGTCATTCATTTTGTCTCATATTAGCCAACAAGCTTGTCTTTTGTATTAATTAATGTGCAGTTTAAATGCTAAAATATCTCTATATCATTTATGCTATAAGAAATATTTTTGAAAATATAAACCCCTTCAGTGAGGTAAATAATTACAGCAGTAGCGCATATACCTAGTGATGGGCGAATCTATCCCATTTCGCTTCACTGAAACATTTGTGAATTTCCAGCGAAATTCGTGAATTGGTGACAAATTCATGAAATGAGCGTAATTTTTCCGTATTTTTTTTCACGTGCGTCTCATTTTTTTTACGCCAGCAAATCGCGGGAATTCGCGCCTGGCGAATAAATTCACCCATCACTGCAAATACCAGCTTATTTTTAGATCTTGGAATATCTCCTGTCACAAACATTGGCTATGCAGCTTTCTAAACCAGGACACGTCTATTTTCAAAATAATGTACCTGGAATTAACACTTTTATTCTCATCATAAATAATTTCTTTCTGATGCCTTTACATCACCTGTGAAGTAAAGTGAACCATGTATTTATAGTTAATGGGAAAGGACTGCACACTTATCGGTCTGTCCTGTTATACACAAGCACAAAAGTCCCCGGGGGTTTAAATGTGGTTAATTTAACTTCCAGCAATTACAGTGAGCTGTAGATAGATTTCCTGAATAATGCAGATAACCTGACAGAATTAGCAAATTTCAGTGATTCCCATGCAGCAGCGTTAATATAAATGCGCACACACAAACACATACACAGGTCATGATTACAAATGAGCTTCCCCCAAGGACTGTCGTTTAGTCAGTAAAATTTTAAGTAAGAAAAGTTGAAGAAGGCATGGAGCTTTTGAATATTCATTACATGCAGCCTTCTATGCTTTCAGGGACTGAATCCCAACCCTTAACCACCTGCAAATGAACTTACAGCTTTGATTTTTTTTCCTTTAAGACATGCTGAAAGTGAAATACAGTTTGCTGATATATAAAAAGTAACTTTCAAAAATAGATAAAAATAATAGAGGTGTATGTCAGTAGGTCAAGTGCAGACACAGCTTAAAAAGCACAATGAAATTTCTCAGAATTTTCTCTCCTCTGAGTATATACACAAGTATTTTTTGAAGATTCAAAAGGAATTGGCTTAGAGATCATGTGCAGAGAGTATTAGTACTTTATTTAACTGCACCAGGGTTCTACATGGTGTGCCATTAGTTGTGTATTAGCCCACTTATTTCATTTGTTCACTTATGAATTGGTGGAGGCTATTGAATGTTGTGTATCTGTTTTTGATACAGGTATGGGAACTATTATCCAGAATGCTGAGGACCTGTGCTTTCCGGATATGTAAAGTCTATTAGAAAATCACGCACCCAATAGGTTGGTTTTGTTCCAATAAGGATTAATAAAATCTTAGCTTGGCTCAAAAGGGAAATTTTTGTTTTTTAAATTTGAATTATTTCATTATAATGTAAGCTAAGGGAGACATCCCTTTATTACCTTTTTTGGAGTCAGGAAGGAATTTTTTCCCCCTCTGAGGCAAATTGGAGAGGCTTAGGATGGGTTTTTTTGCCTTCCTCTGGATCAACTAGCAGTTAGGCAGTTAAAATTAAAAAAAAAAAAAAAAAAAAAAAAAAAAAAAAAAAAAAAAAAAAAAAAAAAAAAAAGGTTGAACTTGATGGACGCGAGTCTTTTTTCAGCCTAAGTTACTATGTTACTATGTTACTGTGTTACATCCATTCTGTAATTCAGAGCTTTCTGGATAATGGGTTTCTCAATAACGGATCCCATATGTGTAATTACAACAAATATTGCATTCCATTCAGGATGTGTAAGGCTTGCAGTGTGTAAGGATATAAACGTGACAATTTAAAGGGGATTTAAAGCCTTGAATACAAGTGCTTTTAAGTGAGGTGTTTTAGAAAAACAGAAGTTACAAAGCGTCTGTTCCTTGTTTTGGAAGGCACCTCTTTGCAAGTATGGTGCCCCTGTCAAATAACTAAAAGGTACACTATACTGGCATAAGGGGATATACAACATTTGTCAAAATGAACCATTCCTCTTTCCCTCCAAAGCCCATTGCTATGAACTAGGGGAATTCTCCAGGTTGAGAGGCTGTCGGCCTATGGATTGGGCCTCCCTGAATCTCCCTTCTTCAGTTATTTTTCTCTATTGCAGGGGGAGACAAAGAAAAAAAGGTCATTTAAATTCTCTTTTTCTTTTCCTCAAGAAAAAAAAACATTCACAAACAAATTAAAGAGAACACTCAGGGGAGCACTTTCCTCAAAATGTTATTACAACCTCTGATTCCCTTTAAAATGTATTCCCTTAATGGAATAGACATATGTGAATTCTTGATGAATATGAACTGAGAACTGTGAATATTGAGCTATTCTGTAGCAAGCAATGCCTGTATTAAAAGGACATAGATTAATGTAAGGAGAGGGTACAAAACTCTGGTAAGGCCCCCATCTATAATGTGCACCTGGGTATTTCTGTGCAGTGTTTCTCCATCCACTGCTAGATGTGTCTCAACCACTGTATTTTCCATAGATTACAACTGGAAGGGGTGGATACTTTCACTATCTATTCCTAAAGTGGTTGTACAGGGAAATTCAATAGATACAACAGTTTCAAGAAAGCATTGGGTGACTTTTTGGCAAGAGAGAAAGTAATTAAAAGAGAAACTTATTAAAATTAAATAATTCAATAACTCTCAACAGAACTGGTGATCTGTGTGTGTTTGTGTGCCAGTGCTGAATGCACCAGGGTTGATTGTCTACATGGAAGATGGTTAGTCAGATGGTCACCATACTACATCTTTTGGGTGACATCCTAAAAAATTTCACAAATAAGAGTAAAACGTTATAATATTCCTTAGACTATTGTTGGATTATGAATTGAAAGGCATGCTTGAAGGTGGTAAGATCATTTAGAACAAACATCATTTTTTGTAGTAAGAGGTTTTATTACATACATTGCACACTTGGGAAACTATAAAATTCCCAATGTTTCACCACTGTCGGAAGTGGAAGTTTTTGTGTTTGCAAAAGCTATATTAAATTCACAAAGGAAATTGTGCAAATATTTTTCCATTACCAATTTTAATTACATTCCCCAATAGTATTCAACAGGCTGAATTAGGAATTTGGGTATCCATGTGTGTGCCTATTTAGTACTCTGTATGGTTGATTAAACCATGGGCCAATCTTTAGGGTTTTGTAAGTCTGGCCATGTCTTGGCAGCTCCTTGACACACAACTACCAAAAGCCTTAAATCTCCTCCAGTCAACAGAGGCAAAAGGCATAGTAAAACAGTGAACATACTAATGACCATCATAAGAACATAACATTTATTGGTTAATATATTTTAATTAATCCAATTTACCCAACACTGTAAAAACATAAAAACAGCCTTTAAAATATTTAATGATTTATAAGCTGTTTTTGTGAGTAATACATTATCAGATACATTCTAGAAAATGAAGTAAAATCCAAAATGATAACATTTGTCTCCTTGTACCATGAACAAAGGAAATATAATGGGCAATGGCAATGCCTCTAATGCTGAAGAACACTTGAAAGAATACATTTTAATTGTGTAGGGAACAGTTCCCCTAAGAGCAAATTATTAAGACACTGTGAAGTATTAAGTGCTTGCAAAGAAAATGCAATAAAACAGAAAGCCAGAGGATAGCTTTAAAATGAAAAAGAAATCTCAGTATATTTGCAGAACAAGTGCCTACAATATATATATATATATATATATATATGAGGCTGTAGCAAAATGAAATAATGCGGAATTAGAGAGGGTTTTGCTGGCCCTTTATCTCCTGACTGTGTGGAATAATATAAATTCCAGCCGTGTTTTGTGTGAAGGGTCTCAGTGAATTCTGACATTGTGAGTGTCAGATTCAGATCCCTTTAATCAGAGAGTGGATATGCATGATAAAATGGATAAGGGACTTTAATCAAAAAATCCGCTGGTCTGGAAACGTGATGCACTCTGCCAAACACTCTTCATCCTACTTTTCTTGTGCCACTGCCAAGAATTTTAGATCATGAATATGCATTGGACATGATATTACATTAGAATGTGACATTGTTGTGTAGTATTAAGGATTTAAAATGATAAAAAATAGACTTTGGCAAACTTTTCATCAATTGAACATTACTGTCACTATATCAGTTTTCACAGCTTATTTCGCAGCAAGATATTGAAGTTGCAAAGCGTAGCATCCTAGCTAAAATACTAATTGTAATAGGCAATTGCCTGCTTTGTACATGGACTGCAAATACAGTATTTTCACAAAGGGATTTGTAGATCTTAAAATTTTTGTTATGACGCTGATGGCTTGAGATAATTTTTTTAACCCTTTTGCATTGAATAAACCCAGGGTGCAGGTAAACTGTAATGTAAAACAACTGTTCAGTGGTAATCAACAGCTGTGAAGCCAAAGAGGTTTGGTAGCAGGTAAAGTGTGTGTCTGTGTGTGTGTGTGTATGTAAGATCATCTGTGCTGCTCTACTAGTCTTTATAATAAACATTTCTTTTAAATGCTATATAAAGCATAGTGATGTTCTGACTACTAAAAAGTAATATACAGATGTTCATCTAAACCATATAAGTTATATAGTCTGGTTTTTTTCTGTTTGCACTTTTAAAGGGGAAAATAATTTCATTGAAAAAACCCTCAAATTTTTTGAGATTTAATCAACGCAGATAGTGATAAAAGTTCATGTAGGAGTCAATGGGAAATGTCCTATTGATATCCTGATCTGAAATGGGTTTCGTTCAATTATCCAAATATTTTGTTGTTTCGGGTGTCAAATTGAAAAAAGTCAGAGGTTTCAGGTGTCAAATGCAAAAAGTTGTAGTTTTCGGCAACAAATCCTAATAATGTGAACAATTTGGATTTTTTCATGATTTTAATAGGGGGGGGGAAGGCTACATGTGGATTAGGACAGAGTAGTTTTTAGAAAATAGTGAGATTTTGATAAATAACCCCCTTATTGATGACTTTTTGTTTTTGTTACCCTCACATAAGATGGAGAGAGGGATGCCAGCTGCTCTGATGAGTTGTGAAACACCTTCAGTGATTACTCAGCAAATCCAGTTGTTTTAGAATCACTTATACTAGATAAAGGATACCATGACCTAGAGGAATGAAATTTTCATAGTTGCCAGGGGGGACCTGTGGCTCCCATGGGGGAGGTAGTCAGGACCAAGGAGGAAGCCCTTGAGATAGTCCACTACACTGTACAAAGGGATGATCCAAAGAGTAATCAAAAGTCCAGGCAATAGTTTAGATAGGCAGGCAGCAAAAGTTCAATAACGGGAAACAGGCAGGGGTCAATATTAAGTTCAAAAAGAGAATTAACAGCACCCAGGAACACCAAACAAGATGACCTATACTTGGGCATTGAAATGTCCTGGGCGTTTGTTTGTTTTGAATTTGGCGTCAAAACGGGTGCAGGCGCCATGATGTGACAAGCAGTGCATCCGTTATGGCATAGTGACGTCACAGTATCGGCTGCCATGGGCCCTTCCATTTTGGGAACGACGCCGGAGTGATAGGATACGCCACCCGGAGCTCCTGGAAATGCTCCCGGTGGCGTTCGTGACAATGGCACTGTCTTTTTATTACAACAAACAAGGAAAAGTTGTGCTCACCACTAATTTTTAAAACCATTAGGCGGGGGTGCAATGAGGCTGTGACCACAAAATACAAATAGACAAATACAAGAGGTCCTCTGCACTCAATCCATTATCAATATATTTAAGACATTGAGACATTCTGTGCATACAGCTACTAAAAAATGCCTTACCCTTTAAACAACAGGGATTGTTTGTCCATATATTGCAATATATTTAAGCTGGCCAACTACGTCAAAGTCTTCCCATATCTGGCCAGTCCTACACTCAATTTCATCTGATTCATTAAGAATTCTATTGCTTCATTATGCATTTTGCAAAGGGACTTAGTTTTACCTGCAACTTATTTGCTGCTTTCAAAGTAAAACTCCCAAACTTTGTTGCCCTTTTATTAGGCAACAGTGGGATCACCTGACTATAGCTGGGGAGGGTGGGGGCTACAACAAGGAGCTGGTCACTGCTCCAGTATAACTACAACAAACAAGCAATAGAATTCTTAATGAATCAGATGAAATTGAGCGTAGGACTGGCCAGATATGGGATGACTTTGACGTAGTTGGCCAGCTTAAAGCTGTATGCACAGAATGTCTCAATGTCTTAAATATATTGATAATGGGTTGAGTGCAGAGGACCTCTTGTATTTGTCTAACTGTCTTTGTATTACCCTTATACAGTTGAAAGAACATGCAAGAGATTCTTGGTTCTTTACTGATCCTCCACACCAATTGAGGAAAAAATATATTTAATAAAGCACTTTTACTTTTCGGATGTGTTACATCCCATAGTCTCCTGCCCAGTAAGTCAAGATTGCTGAAACAAAAGGTTCAGACAAATCAAAACAGTGTTAAATGGTGCCATAAATCAGTGCATCATTACAAGAGACCTTTCATTGCACAGCTTCTAGTACATACTCAGCAATAACACCGTTACAAACAAAGAGAATTGAAGACACACCACAATCCTCCTCATTTCATTAAGCATATTCTTACACAAGTCTTTTCTGCTAAAGAGATTTGAGATTGTGTGCAATCTCAACTCAATTGTTATATATTTCTAAAAGATAAAGTATTTTTTTAAGTTTGTGAAGATTCTCATTCATCCAGGTCATGGAATATCTGTAGAAATAAGTCAAATCAATTTATTTTTAAAATTCAGAATAACTTGTACATACGATCTTTCGGGAATATATCCTCTGGAATGTTGCTCCAATCAGCATAATCTGTTTATCATAATCAGTAGGGATGTCATGAAGTTAGGTGTATTAGCATGATTGATTGGAATTTTTGAGTTGTTATTAAACCTTCCAGGGAGGGGTGCCTAAACAGCATTGAATCACAAATTTTGAAATGAGAAAGCCAGTTGGATGACTGGTGAAACGTCTTCAAGAAAAAAAAAACAAAAAGACACAGCAAGTAAAGTTGATTTGACTTATTTCTACAGATTTTTTAATCTTTTTTTATAATTTTTAAGTATTTCAAAATAATTTAATACTAGAGTTTATGCCTCTGCGTCAGTTTAAGGGTTAAGCAAATATGTTAAAAATATCTATATATAAAAAAAGCCAATTTTCACACTTCAAGTTTGATCAAATTAATGTTTTTCTGGCCTGTTCCTATTTTGATAAGCTATATGGAAGATTAATTAATTAAACTATATCATCCTTGGCTCAAAAAAATATCACTCTGTTCATCTGCTGGCCAGTGCAGTGATACTGAAATACTGTAGCTTCATGGATCACAGGAAAAGGTATAGGAGAAAGTCAGGAATTATGATTTCCATCTCTGGAGTACTAAGCTGCATATTAACAAAATGAAATGGTGATATGAAAAGTTTAATGCATTTAATTATCTTTCATAAAAATAGGCTTTTACTTGACCTTGGATTCACAAAGTGTGCCATGAACTTTTTGAAATAAATATGATTCATTATTAAGCACCAATGAGCATGGATACAGTGGGGTGTAGTGTTTTCTTGCACTTTTAGTTTGTCATCATAATCAGTATTTTGGTTAGTAAAGTGTTAAATCGCCAGTCATATAAAAAAGTGAAAACTTTTGTTTCAAAGTGTGGTATAATCATGAGGTGGCCTAAATACAGGAATGTCATGGCAAAAACAAGGATCAGGGCAGTCAAGTCCCGAATATTAAAGGGCAGATTTACTAAATTTACATAAAGGATTCGAAGCTCGATCGAATTTTCAAAAAGATTTGAATTTTCGAATATTTTTGAAGACCACTTCAACCAGTGAATTTTGAAAATTCTATTGAATCGAATGATTCGAATAATTTTAATAAAATTTCAATTGAATATTTGACGATTTGACTGTAGTCAAAGTAGTACTTCCCCTTCAAATTTTTATTCAACCACCTAGTTCCCCAGATCAAAGCTACTGAATTGGGTTTCATTATTTTTGACTGAATAAAAAATATTCAATCGGTTGATAAAATAATATATATTTCCTATTCAATGAATTGCTGTAAAATCCTTCAAATTTGATATTCGACTTCGAAGGATTTTACTTCCCTGCCTATTCACATGGTCGAATTTCGAATTTCTTTCAATTCAAAATTCGACCCTTAGTAAATCTGCCCCCAAGTATAGAGTACCAGTACGGTATGTCTATACAAATACTAGGCAAAAAATAACAGTTAAATATATTAGGAACAACTTAAAAGGTTATACTAGATATTTGCAAAATGTTGGTTTTACAATGAAAGCATTGAACATTAACTAAGACTTTCTGCTTCCTTTGCTTTGTCGAGGAAGGTCAAAACAAATGGGAAGTCTCTGTATTATTAAATGCTCTTTATCTGAAAAGGTAAGAAGCTGTATCTGGGGTAAGTGTGGAGTTCGTTTATACTGAGTGGACTGCTGATTTGTTTTTAGTTTGCTTGGCAGGAAAGGAAGTAGAGTGTGTCTTCAGACACATTCAAGTTTGCCCTGTTTATAAATAATAAAAACTAGTGATGGGCGAATTCGCGGCGAATTCCCGCGATTCGCGAAATGCCAGCAAAAATTCGGCAGCAAAAATGCGACAAAAAAAAAAACACGATGCCGCCGAAAACGACGCGACGAAAACGACGCGACGGAAACGACGTGCGACTCGTTTCGTGAATTTTTTCGCCAATTCACTAATAAAAACACATTTCTAATACAAACGCGTTGCGGCGATTTCCGGAATCGCCCGAAGTTGGAAACTTTGGGCAATTCCGTCAGAATCTCCACGAATCTCCCTGTTTGCCCCAGCCCTAAAACAAAAGGCAAAAAGTATGTTCAGCACATGCCCTATCCATTCATCTATTGCTAAAAAGAGGTATACTGCCTCTTCAAGTAAATAATACCATGTCAAGCAGGTTAATGTTGATAGTTTTAAACTGCATTTTTCTTATGTAGTTATCTACAGCACATTTTATTATGTAATTGCGAAACTACAGTATATGTATGGAATTGCTATATACATGTTTTTTTTTGCCTCAGATTACAATGTTCATCATCCTCTGACTTAACCACCGAACTGTCTGACAACTTAGAAGACCTCCAAAAACCATAAATTAATTTTCTCTAGAAAATCCAAAACCAGTTATATATTAAAAAAAACCCTCAAAATTCTTTCTTTATCTGATGTGTAAGATACGTAAGTCAGTTAGTAAGCCAGTAAATTGAATGCCCTCTACATTTGGCCCATCTGATCTCAGTTAAGAAAAATGCTGTTGTCAAGGAAGTTTTCTTTGCAACATACCAACATCAAGTTCATTAAATCTCTTATGCCTGTGGGGATGCTCTGGTTCTCTCTTTAAACATACCCTACAGAGAACCCATCAGTGTTTCACATAGTAAATCGTCTGAGGTTATATATATAGTTTTTTAGGTCAGTATGAGATGTGTAATCCAGAAATCCCCAAGTCCCAAGCATACACAGTACCATAGTATATCTTTAGTTCCTCTATCTCATGTACATTCACACACATATATATACATTTATGTTTTTATTTTCATATTATTACATGTTCCCAAGGATAGCCTTTGCTAGCCCCATTAATTGTAGCTTTTTCTCCAAGTACAGCATGAATCCTTTATAAATAAAGGGATTTTAAAATCCCTAAAAGACTTCCTGCGGTGTTCACTATTTCAGTATAAAATAGCTGTTAAATGGAGTTATTCTAAATTAGATTTTACTGGAAACTGGTGAAAATAATATATAAAAAATAAAGTTTTCTTTTCTTTCTTTTTTTAATTTTTACAGTGAATGCGCCATAATTCTTTTTACACAGCCACTCTGTATAAATGACAACCCATTTCCATAATTCAAGATTTAGCAAAGGAATAATATGAAGTGGCTAAGCATCAGAGGAGGGGGCTGTTATAAAAGCTTTGCTTTCAAGAAAACTACATGAGGTGTCAGTACCAGGTCTCTGTGTTGAGACCTGAAAGCATAATTTAAGCTTTTGCAATAAAAACATAGGCTCTAAAGCTCAGTAACAAATTTACACCCACCCTCCCACACGCACAGCTTGGAGAGGGTTTTTTTCACTGCGTTTTACTTTTCCTGATTAGTTTAATGTATGGATAACAAAAATAACACGTTAGTCCAAAAAAGTTGGCAGAGATGAGTGAGTCACCTGTAGGCTTTACCATTAACAAACACCATGCAATTAGAAGTCACGTTTGTTCTACCTAAAATCATGCAGAGGAGGATTCCTGACAACTTTTTATTTTGAGTGACAAATTGCCCTGTCAATCAGATGCTCCTTCAATGTATCGCAAGCAGTAAAAAAAACTATCTGTTCTGTGCAAATGCTGTGAAAACAGTGGAGTGTCAAGTTAGTAGATAAACAGTTGCTTTCAAAGGCTTGTATCTAAGGAGCACCTGTAGTTTTTGTAATTGGTCACTTTTTTCCCTCACAGTTTGAGGTTAATCTTTCTTTTACCTATACAATAGCATTGTTTAGCATGGAAAATATTTAATGAGAAAAAGATGTATGGTTTAGGCCACCAATGACCAGCTATTATTCTTTTAACTGTTGCTGAAGTTGTGCCAGTGTCCCTTAAAGGTGAACGCTATGGAAGAATTCAAGAATTGTAGACCAAAAACATCCAGGGGCCTTGGATGGAAAAACTGTGTGTATGGTCAGCTATTGTTTGGCTTACCTTTTGTTGTAATTTCTGAAGAGGGAACTTAGCAGTCTACAACAATTAATAATGCCAAGATTTTTACACTCCAATGGGTTTGGTGAAGTCCATTGCAAATTTACTGGAAATTTGCAAAATCATGTGCTTGAATGTGCTTATATGACACAACTTATGAACTGTGCAAGTTTACTAGACAGGTACTGTATTTTTAGTTTTTTATGATATAAAATACTACTGTACTTTCAGCTTTAAAACCAATTTGCACCTTCTTGGATGCTATATGCACACTATACATTAGCCACTCTTTTTCTTTACTGAATCTTTACTGAATTCTGTACTGAATAGTTACCACTTGGTAAAATTACTGGTGATTTGGTATTTACAAAACTCCTTTTTTATTGTAATACCTGCAAATCATTACAACATAGAACATTTTTTCCTGAATTGTTAAAGGAACAGTAACACCAAAAATAAGAGTGTTTAAAGTATTTATAATATAATGTACTGTTGCTCTGCATTGATAAAATGGGTGTGTTTGCTTTAGAAATCATACTACAGTTATAGAGTAGTATAAGAATAAACTGCTGTAACTGTGAGGACAGACATTAAAATAGTAAAAGTTCAGGTTATATAGCACACAGCAGAGAAGCTCTGTAGAATTTAATGGTGTTCTGTAGTGATGGGCCAAGCGCGAAACGGCAGCGAAAATTCGCCTCGCGTCGTGTTGTGTTCGTCGCGTCGTTTTCGTTTCACAAATAAATTAGTTTGACTAATTTATTTGCCGGCGGCAAAATGCAGGAATTCGCCGCGAATTCAACCCTGGTTTTCTTTGTTTAAAATCAGTTATTGCATCAGATGCCCAAGCAAATTCCCTGAATTTGCCTGATTTCCAAGTTTAAAGGGAGGCTTGTTAAACCAATGATTAAATTAAACCACCCCTTTAACAATATTTTGATCGGGTCTGCCAAGCAGAACAATCTAATGGTTTTTAAATTAGAGGCTGAAAATGCTGCTGCAGTCCCTCTGTGGGTCAAGTAGCTATTCATGAATGCTATGATGGTTCTATTTTTGTCATCACATTGAAATCTGCAGAAAAGAAACATGTATGAACACAAATGCACAAGTGTGTCTACTAGGGAGAAAGTGTTCGGCTTTTTCTAGTTATTTATCGTATCAAGGTTACTTTACTGTTAGAGGCACGTGGAGAGAAAAGTAAAATGTCCCTATGTTTTCTATGCTTACAGACATTGCTTAAATCCCTCTTCTACATGATTTAGGTTAGGTAAATAACCCCTTTATATTGTCAGCCCCCTCCTGTATTCATTCCCTTAGTATTACATTTATTTTTTAGTCTAAATTGTTAAAAATAACACTTTGGCTTAAAATCCCAACCATCGATTATAGCAAGTATTTAGGATTAAAGGAATAGTTCAGTGTAAAAATAAAAACTGGATAAATAGATAGGCTGTACAAAAAAAAAATGTTTCCAGTATAGTTAGTTAGCCAAAAATGTAATTTATAAAGGCTGGAGTGACTAGATGTCTAACATAATAGCCAGAATCCAACTTCCTGCTTTTCAGCTCTTTAACTTTGAGTTAGTCAGTGACTTGAAGGGGGGTCACATGGGACATAACTGTTCAGTGAGTTTGCAATTGATCTTCAGCATTCAGCTCAGATTCAAAAGCAACAGTTATGACCCATGTGGCCTACCCTCAAGTCACTGATTGGCTACTGGCTGGTCACCAGGGTAACCAGTCAGTGGAAAACAAGAGAGCTGAATAGTAGGTAGTGTTCTGTCATGTTAGACATCCAATCACTCCATCCTTTATACATTACATTTTTGGCTAACTAACTATATTAGAAACATTTTTTATTTTGCACTGTTTATCTATTTACCCAGTTTTAATTTTTATACTGAACAATTCCTTTAAGACACATGATACATGTGTGAATACTGGTCTAGACCCTGAATAGGCGTTATAGTAATAAAAATAGTAGGAGGTATCACACACAAACAGTTTATTTGGTGCACAATACAATCATACAACCAAAACGACAGAGATACCTCAGCAAGCTCCTCCCTCAGGCACCATGGAACACTGAGATTCCTCTGTCCTTATCACTGGTAATGTTTCACTCCACTCTTTACACAACATGATAAATAGACCCCTAAATTTGGGGGTTCACTTAAAGGAACAGTTCAGTGTAAAAATAAAAACTTTCTAAATAGATAGGCTGTGCAAAATAAAACATATTTCTAATATAGTTAGTTATGTAAAAATGTAATGGATAAAGGCTGGATGTTTAACATAACAGAACAAAGCACAACCTGCTTTTCAGCTCTCTAACTCTGAGTTAGTCAATGACTTGAAGGGAGACCACATGGGACATGACTGTTCAGTGAGTTTGCAATTGATGCTTAGCATGTAGTTATGTTCCATGTGCCCCCCCCCCCTCAAGTCACTGATTGGTTACTGCTTGGTCACCAGGGTAACCAGTCAGTGAAAACCAAGAGAGTTAAAAAGCAGGAAATAGTGTTCTGGCTATTAAGCTAGACATCCAGTCACTCCAGCCTTTCTACATTACATTTTTGGCAAACTAACTATAATATTACAAACATGTTTTATTTTGCACAACCTATTTACCCAGTTTTTATTTGTATACTTAACAATTCCTTTAAGAGAATAAGTGGGTAAACATGTCAACATATACCACAGCACTGAACGATAGAAGAGTGTGCATTATTTAGTACATTTTTCTATTGCAAGCAGATGATGCTTGGTCTGAAAGTTTCATTAAAATGGCACTATTCCACACACAAACACAAAGCATTATCTAACACAACTCTATAAAGTGCCCTGCAAGGTTCATTTTCCTTCTTACTCTCAAGGCATGAAAAAAGTAATGTCAAACTTTAGGGCTTCTTACCTACACAGGAGACTGAGCTGCAGAAAATGCAAAGTCCAAAGCTAATTATACCACTTAAAGCTAACAGAATAGAAGTGTCACATTAAAGATGTTTCATGACTTTCTTTCTTTTGGTAGAATCTCTGATCTGGAATATATCAGTACAGTTGAGCCATACACCAACAATTAATCTTCCTAAAATCTCTATTCCCATCTTTGACAAATTTGTCAGAAGTAATTTTTTTTGAAAAATAGTTTCCATAAAAATGACTTGCTTCAGTAATAAAACATTATTTTGTAATTGATCATAAAAGGATTAAAATGGCTAAATCTAGCTTGGGTGGTGTGATGACTTTGGATGGTTACTGCCAGTCTTTGATTATCAGCCAACTATTCAATTAGCTTTAAGAAACAACTGATCTTTTCACCACTGTCATTTATATTAGGTGAAAAAAGTCCCTTTCCCTTGCTACAGATACCTGCTATAATTTTTTCATCACAATGCCACAATTTCAAATCCATTTGATCATCTTTAGATTCATCAGAATTATGTATTTCTCTGTTTGTCTGTAGTGTAGTGTGAAAAGAGGTATACTGTATATACTGAAAGTGCAAAGGGTTCATTTTTACTACAGCAATGTAATGGCAATATTCCTTTTAAGAAACTCCTTCCATGTTGGTAGGACAATAACCTAACCTTTCATTTATTCATTCTATTAAAATATGAAATGCAATGCATCGAGTACATAGCAAGGCACACCACAGCACTGTAGATAAATGTCAACTTTAGCCAAAAAATGGTCTCATAAAAAAGAAAAAAGATGATTGACAGCAAGTTTGTAGCTGGTAAAAATGATGTAGGTACAGATGTAGCTATGAGCAGTGGGACAAGCAGGGCTTCAGGGTATTTGGCTATTTTTAATACAGGTATAGGGTCAATTAATTTCTCAGCCATTGAACGTTCACAGGAACAAAAATATTAACAAGTACTATGGACATGAACATACATAGTAAAGAGAGGGATTGGGGAGATAGTTTAAGATATAGGAGCAGAAGGGAGAGAAGACACATGAATTGGAAAAAGGCATAGGGACATATTGATGTTGAGACAGGGAAGGGTGATAGGGAGAGATGGAAGAGATGTAGAAACAGTAATATAAAGACACATATAGAGACAGTAATAATAATAAAAATACAGGAAGCATCCATGAAAGACAGGCTAGGGGTGTGACATAGTCATCTCATAACCTGCCCCTATTCATTTGCCCTCTTGCAACCGATTTGATATATGCACACTATTATCTTTTACAAGCAGATATTATTTAAGTTAGTATTACTATAATACAATCAGTTTGTTTTTCAAATGTAGAAGCTGCCTACTTAGCAGGCAACTGAGCATCTGTGGCACTACCAAAACAGTATATGATATATATCTGTGGATCACCCAAAAGCAAATTAAACACGGGGTTAGCATTACTTTAGCTTTTGAACTTATATTAAGAGCATAGTCTTTGGCTAAATAAATGGTTTATAGGTATCTGTGGCAATCCCAAAGCTGTATAAAATTGGTCTGAGGCTCTCTAAAAACTGCAGACTGGCATAACCCTAAGGATTACAAACCAATTATGAGGCCAGTAATTGATCCCTCACTCTTCGGCCAGCATGTGGGGCATCTTTGGAAACCTTCCAGCATCATCACCACATTCTACTGAATGATTTCCTTGAGATAATTTTTATCTCCTAAACATAGCAAGGTAAAGTGTCACCCATGGCAGTGAGGTTTGCCTTATGGAAGGAGTGAAATTAAAAGTTTGATGAAGTATACATTTACTTGCTAAAATGAACAACTCCCTTTCATCACAGTTGGTGTGACATGTGTGTGAGTAGAAGCCTGTTCACCAACCTAAACTTAAAACTGAACACATTAATTGGTCATATCTTGGCAGCAAAACATTCAGACCCTAATGAGCATGCTCTCTGGACTTATTATGTAGGATATCTGTTTTGGCAACGGTTTTGTCATATTACCAGTAACCTATTGTTAGATTGAATGTTTTAGGAGTAGTACATTTGGTGGTTTAAGTAGCTGATCATACTTGGATGTCCCAAGGAAATGGCTCACAGGTGGTATTCTCCTAAAGGGATTATCTTATGAATCTGGCCTGCATGCTAATGATCGAGGTTGGATGTTCTGGGCATGTTCTGAGCATATAAAGGAAAATCTGTTTAGGCAATTTTACTGTGGTGGTTGGCATGATGTTTAAGTGTTTACAAAACTAGCAGTAATATTTGATCCAGATCCAGTAACTGTACCACAGAAAGCCAAAGGGATAGTTTATCCTGTTTTCCTTTTCCCAATCAGATGTGTAGAGGTTTATTTATTGAAAGTCAGACTTTAGTGTTTTTAGAAGTTTTGGAAAGCAGAACTAAACTCACAAACTCTAAAACCACGATTGTCATTGAATTTATTAAAATAACTGAATATAAAAATTGCAAAAGGAAAATAGTACTGAATGATGCACCAAAAGTACTGTACTAATGCCTTGAAAACTTCTAAAAATCAAGTTTTTCAGACAATTCCTAAGTGAAAAAACATCCAAAAACCTGTAGAAAGTCCAATTTGATAAAAAAAAATCAACTTTTACTTGGCAAAGTTTGGTCTTAAAGGTTTTCATGGTTTTTGAACTTAATACATTTTTAGAGCTTTTTAGAAATATAGTATGTGACAACTACACTCTTTCTGAGATTTGTGGGGAAAAAACACAATTTGATAAATGGGTCTCATAATCCTGTAGAAGTGTGCGCCAGTTTTCGCTTTCTGGCAGAAAGTGAAAACGGATTTCCTAGCTTCTGGAAAACTGCATGTGCCTTGTCATATATATTTGTGATAATGCCTTTTTTAAAGTGAATTTGTTTTTTGGCTTGTCCGATTTGTAATCACTTAGAGATTTGTATTAGTTCATTGCCTTAATTAAAATTATGAAAATCAAGCAATAGGACCAAAAAGAATATTTCCTTCTCAGCTGAAGCTTTATTTACTTTTTAAAGCATGAAGGTACTACAGGTATGGGACCCCCTATCTGGAAAACCATTATCCAGAATGCTCTGAATTAAGGGAAGGCTACCTTCCATAGACCCCAGAAATGCAGGTCCTAACTGTAACAGAAAGAAGTGTGGGAAGACACAGCTCCATTGTCCATCCAGTGTCCATTCATTAACTAATGTAACCTAGAATGATGTTTGACCTTGGTTTGTATGTGCTTCATACGACCCAGAGGGCAGACTTCCATATTTAAAATAGGCTTATTTAATGGTACATACTACCATAAAAATATATTTTAAATACACTTTATTTATATAAAACAGGGTTTCAGATATGGGCTATGATTATGATTTCTAATGGGACCTATAATGTTTAGGGGTATAGTTTACAACTTCTAAACATCACTGGATCTGAACTTTGCTAAAAGTCTCTGACCTTGAATCAACAGTTTTAAAGAACATGCTTGCGATTATTAATGACAAAGGTATAATACGACTGAGGCTAAATGTCAGGATCGCGCCGCCCGGAGGCTTACCTTTAGCTCTGGGCGGCGCGTCCTCTCCTTCCGGCGTCCTATCCACAATGGCGGCGCCCATAGCCTCCACGTGGATATGCGGCGCCGGGTAGTGACGTGTCACGGCACTCGTTTTGGCGCCAAATTTGAATATTTAAAGGGCTATTGGACACCATTATGGCGCCCAATTATAGGACCATGCTGCTATTGTTCCTGGGTATTGTATATTGTTCCTGATATTGCTTTTTGATCCTGTTCCTGTTCTTTTGATCCTGATTCCTGTATTTTGACCACTGCTTGGACTTTTGTTATTTTGTTCCTGTTAATACACTTTTGCCTGGACCTGTTTGACTCCTGCTTGATCCTTGCTGTGCTACGTTATTGAACCCCTAAAGCTTCCTCCTTGGTCCACTTCTTCCCCTGGGCGCCTAACGAAGGCCAACCCGTGACACTAAATTATTGTTTCCATTACAATTAGGGTTTTATGGGTATGACCAAAGTTGTCAATGCGCATGAGGCTTTTACAATCACTTACTTAGAAGTTGCTCTCAGGATGAGAAAGGTACGCCAAGCAGGACAGCTGATGCAGTGTAAAAGATCTTAAACTTTATTAATGAAAATATAGTATTGTGATAAATGTGTTATTTTTAAGTCTCTGCATAAAATCCCCACATAGAGCTATATAATTGACTACCTGGTGGATTTAGTATATTTCCCATCTGACTTCATTTTTCTTTTCAATATAGACTCACACATAGAGAAAAGGACTCTGTCAATAAATAACATCCCTGAGATAATATTATTTTATTCAAATGTGTACCCTGGATTACAGATTCCATTTTTCTACCTCACAGTTCAGATTGCTTTTTATAATCAAAGAGGAAATAGAAGAATTGTGCTTACAATGAAATGTATCAGGTTTAATCATATTTAATATGCTTATTTTTCACCTGATCAAACTTTTTAATATTTCATTCTGTTCACCAAGGTTCATTGCTACGCTGGCTTGCAGAATGATATATTAAATATTTGTGGTCACTGTGCTTTTGCATAGTTCATTACTGTCTTTTCCTTTAATCTGCTAGTTATAGACAGAATAAGGGAACTTTCGAGATTGTGCTCATTGCGCTTTAAAATAATTATGATGTTTTTAAGCATGTCAATGCTTTTCACTTATGACTAAAGTTAACCTTTTTAAGTGTCATCTAAATGTCTCCACGGGGGCATAGCCGAATGTTCCATGTAGACTGATTTGCCTATAATCCCTGATCTTGTTTTATTTATCTTTAATCCCTGCTTGTGTGATTTGTCTATAATCCCTGTTCATCCAAAATAGACAAGAAATATCCTATTTCTAATGTAATTTTTTTTTAAAATTATATACGTTACCTTCTACAGAAGCTTTTCAGGTTTTACATGACAAATTTTTGCAATCATATAAAAAAAAAATTTAATTGATGATTCTTAAAAATATTTGAATTTGGAAAACATGCTCATGTATTTTAATACATTTGCCCCAAAGTGTTAAACTCTGTGCTGTATATTGCCTCAAACAACACCCTTTTTCAGCATGTTGGGTGTTTTTTCTAAAGGGATCATCTTCTGAATATGGCTTGCTTACTAATACTAAGTAATGAGGTTGGATTTGCCTCTTACATAGGAAACATAGGAAAACCTTGATTTGCTTAGTCCTGCACAACAGTATGTAATGTCTTCTGGCAGAAAGTAAAAACGGCTTTGCTAGTTTTAGGAAAACTGTCCCTTTGTTGTCATGTATCTTTATATGAGTAAAGTTCTGTGATAATGCCTTTTGTAAAGTCATTGTTTTATGTGGCTTATATAAGATTTGTATTAGTTCACTGTATTAAGTACATTACTGCAAAAAGTTTAATGTAAAAACTAAACTATAGGTATTGGATCATCTGTTGGGAAACCCATCATACAGACAGTTCTGAATTATGGGAAGGCCATCTTCTTTGGAGCCAATTATATAGTGAATAAAATAACTCCCTTCCTTATAAGGATATTATAAGTTACTGTTGGATTTCTTGACAAAATAAAAACATGAGGCCTAAGGCCAAGTGTTTTTATATAGGTCATGGAACTCTGAGGTAACTTCTAATATCCTCATATTATATTTATTATAATACATATGTTTAAGTGAGTCATGTGACAGAAATGACATCACTACTCACCGTTTATAACTGATTACATCAGTACTCACCATGTATAAGGATATCATTTACAAGATATTCATGGCTTTTGTGTATTATAAGCAAATAATTTAGATGTTTTAAAAATTAATTATGCATTAAACTGCATGAATCTATATTGGTAGCAAAACTATCCTAATGAGTATAGTTGATTTTTAAATGTTTTTAGCAGACTTATCTGGAAAACTCCAAGCGTTCCGGATTGTAAATTCTATAGTTGTATATAATTCTGCTCAGAGTAAAGTGATGACCTAATGTAGTTTCTATGGGGGAAAATAATTAATCTACAGAACTTGTATTGGTATTTGATATGACTTTGGACATGATATCTAAATGCACCTAGTCAAAGTCAGTTATTTTATGTAAGCCTTAAAGATATGCATATGAATGGTACAACAATCCTCTTTCCAGATGCTACTGATTTCCATGAATATTGAAAATGAATAATACCTCAGATCCACTTTATTATAGCTGTGATACCAAACTAATATAGTGAAGATAGTCAGTGTTACCTTAGAAGAGAATTTTCCTGGTACTAAACCTTCCACGGTAGTCTATATCCAAAATTTACGTATATTAGATTATGTAGATAAGATCAATGAAAAAGCTTCTAATCTCCTTAGGCACCGAAGAGTATAAGCAAATGCTTAGATTTGCATTAGATTCTGACTTTGAAATCCATTATTATAAGTCACTTGCTGACTTTGATATCCAGCTTTTAAATCTTATAGAAAGGTGGAACAGCAGCACATTTGGTTAGAGATAACCTGTTTTTGGATAAGGCCATTCAAATCTCTTTTGAAGGTCAAACCTACAGCTTATCATTAATAGGAATATGCAGAGAGCAGCGCGGCTTGATTCTCCTTCTTAAAGGGGCAATGTACTGTACACGTAAATTTAGTGTTTTGAAATGTGACTTGCCTGTTGTTCTAAATAAAATTCATATCAGGGCTCATTTATGAACCAATGCCCAAGTGCAAAGCACTCAAACCTTTGCTACATTGAGCACATTTTGACACAATAATGTAATAAAATTCACTTTTCCCAGGAGCAATAACCCATAACAACTAATTAGCAGGTATCATTTAATGGGCACCTGTTTAAAAACATACATCTTATTGCTTACTATGGGTTACTGCTTCTTGGCAAACTCTTTTACTACATGTGGGGGAAAGAATTATATTCAACCTGCTCTGAAGTACATGAACTCAATGGAACTATGGAATTAACACCAACTATTACCTGCCCCTAATAGGAATGGGTGAATGTGACCCATTTTGCTACTCCAAAAATTTGCCACCGGAGAAAATTAGCCAGAATGCATTAAAAGTCTATGGGTGACAATTTCTTTTGACGCACAACATTTTTTTTCTCCCATTGGAGTCTATGGGAGACAATTTCCTTGGTGAAACTTGGTGAAAATATTTGCTCATCTCTAGCCCCTACAATTGCAATTAGCTAGTAAATTGAACACTAATGCTGGTATTGATGCCACATGTCAGAAGTGATGCCATTCACGCAAAAATGCTATTAAAAACATTCTCTACTATTTTTTGAGGGATTCATTAAAGCAAACAGTATACTGTGTTCATAATCATGAAAACATGTAACTCAAGATGTGGTGCACACTGCTTTTAATGCCCAAAAGACTTTCAAGGTTTGGGTTGCTTTCACGGGTAAAAAAGACTCTTGCAAGGGGACACTTTACAAGTATATTAGAGGAAATTATAGACAAATACCATGGGACCTTTTTTCATTTGAATTAGCCAAGATGGTTCTTCACAGTGAGGACAGGGAGATTGTGGAATGCACTGCAGGGTGATGGCTGATTCTGTTTTTTCTTTTAAGAGTGGCTTAGATGATTTCTGGAACAAACATAATATCATAGGCTATTGTGATACTAAAATTTACAATTAATATAGACATTGGTAAGTGCAGTTTATGTGAGTGTATGGAGGGGTCAATGTGTGTGCATGGATGCTGGGTTTCAACCTAACATCTATTTAACTACAGATGAAGCCGCTTTGGATTGAGGGTTTGACACAGAATAACTAAACCCAGATATCCCACTTATCCCATTTAACACAGAAAATTGCATCACAGCATCCCATCTAATTAAACATTTCATAATTTTCAACAATTGTGCTTTGGTATGCTAATGAAATGGTTAAATGCATTAATTGAGTTTAGATAACACAGGTCCTTCAATTAATCCCAAGTCATGACGCATTTAACACACAAATCCAAGTGGCTTCATCTGTATGTAAAAAGACACTGGAATTCTGGGGAACATGCTGCATCATGGGTAAAGAACATAGCTATGTGGACTTGAAAATTGCATAACTGAAGTAAATTAGTCTCAAGTCATCCCAAAGGAAGTTAGTAAGGTGTTCAACAAGAAGAGTAACATATGACAAACCTGCAGCATAGCTACCTAGATAAATGAGTTTTATAATCTCCTTTGAAGGTATACTTCATAAACAATAGCTGCCCAAACTAACACTGTTAGGACATTTCCATTGCTCGTTGTTATTATCTATCTTTGTAATTGTGTTTTCTTGCTGTGCTTTTGAAGGTAGTTTCTTGCTTTGAGTCTCCATTTGAATGTTGTTGTTATATTGTAATATCTTAAGCACATTTACCCACATCTTCTATACTTTTCTGCTCCTATTTAGTATATGAATTTATTAAAGTACAGGCCTTTCATATTTTCTCCCTTTTACCTGCCTTTATTTTCTGCCACTGATTTCTTTCCAAAACCTGACACATGCCTATTTTCTTTTACACATGCAATATTTACCCTTTGTAAATATTTAATATTTAAAAAAATTTAAAATTAAATAAAGTTGTCCTATTGCCCTATATGTGCCCCCTGTATAGTTGTGTTGCCATATTCTGGGAAATGTAGGGGGGAAGAAGGGTAACCCCCCAAAAAAAATATCGATCTTTTTCAGACTATCACCCTCCTATGCTAAAATACACCAGTGTTTTTTTTTGGGATTTTTCAACCTCCTATCTAATGTATTGAACTTCACCTGGTCTGACCAGGCAAAGTAACGTCTAGCGTAAGTGCTAACGTAGAGGAAAATGCTCATCTTAGTGAATTTGCGAATTTATGATCCTTCGTCAGTGCACAACTTCGCCTGGCATAAGGGTGCGAAATTGCGCAAGTCTATCTACTTCACTAGCAAAAATTCGCCAGAGTCCGTGTTAGTGAATTTGCGAAGTTGCGAAATGACGTTACACTGGCGATTTAGCGCTAGTGTTAGGCGCTTCTCGCTTTAGTGAATTTGCCCCTACAGTATGTCTCTTACCAAATAACACTTAACCTCTTTGTCCTATGATTCTGTATATATTTATTATGTGATTTGTCTCCCCATGTATACTTTTATATGTATTGTACTTTAATGCACTGTACAGCGCTGTGGCTCCCTAACAGTGCTTTACAAATAAATTATACATACATAAATTTATAGCCATGATTTATTTTGTCATTATATGTCTAAATGAAACCTGGTTCGCTCAGAATGACAATGTCATTGAAGCTGCTGTCTTTCACAGTGGCCTGAAATTCTTCTCTCATACTCACTGCTCCATTTTCCATGTTGGAGTGGTAAATATTCATTATCTCTGTACTCTGTTATTGTCTCTCATGACCACAGTGCACTTACAGTAATATAATTCTCCCAATGTCGAACACCATCTGGAGAATGCATTTAAGGGAAATCCTGTACGCAAAAAGCCTATTTTCCCCCACTACAATTTTTATGTCAACTCAATTCTGTTCTCTCTTCTTGCTTTTATTTTGGGTGAGCAGAGGGTTGGTTTTGAAGATGTGGTACCCAATCCCTTGCATAACATGTGATTATTTTCATTCAACAGATCAATTTTAGGTGGTTTAGGTCATCACATCATTACTTACGTTTCAACTTCACTTCTCCCTGTCCTTTGTTTATTTCCACCTAATCCTTCTTTACTGTACTATTTAGCTACTGCACTTTCTCCCCACTTTGTCTACAAATGTCAACTCTTATTTAGTGACTATAAATGACCCCAGCCCCATTTACTGTGCTTAGAGGTGCTCTCAAGTCATAGACTGAGAGTTTACAGAATAGATGGTAAACTCCACAAAAATGCTATAGGATTTGAATCAGCATCTCTATAACCAATCGTGACAAAAGATGCTTATATCTATGATCAGTACACATAACCTGGTGTAAGGCAAAGAGACTTTGTTTATGTTATCTGTCAATATCCCACTTCATACAATTCAGAATTTATTTTGTTGAGCTCTTTACCTTCACCATGTAGGATAATTGTCCAGTATTCCTATTCATCCCATAATTGCTTCATGTTTCTTCTTTGAGCTGCCTTTGTGACTAACTTGCCTTGATGTCAACCATGAATGTAATGGATGGCAGATAGGAAAGCATTATCCTGTAGCCCTGCAGATTCTGTCTTTCTCTCAGAATTTTTTTCCCTTTTGATGGGCTATAGGAACATTGCAGGAGGTGTTAAACTGATTTTCCTCAAAAACATGAGTCTCAGGAATGGGCCCATTTTAGAGGAGTAGCACACCTACTGTATATGATTTGGATCATATTGACAGATTTCATTCCCTGCTCAGTTACAATTATAATCCCACAGTTAGAACCTGAAGACAATACCGTTCTCTCTTTGTGCTCCTTTGCAATTAGCGCTATATATTCCTTTTTTCTTCTTATTTTTATTCCGTTTAATCAAGTTCAACTGTTGACAGACACTTTAAACCACTATTGCATTGGTTTAATATTATAAAACACACATAGACACCTGAATATGTAGCATAATAATTATCTTACATACTGTAGAACCATGGGGAATTGAATAAACAAATATTGTGTAGTGAAATACTCTTTTTTTTTTACATTTTACATTCTGACTTTATGCCAGTCTGTGACAGAGGTGTATTTAATTTAGTAACACAGCATAAGCTTGGAAAGTCTGGTTATTAATACAAATTGAATTCCGAAATTATGACCTCCCAAGCCAGTGACAGGTTCCATTTGCTAGTGTAAAACTATGAATGTAATAGTCTTTTTATATAAGAGGAACATATTTTTTAACATTACTGGCTGTTTAATATCCAGATCCTCATAGGCACTTCTGTCTCTAGCAGTAACAGTATAAAAATATATATCACAGCTGTCAAACACGAATTCTGCCTGCACTTATATTCATATAACATAAATTACATTTCCATTGGTCTTTCATTTAACTTAAAGTGCAATGCCAAGGAGATATCTGGCAAATTAATTGTACATGGATGTACTCATATAATACAAATTTCTGATCTCACAAACCACAAAACACCATATTCTACATTTTGCTTTATAATCATAAATCATTAATATGATAAACTGTTTTAGACACATATGAAAAATATTATATCTGTGCTACCTATATTTTAGAGCATCCAAAGTCTTTCTAATGAATTGTTACATTATGTTATGACAATATTGCTTTTTAATATTAAGACCTTAATGGTCTTGGCACAGATAATTAATTTAACCCCAAGCATCTGTATTACAGAAAATTTGAAACTGCCTGGCAGTACAGAAGCTCCCACGTGCCATGAGTAAGAATGATGAGAAATAGCCAAAAGCAAAGATCTTTATGCAGAAATTAATAAATAATTCTGTATTATGTCAGGAATTTCTAATATTCCCCAAAGTTGCTGTTTATTTTCAAAATTGAAACTGATTCCTTTGACTTTCCTTGCCATCCAATGCCCAATATTATTTACTCTCTTTCACTTCTACTTTAATGTGACCCATTACAATTCTGCAGAAATTTCCTATTTTCTAGGCATACTGTATCTAAAACGTTTTCGAAATGCAGAAAAACTGGTAGCGTTTGATATTACATGCTGTATATTAAGTTACTAGTCTATGAATGGCTCCAGTCCTCTCAAATTCTGCTTGTCTGTCATGTGGTTTCAGATGGGTCCCAATGTTTCTGCTTGAAGCTGACTGTACTAAAGGAATAGATGTCCTTCTCAACATGGCAACATCAGGAAGTGTCATTTATAATATCCCCTTGTATTGATCCTGACCGGCACTTATCGTCAGCAGCAAAAGATAATGTTTTAATTGGGTATCACATATAAACCGTCCAAAGTCATTGTGTGTCACATCTTTCTCCCTACAGACTTGCTCTGATCGGATCTGTAGCACAAGAAAGAGGATTAATGTCTTGGTTTTTTATGCAATGCTTAGGTGACAGAGTGTTAAGTAGATATAAAGTATATCTGAGTAGATATATAGTAAAATGTTCAGAGAAATTGTTGTCTGTTTAGGTTTGTTTAAATAAACTATTATTTGAAAGGGTAAGCAGTTTGATGATAGAATATCTTTAATAATTATTACTGTTGCAAACCCTTAAAAAATAACATTTGGTTTCAATTGTACCCTACATTTTATAGCTATAATGATGTGCTTTATTTCTGGCTAGTGTTTGTACCCATATTATAGGTGCACTTTTGCACATTCTTTTTTCATAAAGTCCTGTCAATATAAAGTGAGATGTCTCTTGCTGTGTGATCATGACTGGTAAGAACTTCTGTCCATAGTACAATATCTTGCTGTGCATCAAAGTGTAGATTTATTGTTACTGACACAAAACCAATAAGGTCCTTTGTAGTGACTCGGCTCAATACACTGGATCACATTTTAATGAAATCAGCCTTTTAGTAGTACATGAACAAACTGTACTTTTTGTTTCTATTTTTATTGCTACAGCAGCTCGGAAAGTCCCTTTTGTGAGGTCATTGATTTCACTGAAGAGAAAATTAAACTAGCGTATTGTTAAATAGAACAGTTTGACTGGGATTTCTGAACCCATACTCATTATGCCTATTATTCTTAACCAACAGGTAGCTAGTGTATAAACTGTTCTAAACAAAGGCAAATGCTAAGCAAAGGAAATATAATGAATCCTTGATAGAACTATCAACAAAAACTCAAATATTGCCAGAAGAGACAAAAACATTATACAGAAATGAAACCCTAGGATGCCATTAATGAGCGATATAATCATGCAGTGATTAGCTTCATACAGTGAGTTGTAGCGTTTCAAAATTTGCCAAGCGGCTCACATTTATTTATATGTGGTGTTAAAAAGGTATGAGTGATTCTTTCAAAGCTTTGCAAATATTTTATTCGAAATCATCAGGGAGTTTTATAAGAATTTCCCAGATAAACTATCTGCTGTGCAGCTGATACAAGGAAAGGCTCAATCCATTCTAATGAAAGCTAGAATGGTCACTGTCATTCTAGTGTTCAAATCACTGCCATGTAATATGTAAATATATATTATATTTAAAAATATATATCTTTTCTAGTGAAAACATCAATATAGTTTCTTATTTTTTTGTATTCCTTTTCCCTTTATTAGTAAAGAAGCATGGATTCTCAGCATATTTACATTTATATGAATGGGAAAGACGATTTTGTTCATCAGCTGTGGCATCCTCTTCAGATTTCAGTAGCATTTCTGCTGTTTATGACCTTAAGGAGGATTACTGTGCTACCTAAGGCTAAGATGAATCCCTCTTCTTCTGAAGTGCAGATATGAAATCAAAGATGTTCTATGCATACAATTATCTGTCATCATACTGCATGTGAACTGACCACTTCATTTGACCTTCTAAAGGTATATTGTAATCATAGTGGTATTACATACTGGCTGATTTGTTTCTTGCAGTAGATTCCAAGGATATTAAAAGCGAATATGCAAAAAAGCCAAACACAATGCAGAGTATTACTTGATCTCAACACCCTCTTGTATAGGCTTCTTCTATTATAATTCCACCAAGTAGAGCATTTGTTAGTCATAATGTCCTCACAAAAATCTCAACTTACAATACCACCAATCAGAGCATTCATCCTCCTCAATGCCCACCTGTTGCTGTATAGCAGCATATAACTTTATGTCAACTATTGATAGAGTTATATGTGATTGTTTGTTTGATTCATTTCTCAAAACAAGCATTAAAAGGATTATCCACCCAATTTTAAGTATGCCAATTTTTAGTATGGTGTAGACAGGGATATTATGTGACAATCTGTTATAGGTCTTAATTTGTTTTATTTTTTTGTGATTTTGAAATTATGTACAGAAGTTATTTGTTCAGTAAAAAAATTAGCAGTTATCTAGTGACAGGCAGTGGTTTGAATTAGAAACTGGAACATGCTTATTAATAAAAAGTATCAATAACAATACAATTGTAGGCTGTAGTTATTTTGGTTGCTCATGTTAGTGACCCGTTGTAAAAGGTGTAAAGATGCAGAAGAGGAAGGCAAATAAATAAAACACAATAAATTTTAAAAAAATGAAGATTTGGCCATGTTACAACATACTAAAAAGTTACCATAAAAGTGAACTACACCTTTAAATGGTCTTTGTTAAATAATCTTATGGCAATTATCAATAGTCTAATGCAAATTATTATAATAATAATGTTATAATAAGAATGTTTTACAGAACATGTTAGAAGTCTTGCAAAAGTAATACCTGTATCATTCTTTGCTTCTAGGACCACAATTTCTCTTATCGTTTCTCAAAAGCCTTACTCAAACACCACCCTACAGGAGGCCAAGGAGGGTAACACGTAACAGTCAACACAGCATGTCTTCTATGAGTTAAAACCAGTTAAGAGTATGATAAATGAGCAAGTAAAGCATTGATTATTTGTTAATATAAACCTAAACCTAGTGAATAAAGCTTGAGTATAGAGAGAGCCTCACTATAGCCTCAAGTGAAGAGGCATCAGAAAAAAATTCAGTCTATAGGAATTGTGCCCACAGGATGAAATCTCTCTTCAGAAGTCTTATGAATTGCTCAGCATTATAATTATAGGTCTTCTAGAAATCTGAAATTGTCAAGTGTTAAATCAATGAAAATGAGGGGGAGTTAATGTACTAGCCAGTACAAAAATAAGCATTAATTTGTATTTTTTCCAGTGTACATGATTTTACCTAGAATAATATAGCAGGACTGCATATTTCATTACTATACCTGTTTTAATAATATTTTCTAAAACCCTGTTTTTACTTTTACTCTCTTAACTAGTAGGAGTTTGGGATGCATTATCCAGAAATCTATTTCCTAGAAAGCTCTGAATTACAGGACAGCCATCACCCATAGACTCAATTTTAAAAAAATAATTATACATTTTAAACATGATTTCCTTTTTCTTTGTAATAACAAAACAGTACTTTGCATTTGATCCTAGCTAAGATATTACTAACCCTTACTGGAGGTAAAACAATCTTATTTGGTTTATAATGTGTCAATACTTTTATTTAGTAAACTTAAGATATGGAGATCCAAATTACAGAAATATACCTTATGCAAAAAACCCCAAGCATTCTGGATAACTAATAGAGGAAGCATGTTTTTTTAAATTTATCAGAAAAAAAAGAGTACAATTTTGACTTACTTTTTTTCCATTTCTTGATGGCCCATTTATGCTATATAATAAAACTTTATTAAGCAACAGTCAGTTAACTGACTGCAGACCATGCAAATTTTCTTTTCTTCTTAAACAATGCCAGTTTTCAAATTAACAAGCTCAGAATAAAAAAGGTTTAGCAGGTTTTTTAATGTCTTGTTAGGCCTATCATCTTTTGTAATTAATAGTGTTATTTTGAAGCCGTCTGAACTGTTATTCCCATTATCAAAAAACCAATGCCATTAATGAATAATTTTCATTTCTGATCCTTGATATCATTCTAGTTGATCTTCCATTTTCCATGCCAGCGAGTGATAGCATCGTTTTCTGCCCACGATCAAACTTAATTTGGACTCTGATTATATTATACTGTTGCGACTGAAGTGTCAATTTTTGTCAGGCAATTAGAAGCCATAACCTGTGAAGTTACGTTTGATAGGCATTGTACTGTAATTGGATTGTTACAGTAATAGCCTCCAAGATTTTTTTTTATTCCTCACTTCTTTGAATTCTGATACTTTGGTTGTTTGAACAAAGGCCTCTTATTATTATGGAACTTGAGGACATTCCAGAATACCAAAGGGTCTGATGGGTTGATCAATTGATATGTGACAGTTTCGGATAAATTAGCATTTTTATTCCATGCCAACAGACAATTTGCAATGAATATTTATTTGTAAAGGCTGCCTGCACATGTAATTAGCTATATTATGACAATACAAAATGGGTACAAAAAAGGGTAAACAATCTAAAACAATTTAAAATGATAATTTCAAATGTGTGAGGTGTCCAATATCTTACACTATTCATGCTTCAAGTAAGAAAAATAGAGAATCTAATTTGATGGCAGAAAACAACAAATAGTCTAATTTTATCTAATTTTGCTTCTTGGTGTGTTTCAGGTCTTTCAAATTACTAAATATCTTTACTGTGTGAGTTTTGTGTTTCTACTTACTAAACCAATAAAACATGGCAATATAGAATTTAGAAATATCTGATATACCATAAAATATGACACTTTACTGTTAGTTTTCCCAGATATTATTACACTACATTATGCCCTTCGTCTCTTGTTACCTTTTGTAGATACTATAAACCTGAGGACATTATCTCTTAGTGTAGTTGCCAAAAACATATATTAACGGGGTCCCTATAGAATATATGTGGATCAGTCACATAAGTAAGAAGACTTGGCTGTGTAAATGTACAATAACAATGTACAATAACAGTGAAAAAAATTTTATGCATCAAAAAATTGTCGCTGTTTTGTGAATTTTCAGTAAAGCAAAACGTGTCTGATTAACCCATCACTATAGGTATTTCTATATAGGAATTTGATCTAGGGACTAATGTATGAGCTCTGTAAAGTTCTGTGGAAATATTCATATGCCTAATGAATACAGCATATTATTATTTTCTTGAAGAAGTAGGATTGTCTATATTTTCTTAAATTTAATAAATGCCTTTAAACAAAAAAAAATTGCATTCATTATTATTCTTACTTTCTACACTGAAATAAAAACACACATTTTTAGCCAGCTGGGGGCAGGATTAGATCCTAGAAAGCTGGTGATCAGAGCTAACATTAGAGCACATGAATATTTTATCAACATGCATGACTTTTTTTTGTTGTTTAAATCTTGGTTACTGTTACTACCAGAATCCTAACAAAATTACATCTTTCTTGTGCTACTATGATAATACTTATTCATCTAGCTGCATTATGTTTGCTTGTATTATGTGTTTGGAGAATTTAAATTCTTACTTTAATCTGGCATTTTTGGACAGACTTCACACTGTACTGTATCTTGAAAAAATCCTATTCATTTCTACTTCGACTTAATATAGGGTTACCTCTCCTTAACAGACCTTAGCAATGAAGTAGGATCTCATGTGAGAGGGACATCTAACCTTCAGACCTCCAGTTTTCTTATGTTTTTAGAATGTCCAGAAAGAACAAAGAATGCAGGGCGTCTTCTCTGACACTTTCTGTATAGCAGCTGCATTTGGTAGAGAGTAAGTATAGGAAAGTAGTGATGAGAGAATGTGTCCAGTTCATGACGTGCATGACTCTTTTTCTCACTCCATGCACATGTCAGTGGTCATTTTTTCCTGTGGTGACTTTGTCTTAGCAACTTTTTTCTGTGTGCACATTTTTGACCAAATGCACTAAAGTCAATGGGCTTTTTTCTTATGGCACAATTTTTGTCTCCACGACAATTTTGTCTTTGTAACTTTTTGGTTGCAGCAAATTCAAGCCTGCCCAAAAAATTCACTAATCACTACAGAGAAGTACCTATTGAAAGTAAGAGTAGCACTAGTAGTAGTTCCTGTTGCATTTATAGCAGTAGTAGTAGTTCCTGTTGCATTTATATTTTAGGCTAACATGGCAACACTTGATCCTAGTATGTACCAAAATGAGGCCTAATGGTGCTGGGAATTTTAGTGCAACTACAGCTATATACCTACAGTATATGTTTCCTACAAATATGGGCTAAACTGCTAAGGGGCAGATTTAAATAGACAGTAATTGGTTTACTGAGAAGTAGAAAGGAGGCAGGTTAACTGCTGCTTAAACGTGTTTAATCACATAATCACACAACATGTTTTGGGCTCACGGCCCTTTGTCAAGTGTATTACATACATTGTGAATCAAATATTTATAGCCAAAAGAGGCGGGAGCACATTCCCCATTTTGGAGGGGTGTTAATAGTCCACAGGTGGGGTGTGTAGGTAATAGTCCATATAGAGTCCCAAATTCAAAAAGGTGATAGTATCTATAAACAAATAGTGTCAATTAAATGAATGCAAAAAAATTAAACATTTTAAAAGCTTTTTAAAATCAATCAGGAACTGCCAGACATAAGCCTACCTAAATTGAAACACCTGAAAAATAGACCAAGCAAGAAAAGTAATTGCCTTTCAGGTAACACTAAATGCTACTAATTCTTATAGCAATTTCCGCATGTTGATACAATAACTATTCTTTAGTTAATAAATATAGTGATGGGTGAATTTATTCACCAGGCGCGAATTCGCAGCGAATTCCTGCGATTTGCCGCCGCACAAAACCTTTGAGTTTTCAGGACAGGTTCTAGGAGGTCCCCCCATAGGCTAAAATGGCAATTCAGCAGCTTTAAGGTAGCAAATAGTCGAATTCTTATTCAGGATTTTTAAAGGGCCAGTACTTCGAAATTCGAAAATTCTAATCTAATTTTGGGCTATTCGATAGTCGAAGTATCCCAAAATTACTTCAAAATTCAAATTTTTTAAATTCGAATTCGAATATTCACTTTGACCCTTAGTAAATGTGCCCCTAAGTGTACTGAAAGGGGAAGATTTACTAAGGGCCGAATTTTCAAAATCGATTCGAACGATTCTCTGCAAAATCCTTAGAATTTTTGACCTTAGAAAATTTCCAAGGTCCCCCATAGGCTAAAATGGATATTCAGCAGCTTTAAGCTGGCGAAAAGTCAAAGGATTTTTAAAGGGCAAGTACTTAGAAATTTCAATTTTTTTTAATCTAAAATGAATTTGATAGTCGAAGTAGCCCAAAATTAATTAACAATTTTACTTTTATAACATACCCCCATATGTAGCAAATAACTACTTGGTTTAGGAGGCAGCATGTCATTATAAACAGTAAAGAAGTCTGAATTACTTGGCCCCATCCTAATATTGTTTTGTCCTGCCCAGCCCAACTTCTCCCAAGTCCAGAGAAACTCATCCTTTAACTATAATACAGTCTGTGTGCATGTGCAAATAGATGCCAACAATGAGGATGTGCAAGGTGCATGGAAGCAGACATTCCAGAGAGGGGACCAGGCTAGGGGTAGGAGCCTGAGAAGGTATGTCAATCCACATGGACATTGACAATTTACTAACAGGCGTAGAGGACCTTCCACTATCTAATGCCTCATTCATGGGGCTCTACACTCCTACTTCAACTGGTCCCATGCCCAGGCCCAAAGCAAACATCCACTCTGTCCCTACATAGAAAGGTAAAGAGGAAGTGCCACTCTCTCCCCAGCACTAAATCAAAGTGAGGCAGGAAGGGTTCATCCCACCTGCTAGCCAATAGAATCATATGCAAATTAACTACATACATTTCCCTTCTGCTTAGCAACTAAGGGAACTGAACCTGTAGGTATTTAAAGCCATAGGGGCTATTAACCCTATAGGTCCCTACATCAGCATGTGAAAAATCTAATCTTCAAGTATTTTGTAGAATGTCATTATTGAGTTACTAAATTACTTTTGCTGTCTTAAAACTCTCTGCCCAGAGGCAGAATTGTATTGATGTTGTATTGAGAATCTACTAGCTCAATGCATTTCAGTACCAGATACTCTATTAACTAATATGAACAGACAGGGTAGGTTCATGAAGCAGGACATCGGTAGGTTCATGAAGCAGGACATCTCAGCCAATGCACATTGCAAAGGGATTCCACTGAATATAGTATATACAGTAGTAGAGAGCCTAGCATATAGTATTTGGAATTGTTCATGGGAAACAACTGAGCACCATCTAGATATGTGAATGAAGTATGTACCTACCACTTTGATTGCCAAGTGTCAGCACATAGAAGAAATTATAGTACTCATAATAGGTATTCAGATTGATGTTCCCCATCTCTTCCTAAGTCTGTCTATTGCTGTCATCACAGAAAATACTGGGGAAATAGTTTTTTTAGTACTTTTGTATCAGCTGGTATTGTGCCCTAAAAGTATCGGTTCACTACAACTATCAGAGTCCACCAGTGCTCAGTAAATGTGACCATTTAAGACTAAAGAACCAACAATTTAGATTTTGCCAGCTAAACTGCTCACAGAGGCACTAATGACTCTTCAATACAATTTCACCTTGCATACAAGATGTCAGGATTTACAGGTCACTGAATATGATATAGACATTTGAAACATTTATGAAAGAATAATCAGGGCATGATATTTTTTGTATCTAAAAAGGGGCTAATATTCACACATTACACAAAGGATGTATTCTGAAGTCTATTTCACCTGTATATATGTTATGTAAATGTCCCAGTAATTGTAGGATGTCTTACTTATGATTACATGGATTGTGCAGAAAAATTAAATATTTATAATTACAATTAAGGGGCGAATTTACTAAAGAGTGCAAATTCGCCAGGCTCAGACAACTGCAGGCTCAGACAACTGCAGGCTCAGACAACGCAAATGTACTAAGTTGCGAAGTTGCTTCCTGGGCAACGAACGCTCGCAAATTTTACTAGTGAAATCGAGCAAAGCCAGCAAATCAAAGTGAAGATGCATTCAATTCTGCCTAGCGCAACTTCGTTAGAGGTCGTACACTCAGGCTAATTTGCATGCCGCAGGAAATTTAAAGTGGAATGAAACTATTTATGTTACATGGTGCATCTAACACATTACATTTACACTGATAACTACACATGCCAAGGGAAACTTAATACAGTCAATAGAGTTGTTTTAATGTCCTACACATAAGCCCACTGTCAATAATGTGTCCTATGGTAGAAAATGTATGGGGGAAACTGGGTACCCGAAAAAAAAAATGTATGCCTTTTGCAGCCTAACACCCTGAAAAAATAAGACGCCAGCATTTGTGCTTTTTACTGAGCTGCATTGTTGAGCATAATCTCATTCTTGGGTCTGTAAGAAGTTTACCAATACATGGTCAGTGTTCCCAGCCTTCAGTTAGCACTAATACCTTTCAAGGGAATATATTTAGTGTGGTTCATTTCTTTTATTGCAATAAAAAAAAAACATGTCACTTATCTTCATAGTCATTCTTTATTTCCCACTTTACCTTCCAGTATGGATTATGTTACACTGTTTTTTTAAACCAATGTATCTAGGGTTCACTGACAAAGCTTAACTCGTTTTCCACTTTAAATGTCAATATTCACAAGACTGTACATTATGGCAAATAATTGCATAACGATTGATAATCATTTACACTGAGGACAGATGGCATTGTTGATGTCCTCAGTACTTTGGTGACATGCTGAGACGTGGACACAGGGAATCTTTTTTGTTTCATGGTGAGACCCTGGAACCCCCCACCCATTCCTGAGGGATGTATGTAAGAGGTCTCTGCAATAGGGAATTATTTTACCCATTTTCCCTATTAATTGCTGTCTAATATTACTGAACACTGCTTTTGCTTTTGACATGAAACAGATGGTGACTTTAAATGTTTGTGTAATAAGGTGGCAAGAAAGCAAATGCACAAAACTGTTAGCTCTTAGGCAAAATTCAATTTGCAGAGTAGAATTATCTCTAATATGCTGATGGTAGATATGTGATATTCTAATGCTTTTTAGTAAATAGCATTGTTGAAGTATACACTGCTCTATTCTCTCTGCTGCTTTTAATGACTGACATTACCTTCCCAATAACATTACATTTATGCCTAAATCAGACAAATGTAGCCTCTACAAAAAACAATTCTCTTTCCATTTACCAATAAAAAACAATTTAATTAACAGTTATTCGATGTTCTGCAGTATTTAGCTGGTTAATTTGCATTATTCCAAACCCAGTCTTTGCCTTACGATATGTTGGGTACTATATTTCTCTCCTGTAACTGTGTTAATCTCCCTTACAGTCATGCTATGTTCTGTGTACTTCAAACCACAAGTGGGAGAGTTTTTACAGTGTAGTTGATTTGGTGTGTTTTGCATGTGCCTTAAACTCCTCTGAAAGGGGTTTTATAATAATCATTGTGCTTTTGTGCAGCAAAGAGTGTTCTAAAAAAAGATTAGCATATAGCAGTTAGAGGAATTCTAATTTATTTTCTGTTTCATAGGTACAAAAAATGTTATTTATATATTTTCAGCTGGTTTCATCCAGTCTATCATTTTTTGGACCTTAATAACATTCCAGTGATATTTGTACTAAAACCAATACAGATTTATGGAAAATGAACTTATTCACATGCAAATTTCTCTCTTCCAACATGTGTAAAAAGTTAATTACACAATACTCTAAACATATGGACACATTTCTACCATCTTCCTACAAAAAGAGTAAAATGTAATTATTGTTTTCTTTTCAATATACTATACACAGAAATAAGAACCATCAAAAAATAAAAAAAATAAAAACATGAAAGCGTTTTAAAGTAATTAAAATATCATGTAGTGTTGCCCTGCACTGTTAAAATGGATCTGTTTGCTTTAGAAACACTACTATGGTTCATATAAACAAGCTTCTCAGTAGCAATGGCGGAAATTGAAAAAAGGCTATATGGCATAGGATAAAGAAAGGATAACAAATAACATTATGTTCTTTAGAACTTATCTGCTATCTGCTGTGTAACTTGAGCCTTTTCTCCTTTAAATGGCTGCCCCTATTGCTACTCAGCAGCTTATTTATATAAATAATAGTAGTGTTTCTGAAGCAAACACAGCAGTTTTACTAGTGCAGGGTAACACTGCATTATATTTTAATTACTTTAAAACTATTTAATTTTGTGATGTTATTGGTCCTTTAAGTTATTACTAGCAAAATGATACAATGATGTGCAAATACAGTAAGTCACATTGTATTGTGAAATAGGCAAATACTTTGAGATGGCCTTAACAGGCCACTTTACAAGCATGTTCTATACATAATTGTATAAAGAAAGTATTGAGAGTTTAATCTGTGATTATTTTACTTTTGTTTTGTTTAGCCTAGCTTCTACAAAAGTGCCACTTTCTGCTGAGAATTTGACAAATTTGTGTGCTTACTTCTGTAAGCTTATAGTAAAATGAGAACAACTGGTACTCTGAACTAGTGCTTTACCCCATATATATGCACTAGATGAGAGCTTAATTCTCAGGGGGTGAGGCCTCATAACAGTGTGGAGGCAGGGTTTTTTACAACTATAACAGGTAATAACTGCGTGCCAGTAATACATGTAGGAGTTCAACAGAGATAAGCAGGAAAATACTATAGCTCAGTAGTGAATAGACATATACTCACTATTGGTCAGTATAAGTCCCCACAGGAGTGATAGCATGAACAGCCTCTATGAAGATACACCCAGCTTTAAAGAGGACCTGTCACCTTGAGACATGAGTAAAATATTTCTTTTCCCTCCTTAGTTAAACCCTTTAGTCAGCTGTTTTTGTCTATATCTGAAACGGATTAGAAAATATCCTACATGTAAAAAGGGCTTCATAGGTGCTGCCATGTTTAAACACCCCTTTGTTTTCCGTGTGTGGGCTGTGCCAAACTGCCAAATCTCAATCATGCTTAGTCAGAGTATACTCTATGATAGACAGGCTCTGTATAACTCATGTCACACCAGGACTTGATATTCTATGGGAATTATTTGAAACACCTTCTATTGTTCTATTCAGATTGTGTGGGCTACTCCAGCCACTGACAACTGCACAAACTGGTGATATCGTGAGAGGAGTCTGCAGGACTGATTCTACCCATGATGCTTTGCTCTCCTGACTTTCTGGAAAGTCAGGGCTTCAGTTAGTGTCTCATGGACATTTTGAAAAGTAGTTATAAATTGAGACTTAGTGAGATTTGAGCAGAATAATTAGGGGTATGTGGTTTGTTTTAAAAGTTTTATTTCCTTCCTAGTGTTAACTCAATCATGACAGGTTTCCTTTAAGCCTTTTCAGTAAAGCAAACTCTAACATTCGTCCCCTCATCCCTACTTCAGGCCCATTGGTACCAGGGATCATAATCCCACTCACCCTCCTCAGTGGAGCCTCAGCTTCTTATCTGCTTAGCTGCTAGGAGTTGCATGACACATTGGTAATCCCATCACAGTAACTACACAGAATCAAATTCAGATGTCATCTCTTTGAAGAGTTACAATGTGCCATTGTGATTAGATTACAATGTCCCATACCAGTCAGTTGAATTTGAATTAAGGCTTTGAATTAAGGAGCATCTCATTATTTAGAGGGCTTCCTACAGGACTGATGACTTAATTTTACCTTGCTCCTATGTACAGGAAGTGTTCCGCCTTTAAGAATATAAACAAAAGGAACACCAAGAGCCCCAATAGTGTAATATGTATTGTTAAGGGATAATGAAATAAGAGTAAATAGCATATACTCACAAACCAGGGTTACCAATAGGCAACCACTGTAAAGGCAGGTGGGGAGATTGTCCTGACCCCACTCAGGATTAAGAAGTCGCTCTCTGTAGATAGAAAAAGGGTATCAACCCTCCACCCAGGGTGGACTTATTATTGTATAAAAAGAACAGAGGCGCCAAAAGGATAAAAGGATATAAACGAGTTTAAAAGCCAAAACTTGGTAATCAGAGGAGGCAGTGGTGGACTTACCTCCTCCAAGCAGACACAAAACGACTGTAATTCAGCAGTCAAAATTTATTAACGAACTCCGATCAGTACAACGCGTTTCACGGGTTCAGACCCGCTTCTTCAGGCAATAAACATAGGAGTTACAGCATCTGGCAGTAGTATACACACTCAGCGCCTCTAAGAATATGGCACCTGAGATTGTTGTGTGCTGCCTTTCATGCACAAAAGTAGGCACAGTCAAATTAAGGTGCCATTTTAAATAAGCATAATTAGAACCACTTTATGTATGGTATTGTATATTGTCTGATTCTGCCCCATTTCTGAACCTAAAGCTGACTTATCAAAAAACTATGAGCCTTAAATGATCTTAGTGGGAATTAGGGTAAATATAGCTTTTCTCACAACAGATTTTTTTTTCATTTTTAATAGCAAGTTTCAATATATATATATATATATATATATATATATATATATATCCAAAGTGTCTAAAGAACAAAATAACAGTTACTAGTTATAACCTGTGATGTATTTATTTCTGTAATACCCTGCATTAGCACTTGGGTACCACCAGGACAATTTTTTTTAAAGGCCATTTTCGATTGAAAATGGACCGAATAGGTGCGTTTTCGATCAAATAAAAATTGTTCGAATCGTTTGAATGCATCATTGAACCATTTGAACAATTTTTTAAAAAATCCTTTGATTTTCTAGGAAATTCTAGGAAAATTCGACCCTTAAATCTGCCTCTTACATAGAGGAGCTTTTTAAAAGAATCAGCTCCTTAGCAAAGAGTTAAGTTGTTAGTTGCTGGGGACACGCCAATAGTTAACACTTCAATACAAGACACATTACTTTTTCCCTAAGGCAAGTCACTAGGTTATATTTGAAAAAAACGTATATTTCACCTTATATTTTTCTTATGATGACATAAAACTATAAACCAAAGAAAATACATTTAACTGCAGGAAATATCATTTTTAAACTCCTATACTTTAACCTACAGTTTTCCAGAAAGCAACACTATTTATGGAAAATTATTCAAGATTCCCCCATTTAATCTCTCTCTAAAAGAATTTTCCTTGCTCTTAAAAATGTTCTAAAGTACCACTTACAGCTATTGCATTTGACACCATGGAAGGGATTTATAATTTGGTAAATGAACCATTACTAAATAGCAGTATTAATGTTTCATTTTGTCATGTCAAAACTGTGTCTTCCCTTCTCACTAGGCCATCTGATGCATGGAATACATTTTTTCACAAATAGACCATAGGTACTATATGTACTATACTAAGTACTATATGGGGTGGACATAAATAATGGCATTATTTAGGTATTACAGTAAAGCATGACAAACCTAAATGCAGTCTTCAGATATTTCGTTTACTGAAATTTAGTTCACAACAAATGGTTAATTGTCCAACTAATATGATTTTATAAAAATAAATAATGATTACAAAATATCAGTAAACCAGTAAACATTAAGGGCAGATTTACTAAGGGTCGAATTCGAGGGTTAAAAAACCATCGAATTGTAAGGGAATTAAAATCCTTCGAATTTGAATATCGAATTAGAAGGATTTTACCGCAATTCCATCGATCAAAAGATCAAATAGTAAATATTCAATCGAACGATTCAAACTATTTTAACCATTAAATCGAATTTTTCTATTCGATAAAAAAAAAACTATTTGGTAGGTTCAATCTGTGCAGTTGAATAAAAAATTAAAGGGCAAGTAATTCGACTGTCGAATATTCAAATAGAATTTTATTCAAATCATTTGAATAATTCGATTCGATCAAATTTTCAAAATTCGATGGTCAAAGTGGCCTTCAAAAACATTAGAAAATGTAAATTTTAATCTTTTTGAAAATCTGATCGAATTTCGAATCCTTCATGTGAATTTAACAATTCTGCCCCTTAGGCCTGAACCATACGATGCTCCTTCTTCAGATCCGACGCGCTGAGAGGAAACGCAGGTGTCACGTCGGATGTGCTGAATATAAGATAAGGAATAGAACTATCAAACCTACGAACTGATTTAATCTGACAGGAGACAACTGTCGGATGTATACACAACATGCGACATTCGCATCTGACAATCATGTTGTGTAGGATGCAAGCTGTTTGTAGGTGCGATAGTTCTATAGCTTACATTATATTTGGTGCATCTGAAGTGATGCCTGCACCTCCTCTTAGGGTGTCAGATAAGAAGAACATCATCTTGTGGTTCAGCCCTAACCATGATAAACCTTAATGCAGTGTTTCGAATTTCGATTGCTGAAATGTGGTTCATAACAAATCATTCATTGTCTAGCCAAGAGAATGATTTGATAAAAAGAAACAATGATACAAAAAATATATATATATATTATTATACTCTTTTTCACTGTAGTATTAGAAGTATAATTTTGTAGTATAAGAAGTATTATTTTGACAAGTATACATATTTCCTTGAATGTTCCTTATCCTGTTTGAACCCATGCACCACGCATGTGTAAAACCACTGGTGAAACTATCAGGGGAGCAGGGGTGCAATTGGGCCCCCGGCAGCTTGCAAGCTGCAGATTTCCGGCCAGAAAATAGCTTACAGAGGGGGATGGGGGGGGCTGGCTGCAAGTCCTGCACCAGGTGCCCCCCTCTAGTTCCGTTACTGTGTAAAACTACTTTGCATTTATCCTAAGGTTGACAGCACCCTTGAAAAAGGCCTCCCCCCAATCAATCATGAATAGAAAGCAAGTGGAACATACACTATCCTTGCTCATCACTTACTATTGGGATGTTTGATCTCTATAAGCACAGAGTAAAAGTGATACATGTAATACAGAAATATATGATAATATTTTTAGTTTCTTATTAGAATAGTTTTGGCGGAATCAGGAGAAGAGAAAATTACAGATATTTTATTTATTTACCTCTTCTGCAATCCTGCTGTTGTTCCTGACTTGGTTTCCCCATACTGGAATCTCACAGGAACACAGGTAAGCTTTACAGAGCTTGACTTCAGCAAGTAAAATCACAAAGAATAAAGTTCTGCCATAGTAGTTAACACCACTTTACATTCTGGAATTGCCAGTTTGCCCAGCTAAAGAAGTCAAGCCAAGTCTAAATTGGCAATGGACTACAATGGAACTTTATAAATATGCAATTCATTTTACATTATTTGTCAACTTTTGTTACATAATGTCAAAATGATATCAATATCCTCCAAAACACTGTTTTCCTTTAGCTCTTTTTCTAGTGTGTATTTCCTTTCATACAAAAAACTGATTTTATAATAAATTAGTGATTGATGAGCAACTTCTGAACATCTCTAGGGTGTTTGGGGTTCATTTAATATGTGCTGGGCAGGTAGCAAAGTGCAAGAAAGAGTCGCAGTCTGCATGTTTTTCCTCTCTTTTCTGCAGCTATGAGGATTGCAGTTGTTTTCTGCACTAAAAACTGGAGTTTGACAGTTCTGCATTTATTCAGAAGGCAAACATATATAGGTGTATTTCTTCCCCCCAGCTGTTCTCTAACAGGTGCATCATTCAGTCTTGTAAATTAGGGAGGGCCAGCTTGATTTCTCAATTGGCACAAGGTGCAGGATGCAGCTAGTCACCTGACCAACGTACTCTTTGGAGGAGCCATAACACATTAACAAACTTTTGTGCCTTTTAGTGACTTCTGTCCAGGGTTTAAGTAAATTACCTTATGTCAGGAAAAACACTCTTATGTGCTCAGTAATAGCATATAAACAAATCTAAAAAACGGTATATATTCTTTATAACGGGGCAGGGTTTGTACCTTTAAGGGCAGGCACTTTGCCTGAGTTAGGAAGGCAGGCTGGGAAAGAGAGGGTTAATAAGGGCAGAAGGTTAAGTGTTTAGGTCAATTTCCTAGAGGTGGAAGACCAGGACCATTTAGTAGCCTAGCAATTCTCTTCTTTATCTCTTGTAAATAATTTGCTTTACTAAAGGGAAAACACAGTATAAGCAATAAAAACTTTTAGAAGATAATTACACAGAAACCTTGTAAAAAATTGAAAGCAATCATTCTTTATCTTTAATTGGAGTACTCCTAACATAAACTATTAACTTAATATTACATTTACAAATCTCATTACCGCCCTGAGTATAAATAATTCAGATTGTACTACTTCTAATTTTAACAGCAAGAAAAAGTTATTTTTCTTCAAATAATTAAATAATAATTTCTTCATTTTCAAGAACTTCAGTTTAATTACTGAATAAACCACTTAAGGGGAACAAATAGAAATTCTGTAAATAAATGTATAATTTATGTTGAAAATGTTGCATTATTCTTTGCATAATTAAGATTATCATTAATTAGGGCCCACCAATACAGTCCATCTTGCTGTATTACACTTCTTTGCTTGCCAAAGTCAACCTTTGCCAGGTTGCCTTTTGACTTATGGATAAATGGAAAAATGAATAGAGAACACAAGTTGCTTTAATAATGAAGCACACCAGTATCTACAAGCATATAAATAAGTTTTCTTCTGTTGATTTGGGAGAACTTGAGACAGCAGCAAATCTCTTGACTGGTAATATTAGAACATTTCAGAAAAGAAAAAGTTACTACAGAAAAGGTAATTTAAACAATCCTGCAGTCCCTTATATACTTGCTGCAAATGCCTGTCTTTAGTTTAGTAAATCAGTAGTGTGGTAATGTATAGCAATTTACTCGAGGGGGGTTAGAGAAAACCTTTTCCATTGAAGTAGGACCAGGACCCCAAATTGGCAAGAAGCCAAGCTTTATACACTGGGGGGATATACAGATGTACATAGGACAATGCATAAACATAAGTCTTCCAAACTCACATTATTCCGGGCATATTTTTATAATGGCGCTACAACTTAATCCAAAACATCCCTTCCATTCTAATATTTTTACCCATCATAGTCCAGTGTCTTTACCATATTTAACCAATATTTCAATCAATCAATCAATCAATCAATCAATCAATGTCCATGTTTTTATTCATATCTGTTCATCTCCTTTGACTTGCATTAGTTCTGTTGGTCTTTGGTGATAACAAATTCTAGACTATTTCAGATGTGTTGGTGTCTGATATCATCCCTTTTTAGGTGTAGACAACTTACATGACACATGAAAAACTACAATGACTGCATGTGGTTAGCTATAGATATTGGTATGGCTGAAGAATGGCTAAGCTACAATTCTTTCACATAGGCTTCTAGAAGCCTTTATTTAGGGCCTACCTAAGGACCTCACAATTACGCGAGTTCAAACTTATCCTCACAATGTAATTCAAGATGTAATTTTACTACAGGTTTAGTAATTCATTGTAACCAATCAGCTGGTAGTGTTAACTTGCAAGCTGATTAGTTAGTATGGGTTGGTAGACATGCATTTTTTAGGTAACATGCAGGAATATTATAAATACCAGCTATTGTTCCTGCACAACTCAAGCAGAAGTTCATGGTAGTGAGCGTACAGGGATAGTTATTATAACATAATTATATTGTTATATATATATATATATATATATAACTATATTATATTGTGTTGAAAAAAGACAAAGTCCATCAAGTTCAACCCCTCCAAATCTAATCCAGCATCCATACACACACCCCTCCATATTTCACATAAATTATATATATTCCCATAACAATACTAATTATAGAGTTTAGTATCACAATATCCTTTGATACTATCTCTGTCCAAGAAATCATCCAAGCTACTCTTAAAGGCATTAACAGAATCAGCCATCACAACATCACCCGGCAGTGCATTCCACAACCTCACTGTCCTCACTGTGAAGAACCACTTATGCTTCTTCAAATGAAAGTCCTCTTCTTCTAGTCTGAAGGGGTGGCCTCTGGTGTAGTGATCCTCTTTATGGGTAAAAAGGTCCCCTGCTATTTGTCTGTTATGTCCTTGGAAAGTGTAATCATGTCCCCTCGCAAGTGCCTTTTTTTCCAGAGAAAACAACCCCAACCTTGACAGTCTGCCCTCATAATTTAAGTCTTCCATCACCCTAACAAGTTTAGTTGCACGTCTCTGGACACTCCAATTCATTTATATCCTTCTTAAGGACTGGAGTCCAAAACTTCACTGCATACTCCAGGTGAGGCCATACCAAGGACCTATAAAGAGGCATAATTCTGTTTTCATCCCTTGAGTTTATGCCCTTTTGTGCAAGACAGACCTTTATTTGCTTTAGGAGCAACAGAATGACACTGCCCAGAATTAGACAGCATGTTATCTACCAAAACCCCTAGATCCTTCTCATTTAAGATAACTCCCAACATACTGCTACTGTATGTTTAAATGAGTGTGGGCAGGAATCTAGATTGAATACATAACAATATAAAATATGTTTTAGAACTAGAAGGAAAGCAGATATATGCAACAAAACTCTGTGCCCATTAATGATCAATTACAACCCTAAAAACTGAGACAGGCTTTTGATTTTACAGAAAAAAATGCATGTTCTGTAATGAATGTATGTTCTCTTTTTATTTTAATATAACGTCCCAGTCTTATTCTATCTTTAAAAAGAATAGAAAAGAATTTCAGCAAATCAAATCTCAAATGTTATTATAAATGCTGTCTATTTCTCTGCTTAGGTACTGTAGATGGAGTTTATGTTTGTTATAATGAAAGAAGAGCGCCATCCAATGCTTATGAATTTATGAGTGATTTACATCTGCCTCTAAATTTCAAAAATGAACTGTAGGAGAAACAGATGCTTCATTCCTTGGTTGTGTCGTGTCTGCACATACTGATGGTGAGCAGAAATAAGGAAAGTCTCATAAATCAGTAAAACCTATTCTCACCCTCTTCATTTCCATCTTGAGCATCTATGCAGCCTCAACAGTCGTGTGGTAAATGGCTTTCTCAAGAAGGCCTTAATGTAGCACTATTGTAGCACTGTGGCAGCATTGTCTGGGCTTTGAAATTAACAGCCTCCTGTAATAATGCTTGAAGGAAATGTCTCCACATGGAAAACAATAAGAAAGCATGTTCTGTATCAAACAGATGGACTAGCCAGATCTGACCAGCTTCTCCAGAAATGATTAGGACACATTGGATGTTCCAAATAGAGGGCGCAGCTTGTTACTTTTCTACATGAATTAATGCAAACAATGGTAGTAAAATTATGCAAAAAATTATTGTAGTCATAATTTCACCAGCACTTTCTGACAGATCTCCAGAATATAGCATCTGGCATTTAGGTCATAATGAGATAAATGAAATGTTACTAACATAATTAATGATTGTCTGTTTTTCGAGAGGAATTCAGCCTATTTGTTTTGGCAAAATAATATTTTTGCTGAATTGTCTTTGTGTACACAGTGACTTTACTGGAGTTGTTTTTTTCGCCTGTGTGACTTCTCATGATGCCATATTTTGAATAAAATAATGGATATGTTTGTTTGCTTCCAGGGGAACATAAATAAATCAAGTATCCACAAAAATGGTACTACATAGTGGCTTGTTTGAAATAAACATTACTATGCAGTTGGGCTGAAGTAGCATTGTTGTAAACACAGTGGACTCTGGAAAATAAATTTTCCTTGTAATTATACTATACATTTATATTAGGGGTGCCCAAGACATTGATAGTGGTCTACCAGTCAATCACGTTAACGGTTCTGGTAGACTGCTGAATAAATAGTTGATTAGTTGGTTGTAAAAATAAATTGTTGCATGTAAAAAAAGAAAAAGTCGCCATCCTGCTGTGAGTTCTTAAGCTAGATTTCATGATGGCATCAGGTGGCAAGAGTACATACTAAGGTGACAAATTCTGGGCACCCCTGATCTACTGTATATCCTCCCTATCAAACAAAGCATTATTGATTATATAAAGGTTCTAGAACAACATCCTATAGCATTTCTATAATCATTCACAATTAAAGGTAAATCTGGCCAGCTTGATATTTTCCCTCATTCCTTAAAGGGATCCTGTCATGGGAAAAACATTTTTTTCAAAATGCATCAGTTAATAGT
>CM044446.1:65155033-65173185 GCA_024363595.1 Xenopus borealis
GCTGGAGCAGCACTATTAACTGATGCATTTTGGAAAAAAAAACATTTTTCCCATGACAGCATCCCTTTAATGTTTTGAATATGCAATATAATTATTCTGTATTGGATGGAGTAAAATTGCTGTGTATATTTTAACGTGTACTTTGACTAATTTCTGTTTCTTCCTGGCAGAGGTGTTCAGAAGCTTAATTATCATCTAATGATTGCATCTCACCAGAAGTGTATTTATAGGTTTTAGACTAACCTATTGGTTTTATACTAGAAAGCTATAATCAAAATATGTAATCAAATTATTATCATAACTTCATAAAATCATTATGATCAATCTAAAAGAGAACTATAAAGTCATATAATAATTATAATTATGCATCTCTGGTTACACTATTGAGTGGTTAGACTCAAGACATGAAAAAAGGACTTGACTGTCCAAGATCATGTTTTTTTTAGATATTATATAGAAATCTGCAAACATAACAAAAATATGTAGCAAAACAGTTCATAAAGATGTCACAGGAGCTTGCAATCAACTGTTCTAAAATTACAATCTATACAAAAAGATGAGGTTATTAAGAAGTGTATAAAATTTGTCACCTTCATATTTCCTGACAAATTCATGTGAAATATTAAGGCAATATCACAGAAGAATGGGGTCTATGTAAATTTGTTCATTTACAGCAAGCAGACTTTGATGAAATATTGAAATATGGAATACAACTTATCATGTAGTATCTTTATCTGCAAAGAGCATCAACCTAAAATACATTCTCAGTGCATCAATGTATCATTTTATTGATGTATCTTCCCGCAGAGATGATTTAGGAAAATGTGAACATACTGTGATTTGGGGAAGCTGTAATCAGGCCTGACAAAATATCAGTGGCTGGCAATGTACAATAAAAATAGCTTGTTTATTTTTGGACAATACAATAATATTGCAGTACTCTATACAATAATTATTCCAATGCACTGAAGTAGGCACATTGCTAGTTGCAATAATGGGTGCAGAATAGTGCCTAATGTTTTGCTTGACATTAAACGAACAGTAACACCAAAAAATTTAATTGTATTAAAGTAATGAAATTATAGAGAGATTATTATATGATCCCCTTATATATTTATACATAGATATCATATCACCCCTTAAGCGCCTCTTCTCCAGCGTGAAAATCCCCAATTTGGCCAGTCTCTCCTCATAGCTAAGATTCACCTTTTACCAGCTTAGTTGCCCATCTCTGTACCCTAATACAATAATGTCCTGTTTGAGTGATGGAGACCAAAATTGTCCAGCATATTCTAGATGTGGCCTTACAAGTGCTCCATAAAGTGGAAGAATGACCCCTTCCTCCAGTGACTCTATGCCCCCTTTTAATCCAGCTCAAACCCTTATTTGCCTTTGATGCTGCTGACTGGCATTGCTTGCTACAGCCAAGTTTATAATCTACAAGGACTCCAAGGTCCTTTTCCATAATTAATTTGCCTAGTGCAGTCCATTTAAGGGTGTAAGTGGCTTGCATATTTTTACATCCCAGGTGCAGGATTTTACATTTATCAATATTGAATCTCATTTGCCACTTAGCTGCCCAGATTGCCAGTTTGTCAAGATCCTGTTGCAAGGATGCCACATCCTGGATGGAATTAATTGGGCTGGATAGTTTTGTGTCATCTGCAAACACTGATACATTACTTACAACACCCTCCCCTAAGTCATTAATGAACAAGTTAAATAAAAGTGGACCCAATTCTGAGCCCTGAGGGACCCCACTAAGAACCTAACTCCAAGTAGAGAATGTACCATTAACATTCTAATTTCAAAATTCGACCGAATCGAATAATTCGAATTATTCAAATTAAATTGTATTCGAATATTCGATGGTCAAAGTACTTCCCCTTTAAAATAAATTCAATAGGCCAGTCGCCAACTTGGATCTACCTTATTGCTTTAAAACCCCATGGGAAGCTCCCACAGGCGTTTTAAAGTTTTTTTTGATCGAATAAAAAAAATTCGATCAAAGGGTTATAATCGTTCAATTCGAACGATTTAATCGATCGATCACATTTTTTGTTTTTATTCGATTGGTTGAATTGTGTGAAAAACATTTGAATTCTAATTCAAATGTTTTTGAAATTGTACCACTTCCCCTTAAAATTCGAAAATTGAATTCGAGGGTTTATTAACCCTCAAATTCTATTTGTAGTAAACCTGCCCCTAAGGGTTGAATTTCGAATATAAAAAAATTGGTATCACATTTTTTGGGGGGGGTCATTTTCAATCGAAATTGACCATTTTCGCTTTTTCAAATTAGAATCAATTGAATCGAAAAATCGCATTGTTTGAATCAAATTATTTGAACAATTTTCCAAAAAAAATTTACTATTTTTTTCCAGGAGGTCCCCCATAGGCTACAATAGCAATCCAGCAGCTTTAAGGTGGTGACTAGTCGAATGTTTTTAAATTGACAGCACTTGCCATGGGGGCAGCCATTCTGCATAGGATCTACAGTAAATAACAGATACTTTCTGATCAATCTGAACACTACAACAGAGCGTATCTGTTATCTACTGTGTATCCTGGCCTTTTCTCCTTTTTCAGCTCTGAATGTCTGCCCCCATGGATGCCCAACAGCTTGTTTATATAAACTATTGTAGAGTTCCTAAAGTAAATATACCAGAAATATAAAAAATCGTTGAATTGTTCGATCAAAAATGGCCCATAAAAAAATTTGATGGTTGAAGTTTTTTAACTTTGAAATTTGACCCTTAGGGGTAGATTTACTAATGGTCGGATTTCGAAGTGAAAAAACTGCGAAATTCAACGATAGAATTTTTTGGGGGGGCATTTTCGATCAAAAATGGACCAAACAGGTCTGTTTTTGATCAAATTAAAATAATTTGAATTGTTCAAATGCATCATTTGATTCAACGATTTTAACCAAAATCCTTTGAATTCCATGAACTTAGAAAAATTTTCAGGGCTAGCTCTAGGAGGTCCCCCATAGACTAAAATGGCAATTCGTCAGCTTTAAGGTGGCAAAGTGGCAAATTTGATTGATTTTAAAAAGACAAGACTTCGAAATTCGAATTTTCTAATTGCCCAAAATTTATTTTGAAATTTGAATTTTAAAAATTCAAATTTTATTCGAAAGTTCTCTGCGACCCTTAGTATATCTGCCCCCTAGTAAATCTGCCCCTATGCTGTCATTCTTTTAAAAACTTGATTTTTTTTGTGGTGTTACTGTACCTTTAAAACATTTGAGGCAAAGTAATTGATACTAATAAACAAAAAAATAATGGCACACCTTATTGCTAATAAACCAATCACAATTGTCAATGTGTGACCTGGAAGGGCTTTTATTTTCAAATTTTGCACCATACCTCGCCACGCTGATGTCAGTGAGTGCTGCTGAGCACATCCATCTTGGACGAGGAGCAGATTGCTCTGGAACAGAGCACTTTCAGCACTCCTGACTGTACCCTCTCTCCCAGGGGGCCCTGGACCACCACATCTTGGTTTCCATGGAAATTGTTTTCAAAATTCCCTTACGAGTTGAGGAGATGGACATCAGCCTGTTTTATACAAGAGCACTCCTTGGGACCAAACCCTTTGCAGCGGATCAGGAACTGTAGATACCCTCTATAGATTTTTGAGTCCAAAATCTTCTCTGCTTCATATTCCTGTTAACCATCCACAGTGACAGAAGCAGGGGGAGATTGTTCCGTAGAGAAGTGATTAACTGGCTTTACCAGAGATACATGGAACACATTAGGGATTCGAATTTCAGAGGGAAGCTGAAGTCTGACAGCCACAGGATTAACACTCTCCGCAATGGGGAATGGACCAATGAATCTTGGACCCAGTTTGGGGGAAGAAACTTTGAGATGAATGTTCCTCGTAGAAAGCCACAATTTGTCCCCAACTTTGTATAAAGGAAATGATTTCCGTCTGCAGGCAGCATGACTTTTGTGAGCCAACTTTTTTCCAAATAGCAGACATATGGGCCACATGATCATTGGCCACTGGAGCATCTGACACGAGGAAGTCTTGGGGAAAGGCTTGTGGATGTTGCCCATACATGGTCAAGAAGGGTGATCTACCAGTGTAAACATGACAAGCGTTGTTATGAGCGAATTCCACCCAGGCAAGAAGATCGGCCCAATCATATTCCTGACAGAGGGATACATGACTTTGCAGAAACTGTTCCAATGCTTGGGTTATTTTCTCTGCTGCACATTTGTATGGGAGGTGATATGCAGAGGAGAATTGGAAAGCGATACCCAGATTTTTACACAGAGAACGCCAGAACTTGGACACAAACTGAAACTCTGTCTGAAACAGTCTCTGCTGGAAAGTCATTAAATTGAAAGACATATTGAATAAACAACTGAGAGAGTTTGATGGCAGGGGGGAGTTTTCAAAGAGGAATCTTACTGAAGCGGTCAATAACTACCCATATAACAGTGTTCCCCTTGGAAGGTGGCAGTTCGACAATAGTGAGTCCAAGGATGGGAGGGAATGGGTAGAGGTTGCAGTAGACCACTAGTGCGGATTGACTAGACTTAGAAGAGGCAAAAATGGTACAGGGTGCCATAAAGTCTTTCACATTCTTCCGGAGAGTTGGCCACTACAGGAAATGATGTTCAAATGTCTTTTGGGTACCCTGATGTCTGGCTTGCTTGGAAAAGTGGTTTGGGATTGCGGAACCTGGGTGGCACTTATACCATACCTGTGGGAGCATCAGCAGGAGCTGACTGGACAGATAGGATCTGGCTGACCAGTTGAGGGAACAAGGAAGCCACAATCTTTGTGGGAGGAACAAAAGTGTTCATCACTGATGCACCCCTCAGGAACGATACATCTGGATAGGGCATCTACTTTCCATTTTCTGAAACCAGGACGATATGTGAAGACAAAATTGAATCATGTGTAGAAGAGTGCCCATCGAGCTTGACAAGGGTTCAGTCTTTTGAGAGTCTGGATGAATTCCAAGTTTTTGTGATCAGTACAAATAGTGACGGGATGAAGTGCTCCTTCAATAATGTCAGTTTCCCAGCTGCCCCAGTCATGTGACTTGTGCCAGCACTTTAGGATGGAACTACTTTCTGGCAGGCTGTTATTTCTCCTACTTAATTTAACTGAATCAGTCGAAGTGGGACTTGGCTGTTTCTATTGAGTGCTGTTCTTAGATCTGTTCGTAGATCTAACAGGGAGCTGTTTTCTTGTGTTAGGGAGCTGCTATCTGGTTACATTATCAATGTTCTTTTGTTAGACTGCTCGGGGGGAGGGAGGGGGTGATATCACTCCAACTTGCAGTACAGCAGTAAAGAGTGACTGTAGTTTATCAGAGCACAAGTCACATAACTTGGGGCAGCTGGGAAACTGATAATATGTCTAGCCCATGTCTGATTTCAAAATTGAATAAAATCTATTTTCTTGTTTGAAAAATGGATTTTAGTGCAGAATTGTGCAGGAACTAATGAGTAACATGTTTTACCATGACTGTATCCCTTTAAGTGTCATCTAAGTACATGAGTTCGGATTGCACCAGCCAATCTCTGAAGATGTCATTTACAAATTTTTAGAAGACAGCAGGGGCATTGCAGAGTCTGAAGGGCATTATCAGGTACTCATAATGCCCATCTTTGGTATTGAATGCCGTCTTCCATTCATCACCCTCTTGGATACGGATGAGGTTGTAAGCGCCTCGAAGATCCAACAAAGTGAAGATCTTAACCCCTCTGAGTTGATAAAAGAGCTCAGAGATGAGAAGCAGAAGGTATCTTTTTTTTTACTGTGATCTTGTTTAGGCCCCTGTAATAATATAGGGATGCAACCGACAATCCTTCTTCTCAACAAAGAAGAACCCTGCCCCTGCAGGAGAAGATGATGGTCTAATGAAACCTCGCCAGTGGTTACCATTCATATACTGTATTCCCTTATTGCAGAATTCTTGGCAGGAGACAGGTGGTAGGTTCGACCTCTAGGGGGAATGGTACCAGGATTAAGATTGATGGGACAATCATAGGAGCGATGAGAGGAAAGAATTTCTGCAGACTTCTTGCAGAAGACATCTGCAAAGTCCTTGTACACTGCAGGAAAAAACTGAAGATCTGCAACAGTGAGGGACACCTGGGGTACGCACTTAGCAGGTGGACAGTTATGACAAAAAGGGCTCCAATGAGATATCTGGTTGACTGACCAATCAATAGAAGAAAGAAAAGATAGTTTCTTCTATCTCAGAAGTTAGTGGTTGGTCATCAATTGACAAAACCCTCAGGGGATTAGATAGAAGGAATAAAGGAATTCTCAGGAATTGGACAAAGGCGGCAGACATTGATAGTCTTATCAGGTAGCTGAATCAGTAAAGGCAAAAGAAATCGATGAGAGCTCTTTTTGGGAGCACACTTGATGCCTCCTAGGTAAAATTCCCCAGTTCTACCTGAGCCTGGAGGCATAGACCAGCCAAACGTCTCCAGAGCTTTTCTTGTTCAGAGAGATGCATCCTACCAATCTGCCAATGCATATTTGATAAAGGGGATAAAAACAGCAAAATACTGACTTTCCTGGGCAAACAGCAACATCCCTCCATGGCAGTACCCCGTATACAATCTGAAGGGGGTCAGATGCTCTATGAACCCCACTTGATAGCGGAAACATACGCTAAATACTAGGAAACGCTCTACAGCTCCAATGCCTCAAACACAACCACAATTGAACCACTTCCTTGATATCCATATCGATACCAAGGTTATCCCCTGCAGAGAAAACCTGGCTTGATCTCCTTATAACTACTGAGGAAACCAACCTCACTATTGAATTCCTCCCATCCAATAAAACACCTGGTCTGGACGGATTCCCTCCAGACTGGTATAAATCACTAGCCCACTCAATAGCTACACACCTCCTAGAGACAGCATAAACAGCCTGGAACCCCCAATCACTTCTCCATCCTTTGCCAAAGCCCTTATAGTAGTTATCCCAAAGGCCGGGCAAGATCCAACTTTCTGTTGTTTTCCCATTCAGATTTTCTGTGCCCTTATTGGACCTTTAAGGATATGTCCTGGTAAAGCTGTACAGGGACTGGATAGGGGAAGCCTATACAATCCCAATCCAGCTTTACTGGGAGGGAGGCCCACGTCGTAATTTAATTTAATTACAGGGGTCCCTGATCACAAACTTATGGGAGCTGCAGGCCATCAATGTTTTTAACTTGCAGAGGGCCCCTGATCACCAATGGCTTTTTATAACTTGTGGGTTGGGGGCAGACCATCAATCTTTTTTTACTTGCAGGGGGGCCCCTGATCACCAACAGTTTTTTTTAACTTGTGGGAGGGGAGGGCCAGGCCATACATTTTTTTACTTGCAGGGAGGTCCCAGATAACTTATGACTTTTTATAACTGGTTGGGGGTGGATGGCCACCAATGTTTTTTTTTGTTTAACTTGAAGGGGGGTCCTGGTCACCAATAGTGTTTTATAACTAGTGATGGGCAAATTTATTTGCCAGGTGCGAATTCGCGGCGAATTCCGGCGATTCGCCACCGGTGTATAAATTTGCAAAAAACCAGCGAAAATTCGCTGGTGTGGGAAAAAAAACATCAAAATCGAGACACGCCCCATTTTGCAAATTTTCCGCCAATTCGCGAATTTCCTTGGAAATTCTAAAATTTTTGGGTGAAGCACCCATCGCTATTTATAACTTATGGAGGCAGGCCATCAATATTTTTTTTGCTTTCTACAGGGGGTACCCTGATCACCAATGGCTTTTTATAACATGTGGGGGGGGGGGCTGGCCACCAATGACTTTTTATATCTTAGGGGGGTTTAATGGTTTAGCTCTGACGTGTGCGAGGCCTTTTTACTGTGGGGTTTTACCTAGTAAAACTAACGTACAAAATGAGATGGGTGCATTACAAGTTTGACAAAATTTGGGGAGATTGCCATAACCAAGACCCCCTTGATGAATACTGTAATTAGTCCCTTTAAAATTGCTGTGACCTGCTACAGATATGCTACCTATATTTACTTGAACAAAATGAAAAGGTTTGTTTAGTGATCTTGCCAACTCTACAGTGCATGCTGCCTTTCTGGGAAAAAGGCTAGAGGATGGAACTCATGATTAAAACACAATACTATAAATTTATCAATAAATGTTGATAAACGTTTTTTGTCTTTGAAGTTCATATTATAAACATCTTCTGATAATTTGGATATGGGTAGTTGCTCATTCTAGATTTGATTTTGGTGCTGTTGTATAGGAGATAATGGTATTCTGCTGCATGTCCCTTCCTTTTAGTTGGTGCCACTCTTGTTTATTTGTTCAGTGATTTATACAGTATGAAGAAAAAGATACTTTGAAATGAAGACCACAAGTTAATAAAGTTTAAATTATTTTAAATGTTTGGGAATTTTAAAACATGTTTATTATTATCTTTTTGGCATTTTCATAAAGAGTAATTTCAAAACTAATAAAACAAAAAGTGCAAATCTCAAAGCTAATACATAATACAGTCCTGTGGAGACCTACAATATAGATGGCAGAAGAAATTAAGAAATCTGATAAATAAAATGTAATTGTATAACCAAAGCAGCATAAAACTGAAAAATATACAGATGCAGCCACTTGGATTTGTAAGTTAAATGTGTCATGACTCAGGGCTAATTGAAGAAACTGTGTTATCTAAAGTTATCTTAACTCATTTACTGCATTTAACCTTTTCATTAGCATACCAAAGCACCATTGTTTTCAATGGTGAACTCTTTAATTGGATGGGATGCTTGTGACACAATATTCTGTGCTAAGTGGGATAAATGGGATAGATGAGTTAAGTCACGACGCATTTAACACACAAATCCAAGTGGCTGCATCTGTATATACAATGGAATAATTTGAATATATGAGATGAATCTCCCAGAGGTAGTGTTTGGCTAATTTATTAACTTTCTGGACCCCTCAAATAAGGTGACAGCTGTTCAAGGCTTCATTAAAGTTTGGGTTCCAACATTATAGCCATGACATTGACTGATTGGTGACTGAAACAGGGAAGCAATGGGTAACTCAATGGTGATGGTATGACAGCATACATTTACTCATTAAACTATTTATATATTAAAATATGAAGAGGTCTGTAGGGTGCCAGAAAATTGTACAAGTTATACTAATTCAAGTTAAAATAAAATAACATGAAATATTATGTGTTTTGTTCCCTCCAGTAATATTTTAAGGCCTATTATCAAATCATTTCACAAAATATTTGTAGTTTTTCATAGCTTTGGAGCTCAGACCAATTTCAGGCTAAAGTCAATCAGGCCATAAAAGCAATTTAAAATGTTTGAGAAATAAAATATTTTTATGCTATGTACTGCAAAAACTATAAACATCTGTTTGTTTTTACTTGTCAGTAGTATTGCAACACTCAAAGGCAAATAATAGAGATCAAAAAGACAATGCAAATGATATCTAAGTATACATATTTATGTAATTCCAGATTATTTATATTATCATGAAATAATATAAAAATGTAGTATTTTAGTCACTCCTGTAATATTATTATTCCTCTTCGCTCTTTTAACTGCTGATGTGTTTTGCTGTTAGATGTGGCTACAATCTCTAAAGCACTGCAAGCATTTACCTTAAGCTGTACTTATGCATTTGCATTAAAAATGTGTATGTAATAATAACTGGAATATAAGGTTACATCTTTCTTCTTCCTTTTGAATATAAAGTATCATTGATTGCCTTGTATTTGCAAGGCATACAAGAGGTTGACATCTTATCTACAGGTAAATATGGTTTATTCTTGTGAACACATCTAGACAACTATGCCGTTACAGACATTATGTTGCACATCTAACAATAGCACACAAGCTTTCACTTTTATTGTTTTTTTCCCCTCTAACCATCACACCATCATGATGGAGTAGTTCAACAGCATGTTGATTGCTTATATTTGAAAATCAGTTCAACACAATTAAATTCTAACCAGAAAGCAAATAGTTGTCTCTTCACATAAGTATAAGTACTGCATTTTTCATCAGCAGTTAGCAAATGTTCATGTAAAAATAAGCAGGCGCTCTGCCAAGTCGCTCCAGATTGTCTAATAGAGCTAATTTTTGTAGACTATTAATTCATCTTCTTAACTCAATCTGCATTCCAAACACAGTGAAAGTGAATTTCATTCTGTCTATAATTGATACTGTATACAAGTTACACTAAGGAGCTCTATGAATTCACTGGAATGGGCTGTATGCTTTTCTCATCACTATAGCATAAGCATGTATAATGTATTTAATTGAAAATGCAAATATAGAACTATGATGATTAGGTAAAAGAATAGGAAAATGACACATGCACAAGTATTTTTTGGCAGGATAATTTGTATTATCTCATGAAAACAATGCATTTCCTGTATAAATTACTTTTTTAAATCCTTTTAATCACATACAATTGTAAACCTTTAAGGCAATTATCCAGAATCCTCTTATCCATTATCATTTACCTGGTAACTTTAAACTTTTTCACTGGATATTTATTAATGTACCTTTAAAGCACCTTTTCCATAGAATTTTTTCATTGCTGGGAAAGGGGTAATTAAAATTGTAATTTCAAGAATCAGATAGAAATTGTACATACATGAAAATAATGCTAGTAGATTTAACTTTTATCTCTCTTGTTTTCAGGCATCAGGATTAAATAAAAAAAAGTTGGACCTCAACAAAATTCTGGTTGTGCAAAGGTGCACAGAAAGGAAAACTTTAAAGAGCCTTGAGGATACGCTGGAGCAGAGATATAATCTTATATAATATTTTTTCCCTTTTTAATGAGGATTAACCACTTACTGTATGCCATCTTGCACTTTCTGAAAGAAACAAAAAGAACTTGAAATAAAACCCAAGCAGCACGCAATGCTGCATAAAGAATTTCATGCAAGCATCAAGGTGAAAAAGGGGTGATCTCTATTTAAACCTATTCAAACTAAGATGCAGAACAGTTTCACCATTAGAAAAAAAAATCAATTAACCTTTTCTTTATGAAAAGGAAAAACAGAGAAGAACCAACTACCAAATTGTTACATTTAAAACAAATCTAGAAAATTTGCATATAATAATAGGAGGAATGCAGAGCACTTTGATACATTTTTTTTATTCTTCAATGTGTTTCAGCTTTATGTTATGGGGTTCAGGCTCTGAAACAGACTGACTGAATCATTATATAGCGGGTTAGTTATTAAAATACATTATTTTACATGGGGTGATAAATCCTGTTACACATTCATCTCCTTCATGGTTACCCATCCATTTCCTAATAAAATGAGAATAGACAAATTGATAATTTTTTGGACTATTTGGTAATATTACAAGTAACAAAAATGACACAGACATTTAAGACTGCCTCCTTGCTCTATAATAAATGTTAATTTACACGGTGGAAAAGCTCTTTCAAAGCAAGAAACACTTTAAATCTGTAAGTCGTTTTAGTTTCAGTGCTATTTGAGTGGTGGTTTACAATTGTTTTATAGACATAAAAAAAACCGAAAACTCCTAGAGAAAAATCCACTGATATCTGTGTCCTTGGTGAATGTCAAATACAATTTACAATTCAAATATCATGTCAGTAAAAGCAGAAGCAAATGAATCGAACATTAGTAAATTAAATCAGATTAGTGATTTATCAGACTCAAACTGTTAAATATCGTCAAAACAAATACTAGGTGCCACTTACTAGCTAGATAGAAATATTAATAAAAGAGAAACAATCTGAATGTAAAAGATTACAAAAAACAGAACCAGATAAGCAAAAGATGGATAGATATTTGACGTAAGAGACAGACAAAAGATAGATAGACAGACAGACAGACAGATAGATTGATAGATATAAATACAGATGGAGAGAGAGATAAATACACACATTTAGTCTTTCCCTTAAGTGTTATAGTAAAATACATTGCAATGAAAAATTATTGTAACAAAATGCATGATCATTTTATGTGCTTTAATTTCAAAACACAGTTAAAGTTGCAATCATATGGCATTTTCAGTTCAATACAATCTACATCTGGCAAACATTCTATTTTTAGAATGGTTTGAGATATCATTGTGATTGCTGCTTGTCATTAGCTTGAGGAAGCAGAGCCTTCAATAACACAGGCAAGCCAACTATGCATTATGCATTTATATTTGTTTATAAGAAACAAAATATCTGGCCAGTTCCTCTTCTTCAATGTACAGGTGCATTTTCTTACCTCTGTGCAACACTCCAGGTGTTCGAAATAGACCACTGTCTGCAATAAAGGAACTGAAAAAAAAAACATGCCAGCAAGTAAAGTTTTAATGAAATGGACTATTTACAAGGTATGGCTTTGAAAGTGATTTCAGGATTCCGCTGTAACAAGCCTCCTTCTGTCAAACCAGTCAAAAACATAATTGGCAGATAATGCTGAAAGAGGGAATAGCTGCATCTTGGCTCTTGCAGAAAATGCAGAGAATTTAATAATAATTGAGAATGAAGTAGGCATAAATTAAACAAAGAAATTATTTAATGGAGAAAATGAAACAGAAGCAAGTGCTTTATTGCTGTAAAGTCTTCATATGAGTGCTTTTGTTGGCTAGAATTTGCTCTCACATGCTTAAAGGAAGGCTTAACTTCTATCTAATTAAGCTGTATTTTCTATGATTAGCAACAGTTTTCTCAGTAGTTATCTGCACACTGTACATGCTCAGAAAATACTTGGTTTAACTGTATCCTGTGCAATCAGCCTTTATTTATTTATTGCAGTGATAACCTGCACAAGACATTAAAAGCCTCAGGGAGCACCAAGCTCATATAAAACAGGAGTAACAGGGATAGATTTTTAATTGGGAAATAAATTACGATACTGTACTTCCATAACAATAAATGGAAGTTAAATCTGTCAGTGTAAAGCACAGTGTTGTTTATGCTTAAAAAATAGGCAGGGTTTTCCCCTTATATATTTCTTGTATATAATATATAGGTGTATTGTGTATGGTAACATTTTCTTCTCACAATAAATAAAAGAACTGGAGAGACTGTAAGCTCTAAGGAGTAGGGCACACTTGTATCAATCAGTAAATGCATGTTTGATGTATACAGGAATGTGACCTGTTATCCAAGATGCTCAGGACCTAGGGTTTTCCGGATAATGGATCTTTCTGTAATTTGGATCTTCATACCTTAAGGGGCTGATTTACTAAAGGTCGAATTTTGAAGTAGAAAATACTTTAAATCCAACCATCAAATTAAAATCCTTTGACTTTGAATATTGAAGTTGAAGGATTTTTCAACAAATTTGGCATTCCTACGGTCAAAGAAAAATCGTCTGACGGTTCGAACAATTCAAAGGATTTTAGCGTACGATCGAACAATTTTTCTTCCATAAAATAAAACTTAGAAAAATGGTCTAGCAGGTCCACATAGGCTAACATAACACTTCGGCAGCTTTTATTTGGAGAAGTCTACTAGAATATAATTTAAACATTAGATAAACCAAGTAGGCTTGTTTTGCCTTCAGTAAGTGTTAATTAAATATTAGTTTTAAAGTAGACCTGTCACCCAGACACAAAAATCTGTATAATAAAAGTCCTTTTCAAATTAAACATGAATTCCAATTTCAAATTTTTATTAAAGCATCCCTAGCCGTTGTAAGCTCATTTAAAAATCTTACCTGTCAATCAAATATTGTCTGCCACTCCTCTATGCCTTAGGCATACAGGCGGGGCAGATTATTACTTTCACTTTCCATTCAGCACTTCCTAGATGCCACTGCTCCCCACACATTCCCCCAGTTCTCTTAACCATTTAATTGTGTAGCCAGGACATGGGGATAGACATTGGGTCCCACATTCTAGTGCACAAACAAGATTCTGAGATGATTCAAGGCTTGCTTTAATAACAGTGTCCACAAAATGGCTCCTGTCTGCTTGCTATAATTATGAATTCCCAGACTGAAGAAAACAAGATTAAAATAATTTATATAGTGTAATTAATGTTCATTTTGCTTGACTAATGTGATAAAATATGATTCTGAATATTTTTTGGGGGTGACGGGTCCACTTTAATCAAATACAAAATATTGTTTTATTATTACAGAGTAAAAGGAAATATTTTTTTAAAATATTAATTATTTAGACAAAATGGAGTCTATGGGTGATAACTTTTCCATAATTCAAAGCTTTCGGGATAATGGATACTACACCTACACGCCCTTTTATAATACAGTTCTGCAGAATATGTTTGGGCTCTGTAAATACATGTTAGTTACAATTTTGTACATATAAAATTGTTAGGCAGTTTAAAAACGTATATCATGACCCTATTATAAAAACATGTCACAGAGATGCAGTGTATAACACTGAATTACCATATACAAACACAGATTTATATATACTGGATAATATAATAGTGAGCAATATCTTTTAAGACATTGGGAGCAAAGAGACACTTCTGGTAAACTTTACTTTATCTTCATTCATTTGTTATGCAATAATCGTTAATATTTGAAAATGTGCTCCACTGTTTTAAATAACCGTTTTCTACCAGGTGCTAAATGCAGTTTGATGTGCCTTAAATTTCAATGATTCAAGAAATAATGCTGTAGCGATCAGTGATGGGCGAATCTATGCAGATTTGCTTCTGCGAAAAATTAGCGAATTTCTAGCGAAATTTGTGAATTGGCGAATAATTCGCGAAACGACTCGCCTATAGTTTTTGACACATGTTGCTTCATTTTCAATGCGTCGCGTCGTTTTCAGCGTGCGTCTCGTTGTTTTCGGCTTGTGTCACGTTGTTTTCGGCACGTGTCGCGTTGTTTTTGGCACGTGGCTCATTTTTTTTTGTCAGGTCAATTTTTGCCAGGCAAATTTTTGTGGGTTTTTCCCTAATTTATTCGCCGGGTGCGAATCGCGTGAATTTGTGGCTGGTGAATAAATTAGCCCATCCCTAGTAGCGATTTTTGGAAGTAGATGGATTTAGCTTTGTGGTGGAACTCAAACTAATGATGCACATTCCTATGCTTGCGTTCTAGGCATATTCAGGTAAAACACAGAATACATTGCACGAAAGAATGGGCAACCATAGATCTTCAATTAAACGTGCTTTTGAAATTGGGAAATCGGATCTACCCTTACCACAACATTTTTTAAAAATGGGTCACAGATTACCCACACTAAGGGGCAGATTTACTAATGGTCGAATTTCGAATAAAAAAAAAATTCGAAATTCGACTATGGGAATAGTGGGGAAGTAAAATCCTTCGAATTCGACTATCGAATTCGAAGGATTTTACCGCAATTCGAATTTTTTAAATTTAATCTCAGCTAATGATTCCCAATTTGGTAGCTTGATCCTGGCGAACTAGGTGGTCAAATAAAAATTTAAAGGGGAAGTATTCGACCATAGAATATAAAATTTTAATCGTATATTCGAATAATTTGAATTAGAATATTCGATGGTCAATTTGCCTAATTCACATATTCAAAGATTCAAATTTAAATTAAATTTGAACGAACTTTGAATTATTCACATGAATTTTGTACATCTGCCCCTTAGATTTATGGGCATTGATTTAGTGCCAGAACAAAACAGAGGAGGAAACTGGGACCATATGTTATCACAGCGGTTTTTTGGATCAAGACACTTAATACAGTCACCCCTCCTGGACTCAATGAATATTAATCATTTACTGTACTTCATTTTTATAATTATTAGCCTTATTATGATTAAGATGAATTAAAAGAAAATGATTTGTCTGCAAATGTGAGATATTGACACATTGTTTTTAACCATTCTATAGTATTTATGCTTTATTAATGTATTCTATGAATGTGTATTTTAAACACTTTATACATATATGTATATCATTTTATACTCAAAGACACTATGCACTTTGTCTTTCAGATCACTATATACAATATATCCGCTAAACCTTGAGGTTCACAAAGAGTTAATCTATTCATGTGAAATTGTGGGTGTGTTTGGTGATGGTTCACTGGTGGGTGAGTCTATATAACTCTGATATTTTTAAGTTTGTGCTATATTGATAAAGGTTCTTGTGTGGATCGAAACGTCGATCTAATAAAGAACCTGTTTTTTGAAATCCTGGTTTGCTTCAGCATTTTTCTATATATATATATATATATATATATATATAGATATATATATATATATATATATATATATATATTCAATTTCTGAATAGCACCCAGGTAAGTGATTTTTAAGTGTGTGCCAAAGCTGTTAAATATATTATAAATATATTTTAATTAATGTGGCAATCGACAGTGGTGCCAAAAAAATCTGCAAGATTTAAAGCAGATAATCTAAATGAGCACCAAAAAACTCACCATCCGCCAGAAATTACACTCAAACGATCTGCTACACTGCGTAATTAAAGGCACTTACCGCAAGACAGATTGGTCTCACCCAACTTTAGTAAACATGGGAGCAGCATTAACTCTGTTGCAAGAATATTTCCAGCGATAATGGACAATGAACCTGTAGCCAAATGCATTTTTACAGTGCAACAACATTTTTTTGAATTTCATTGCTTTGTGTTACACAGCAATATAATTTGAAAATATCATTACTGAATTAGGAAAAGCATAAACAGCAGCTACTGCTAGTGATGGGCGAAACGGCCGCGTTTCGCTTCGCCGAAAAATTCACGAATTTCCAGAGAAATTCGCGAATTTTTCGCCGATTCGCGAAACGAGTCGCCCGTCGCGTCATTTCCAAACGCGTCGCGTCATTTCCGACGCGTCGCGTCATTTTTGGCGCGCGTCGCGCCGTTTTCGGCGCGCGTCGCGTCAAAACCGACGCGCGACTCGTTTTTGCGCGGCGAATTTTTTTTGGCGAATTTTTTTTCCAGTTTCGCGAATTTATTCGCCAGCGGCGAATCGCGGGAATTCGCCCCTGGCGAATAAATTCGCCCATCACTAGCTACTGCGTATATAAAGAACAATTTTTATTCCAGGAATGCGTCGGGGAGGGATTCTGAAAATTTATAGGACACTTGTGTTTTTATTATTTCAGAAGTAGCATTGAAGCTTAACATTGCATGAGAAGGAACTTCTTTCTTTGAGGAAAAGAGTAGCATGAATTGGTTTATGCAATGGTATGGGCATGCTTGCCCTGGTCCAGTAGCCTTTAGCAGCTGAATAGCAATTAACTTTATTATAGTACAATTAGAAGTAGAATGTAATAAGTAACACCAGGGCTGGAACTAGGGGTAGGCAGAAGAGGCACATGCAAAGGCAGAGGGGCAACCTCTTCTAAGCCCTTCCCCTAGTCCAGACCCTTGTGGATTTTTAAACTCAGAGTGTGCGCTCTTTTGCGCAAGCATACTGGCTCCAATTTTTAAATGCTGCATACGTTTCCGCACCTCGCCGCTTTCACACATGCGCCATGGCCATGCCACTTCCACTCTTCTGTGCATGTAGTCAGTTGGGTTGCCTAGGGCGCAGGTTGACTTGGCCCTCCACTGAGTAGCACTACCAATTTTAACCAGATATAATCCATAGCAATCAAATAGTAAGTAGCAGGCACCTTTTGCCTACAATGATGACATATTGTTCCCGGATAGGGTTACATTTGCTTATGCTACCACATTATATGAACAATGGAAACAGTGGTCACTTTTATATTGTGAAGAGATTACTTGGAAAAGTGAATTTAGATGTGGCCAATGCTGTAGATTTTAGAGCTTAATATGCAATGCAATGGCAATTTGTAACTGTATGGGTACTGACAGTAAAAAGGAACAGTAACACCAAAAACTATTTTAAAGGAATAACAATGTAATGTACTGTTGGCCAGCACTGGTAAAACTGGTGTGTTTGCTTTAGAAAGGCTTCAGTAGTTTATATAAACATATACAAACATGTATAGGAGATATATATAGATGTATACAAAGGCACAGGACACACATCAGATAACAGATTAGCTTTGTAGTATGCAGTGAGATTAATCAGAATCTGCATCTACTGTGTATCCTGTGCTTTGAATGGCTGCCCAAAAGCAGAGGTTCTGAAGCAAATACAACAGTTTTACCAGTGCAGGTCAACATTACATTGAATTGTCATTTCTTTAAAATTTTAAAATTTCTTTTTTTTTGGTGTTACTTTTCCTTTAATCTTCAAGCAATGC
>CM044446.1:65183992-65218310 GCA_024363595.1 Xenopus borealis
GGATAGATGAGTTAAGTCACGACGCATTTAACATACAAATCCAAGTGACTGCATCTGTATCTAATTAGTTATGAATTAAATAATATCAAGTAAAAATCAAATTTTTTACTTGCAGTACGTATGTGCCTTTAATGGAGTACATATATAAATGTTTGTGGAGCTCTGTAATTTTGTCAGTGGGGGTCATTTATAAACTTCGCGCAGGGCAGATTGGTTCGCAGAGTGAATATATTAGCCCTCCGCCTGATTATATTTATAAAGCTGAATAAGAGTGTGGAAACAGATTTGCAAATTTGTTTTTCACATTGTGAATATCTATAGGAGCTTTTTAAGTATGCCAAAGATCACAAATTGCGAACACTCTGCACCACAACTTTGGTGGCGGAAAAAATATTCGCAAAACTGTTTCGCAAATTGCGAATTTAAGTTACTGTTAATGCTATTTTCACGCAAAACAACCTCTCAAAGTGCCTGGACTCATGCAAAGACCCGTCTTGTTTGCGAGTTGTTTGTGAAAATTCATTCACAATGCGAATTCGCAAAAACCGGAAAGACAGGCACAGTAGTGCAATATTGTAGCGTTCAAGAAAAAGCATGGGCAAAACTACCATTTGCGAACAATTATGCACTGCATGAACTTTATAAATGACCCCCAGTGGATTTGTTTATGCCTTACTCTCAGTGGCATAGCTCCAGTGGTTGCAAGTCTAACAACTATGATTGAGGCCAAACATCTAGGATGCTTGCAAGTAAGTGAAAGTATTTCCTTTGCAGCCAGCACTGGGCAGTAGAGGCCTGTGTTATAAATTTGCCTGCCTGCAACAACACACACAGCAGGGTAAACAACAGTATACAGAACAGTATACACAAGTTCTCTGTCACTCAGGCACTGCTTATTGATTTGCTCTATTCGGTTCAAAACCAAAAGCCAATCACAGCAAGGCAGTTTTCATTATGGTGTCATCACTGGTGGGTGTTACATACAGTAGCATTTGAGTGGAAAACCCATCAAGGTTAGGGTTCCATTGTTTATCAGAGAGAAGAAACCAATGTTATCAATACCATTGTAATGGTGGAATGGCAATTGCAGTGAACAATGCACTGAAATATAACAAAAAGTTCTCTCCCACTTAAAGGGATATTGATACCTTAATTAATAACAAACCTATCTCATCTGAGATTTCTCAATGATGAAATATGTTTTTTTAGAGTAAAGATTCTGAATATCTAGGTCAGACTGAAAGGAGAATCAGAGTGCTGATTACACTTCACTATGTAAGGGCCAGGAAACCAACTTCTTAAGTGTCTTATGGGCTGGATGTTTTAAATGATTAACAAAATGCTGTCTGTTGTCTAGATTTAGCTCTAATAGACAGAATTGTACTTTGGTGGAATTCATGGATATTGCAATTCCCTTCATTCTCCATTGCTAAATTTGCAAACGGTCAATATATAACCCTAACAGTGATCATTCACGAAGGAATAAATAGCATTCAAGTTGCAAACAGGGCTGTTAGGTAAATGTTGCCTTTATTGATTGAATGAATATATTGCATATAGCTAGGCAAGGGTAATGTTTTGATTATAACTATTTAAAGATTTGTGTCAAAACAGCAATTAGCCATGCAATAAATAGCTGAGATATGTGTACTACATTGCAGGAGTACTGTGTGAACAATCAAGGGTCTGTGAAAAAATGTCTTGTTCAGAAATTCTATTATGCTTCCTCGATATGCCATCTGCTTAAAGCACAGGGCAAACCTGTTCATGATTGATCATAACACACATTTATTTGGAGAATCTTCCTGATGGTTGTGTGTTTTATAGATATATTATCTAAAAAAAAAAAAAAAAATGCTACTTTGCAGCTTTCCAGTACAGCCAGATAAGATGAGTGTTTTAATTTTTAAGATTGTTTTAGGTTGATCAAAGCTAACAACAGTGCCTGTTAGGGGTTACTTCTTGGATGAAATATAGCACACTGATTATCAGAATTGCTTTGTTTCTGGAAGTGTTCCTTTTTAAATCTTTGGGTAAGGTCTGTGACTTTTTTATTGTTTATTTAAAGTAGGTCTCCCTATATAATGATATGGTAAATCTTCATTAGTATAAACTGTATTGGTTCTAATGTCCAGCAGAGAGGTCCAGAGGTTGGACTTGTTGGGTACAGCATGAACATACAAATTCAAATCAGTCATTCAATTAGTATCATGTATTTTAAGGTTACCAGATCATGTGAAAAATCAGGGAGAAAATTCACCTAAAGGAACTTTACTTAAAATAAATGTGATCAGTATAACACAGCAACTAGCATGTATATAAAGGGTTGCTTATTTTTTATATGATCTGGTCACCTTATACTAACTGCTAATCCCTGAATGTATCCGATGGTCCTGAGTATCTCAGAGAGATGATTAATAGTGATGGGCGAAACGGCCGCGTTTCGCTTCGCCGAAAAATTCGCGAATTTCCAGAGAAATTTGCAAATTTTTCGCCATTTGGCGAAACGAGTCGTGCGTTGTTTTTGACGCGCGTCGCGTCGTTTTTGACGCGCGTCGCGTCGATTCCGACGAATCGCGTCGTTTCCGACGCGCGTCGCGTCGTTTTCGGCGCGTCAAAAAACGACGCGCGACTCGTTTTGACGCGGCGAATTTTTGGCGCCGAATTTTTCGGGTCGTTTCACGAATTTATTCGCCAGCGGCGAATCGCGGGAATTCGCCGCGAATTCGCCCCTGGCGAATAAATTCGCCCATCACTAATGATTAAAAAAATGTATCCAATATCCACCTGCAAAGCTTATTAAAAGCCTTTGCTTTAACAGATGATAGAAAAAGCACCAAAAGAATAAAACTACATTTAACATAACACTTTTCTCAGTCTAAGCAAGGGCATTTCCAGCACTAAAGCAGAATGCTAATTGAAACCATACTGTGCCAACACGAACATTGGAAAGCAACCAGTCAGGATTAGACTAATTAAGATATCCATAAAGAAGAAATAATTAAACAGGTTGAATTGCCTTAAAGAGGAAATCACAAAAAAAAAAAAAAAACAATTAAACAAAATCAATTATTTGCCATTATAACATCTCAGTGGGTCTGATCCCCATAACTTCTCAATGAAGGACAAAAAAAGACATAAAAAGATGAGGACATTTAAATAAGCATTTAGGGTTTAGTTGGCACCCCTTAACATCTGAAGTCCATTCACATCTATTCACCCTGGCATGTTTAGTGCTTATACAGATGCAGTCGCTTGGATTTGTGTGTTAAATGCGTCGTGAATTAACTCATCTATCTCATTTATCCCACTTAGCACAGAATATTGTGTCACAGCATCCCATCCAATTAAAGAGTTCACCATTGAAAACAATGGAGCTTTGGTATGCTAATGAAAAGGGTAAATGCATTAAATGAGTTAAGATAACTTTAGATAACACAGTTTCTTCAATTAATGCTGAGTCACGACGCATTTAACTTACAAATCCAAGTGACTGCATCTGTATGTGCAAATCTGAAATCTCCTATAAGCCACTCATCTAGAACAGAAAGGCATTTGTCTCTGTGCAACCACTTTGCAGGCCAACTGATTTTGTCCTTATTTAATGGCCATATACAGTAAGTGAGCAAAGAGAAATTGATCTTCTAAGTAGCAGTGTAAAACTGGCCCGTCGGGATACTGTGAAAAAACCCGGTGGGCCTGACCCTTAATGTTCCCCCTCTGGGCCAGACCCTTTGACCGATCACAATCTGCAAAAAAAGTTATTTTAGGCTCTGTGCAATGCCATCTGCGCAGGTGTGCACACAGGTGTTCTGAGCAGTGCCGTCACACAGGTGCGCCATGCATGCTCAATGCATCACAGTAGGGGGGCAGAGGGAGGCCCTAGACAGTAGTCCCAGTGGGCCCTGGGCCCTCCAGTTCGACCCTGCTAAGCAGTTCTAAACTATTTCCAATACCAAGGAAACATCACTATTCAATGGCAACTCCATGGGGCATTGTTTTTATACCCTCAAAGTCATTTGATGAGCATTTTATATTTTTGCCCATATATTACATGCAGTTTGGCACCAATAATTTATGGCCACATTGCACTGATTTAGTTGCTGGCTATTGTAGCCACCAGCTTTTGATTGGTGAAATAATAACTATTCATGCAAATACTGAAATTACGGGCCTGTTCAGTGACCACATTGCTAGTAGTTTTTATTAATCGCCCAGTCTGGACAAACTGTTACATATAACAGAAACTGGAAAATGTCTTTAATTAAACATTTGTCCAGATTGTTAAGCAGGTGTTATTCCTACACAGTTTGTTATTTTGACTTATTAGCTGAGAATTTCTTTCTAGGGTTGTAAATTGATATTGCCATATCTATGTTTTAAGTAAAATAATTATAACAAAACTTCAACTAGGTGTTGGTGGCCCACATATCCCAGATTCCCTCTAATAGTCTGTATGTAGTCATGTAAAGCTGGAAAACCAACCAGATCTTCATTTGATAAATTATGTACAAACATACAGTATATTCGCCCACACAATTGTTTTCATTTTAAGGTAATGTTTGCTGTATTTAATTTAATAAATTGTTGCTTTAGATTTTATTAAACTACACAAATGCATCTCAGTCTCAAAGAGTAATACATGTGTATTTAATACCAAAGGGCAGAGTGCATCTTACACATTTATATAATGTAGATATATAAATAGCTTTCAGGTACAGTTTATTTCCATTAAAACGACCAGTGAGTGAGTTTTATTGTGCCCAGTGTACAGTATATACATCTAACAATAGAGATTATTACTAGTGATGGGTGAATCTCCCGAGATTCGCTTCGCCGAATTTTTCGCGAATTTCTAGAGAAATTCGCGAAACGGCGAAAAATTTGCGAAACGAGTCGCGGGACGATTTTGTCGCGCGTCGCGTCAATTTTGTCGCGCGTCTGTCGCGCGTCGCGTCAACTTTGACGCGTCGCGTCGTTTTCGGCGCGCGTCGCGTCTTTTTCGGCGCGCGTCGCGTCGTTTTCGGCGCGCGTCACGTCGTTTTCGTAGCGTCGCGACTGACGCACGACTCGTTTTCAGCGAATTTTCGCCAAGCGAAATTTCGCTGGTGATTCGTGAATTTATTCGCCAGCGGCAAATCGCGGGAATTCGCCGCGAATTCGACCTAGGCGAATAAATTCGCCCATCATTAATTATTACCTGTTCTGTCACTGTACATTTCAGTGCTAAAGCATCAGTTTTGCTTTTATAGGTATACTGTATTAAAAAATTCTCCACACTGTTGTGCTCTTCAAATGTTTTAATTGTTATTGCTCTGATTTATGTGTTACATTACAAAAACTCTACTTCAGGCATTTTAATACTGATTAAAAACTTCACTTAAAAATTGCAAGACTTAGGAGAGGAATGGTCATTATAGACAAGTAGATTATACCTCTTTTTCACCCTTAGGAAATTGTTTCTCTCTTTAATATATATTTTAGCTGTATTTTTAAAGAGTTATTGATGTGTTTTATCATGATGAAGTGTACATTAATTTTTATAAAAAAAAAAACAAAAACCCAGAACAGCTCATCTACTTTGTCATTCTAGTTCCATTGTAATGATAACCTTCAGTGTAAATTATTTTGAAATTGTATGAAGCTTAACCATTTCTTGATATTGTATTCAAGTATTGCTTTATTACCACCCACACTCATTTTAAACAAAACTAGACATTTCTATTATAAGTAATTACAACCTTTCTTTTATAATTGTCCTGTTATAAAAGATAAGCTATTTGAGTATATAATTAGCACATGCCATTCACAATATCATAGGAATTACATGCAACATCAAGCAAGAACTATGCAGTGACACATGACCATGAATTCTTTGGAATTATGCTTCAAGAAAATTATGACTTGGCAACAGGTGCTTCTAAAACAAGCTAAATGTAAAATGCATTGAAGCCAACTGACCTTTTCCTGGAGCACGGAATACATGAAAACCTGTTTTGTTCGCATACAGCTTTACGTAGTATTAATACTACTCCAGGATTTATTTTGACTTGATAATGGGAATGCAACATGCACTGTTAAAGAGTAATTTCTATAGGGCATGATTCTGAATATATGATACTTCATACTTCTTCAACAAAGATGGACAAGACAGGGATAGAAAAGCCACCACATCAGTGTGGTTTGTCAAAAGCTGCTGACATCAAAAAACTGAAGGAAAGTAACTAAATCTTTCTCAGCCTAGGATACACATTGTTCAGGATGGAGGAAGATAAATTAAACATGCAGTGTAGGATATTTAATTCCCTCCATTTTATTGTTTAAATTATATCATTATATTTGAAAATATATAAAAAATAAAGGTTCACTGGAGAGCTGATATGTTGAATTTCTTTTACATTTATTCAAGATTCATGGCACTACATGTTTTGTATCAGAAGTAACATTACACTACTCAATCACCCTAGACTTCCATCACTATCCATCTGCACTCCCCAGTCTCTCCTGTGCTCCATCATCACTGATGAAGAAGTCTCAAAACTGTTGGCCTCTTTTCACCTTACTGCCTGCCCGCTTGATCCTATTCATTCAAAACTTCTTCACAATGCCAATCCCCATCTAATCAAAGCCTTAACTCATCTATTTAATCTCTCACTCTCAACGGGTATCTTTCCTTCTCAACTAAAACATGCTCTTGCCCATTCTGAAAAAACCATCTCTTGATCCCTACAATCTTGATAACCTCTGTCCAATCTCTCTGCTACCTTTCATCTCTAAACTACTTGAGTGCATAGTCTACAACCGCCTAACCTCATTCCTCTCTGACAATAACCTGCTGGACCCCCTACAATCTGGTTTTAAGCAACAACACTCCACTTCTCACTACTAATACTGCTTGATCACTCTGCTGCATTTGACACTGTGGACCTTCCTCTTCTTCTCCAGTCCCTCCATTCACTTGGCCTTCGTGAAACAGCCTTGACCTAGTTCTCTTCTTACCTCACTAATCGTTCTTCAGTGTCTCCTATAACGGAGTAGAATCTTCCCCCCTTCCTCTTTCTGTTGGGGTTCTTCAAGGCTCTGTCCTGGGCCCCTTATTATTCTCCCTCTATATTTCCATCCTCTGCAAACTAATCAAATCATATGCTTTCAACTACCACCTCTATGCTGATGACACTCAGATCTATCTCTCCTGATCTCAACCCAGAACTCCTAAGTCGGGTCTCCTCCTGCCTGTCCACTATCTCTACTTGGATGTCGCAACACTACAGATGCAGTCACTTTGGATTGTAAGTTTAATGCGTCGTGACTTAACTCATCTATCTCATTTATCTCACTTAGCACAGAATATTGTGTCACAGCATCCCATCCAATTAAAGAGTTCACCATTGAAAACAATGGAGCTTTAGTATGCTAATGAAAAGGTTAAATGCATTAAATGAGTTAAGATAACTTTAGATAACACAGCTTCTTCAATTAGCCCTGAGTCATGACGCATTTAACTTACAAATCCAAGTGACTCTATCTGTACATTCAATTAAACCTCTCTATAAAGAAAATGGTCCTTTTTCCTGGAACTAACCCCATTAATACTATGGGAATTGTTTTTTCCAAAATGCATCAGTTAATAGTGCTGCTTCAGCAGAATTCTGCACTGAAATCCAATTCTCAAAAGAGCAAACAGTTTTTTTTTCATTACTGCTGTACTGCAAGTTGGAGTGATACTCCCTTTCCCCCCAGCAACCTAACAACAGAACAATGGGAAGGTAACCAGATAGCAGCTCCCTAGCAAAAGATAAGCTACTTTTCACAATAAAATCCAAATGAATGACCCTTACATTCAAAGCACTTCATAACTCTGGCCCACACTACATCTCTGAACTCATCTCTATATACTCACCCAACTGCTTACTACGCTCTTCTACTGACCTGCTACTTAACTCTTCTCTCATTACCTCCTCACATGCTCGCATTCAAGACTTTGCAAGGGCTGCACCCCTCGTCTGGAATTCTCTCCCACTGTCTGCAATTTTCAAAAGATCTCTTAAAACACGCTCCTTTAGAGAAGCCTACCCTCACTCTGCTTAAATACCAAATGCAGTACCACATACAGTATTACATCTCTCACTCACTTAATTCTGATCTTGCCCATCCCCATACCTTGTGTCTTATTCCATTCCCTTTAGATTGTAAGCTCTTTTGCACAGGGCCTTCTTCATCTTTTGTACCAGTATTGGTTGTGATATATGGAACTCCATATGTTCTATGTATGTAATTAATGTGATTTAGTTGTATAAACAGATTTACTTTGCAACCCTGCAAAATATGCTGGCGTTGTATAAATAAATGTTAATACTAATAAATAATAATTTGTTCTGAAGGAGGATCAAGCACAACAAAGCTTATGAGCCAAATTATATTGCCAGGTTTTACCCACACGTGTTTCCATTTACCTATCCCTTCCCAGACCCTATTAGCTATACTGCTTCTAGGAGCTACCTATACTGCTTGCAATCAAGATGTACATTTGAGACATGCTGAACTATGCAGACATCTTAGGGCAAAACCAGTGATGTAACTACCACAGGTGCAGGGGGTAAAACCTCAACAGGGTTCACCCCTGGTAGTGTCAAGGGACAAAACTTTAAAGGAGCTATAAAATGTAGCTCTGCTATAGTTCTGAGTGCTGATGTGGCAGGGATAGTAATTTTGCTAAATATCTGACAGAGGACTAGTTGGGAGGAGCATTTTTTTTAACCAGGGCACCTAGGTCTATCGTTATGCAACTGGGCAACATCTCCAGTAGTACATAAAATACTATAAAATGTCAGCTAAAATATTTGTAGAGCAGTTATCCTAAACTATGTCTATGTGTGTCTTTAAGCTTGTTTATATTATTTTGCTGTTTGAATGTAATCTAACCTGAAAATGTTGATTGTAAAATCAAACCAAGTGACCAAAAAAATGAAAAACAGAGAAAAATATCACAAAGTCAGCAATCCTGTACACTAATACATTCAACTTCTTTGGCATAAGGCAAAAATCGTGCTCATGCTGATAGTAGTTTCTTTTTTCTATGCTAAGATATATAGACCTAGAGTAATAAAAAATGTTTAATAGAACAAAAGACATCAATGTGCAAATAAAACAAATCAGTTTGGAAAATATAGTTGCAACATATAAATGTCAGATAAAATGGTTTCCTTCTGATTGTTGAGAAGTCTGCTCACTAAGTACATGTTTTAGCAATTATGTTACTTTATATTTACACAAGCAAGACAAAAAACATCGCACAAGCAATCTGTTACACAGTGGTATTTAAGTGATATCCAATGTGCAGATGAATTGAGCTTGTAGATATCATTACATAATTTTAAAGAAAATAATCAGATGCCAGATTGTATTTTTTCTTTGTGAGATTTCACATTTTTCTGTCAGGTTGTTTAAACCACATGGAGGGTCTAAATACATTGTATGACTTGGCAAATGTCAAAACAGTCATTGGCTGCTATAAGCAAATTGTTTTGAGAACACTATCACAACAAACTCATGAACATTTCAGAAGTTAAGTGATTAAAGATGGGATGCTGAGTAAAATCCAGCTATACATTCACAGAACTCTCCAACAATGGAAATGGGTGAAAATTCTTTCTTCAAAGTAGTGCAAATTTCCATCAAAACCAATCAATCATTTATGAAAAGACTGTAAAGCCCAAATTTTCCTTTCATTAAATCCCTACAATTTTCCAGTAAGAGTGCCACTCTGCAGACTTTTTCCTTCTTACCATATGTCCCTTGTTTTTATATTAGCAGCTTTGCTTACATTAAAAACTAGAGAGAACATACAATCTGCACACTTTTCAAATGTCGCTCAAAGCTCCAGTTAAAAGTAAAATATTATCCTCCTCAGCAGGGTGAGGAAATAGATGGGTCATTAGAAATGAACCATGCAACACAGCTGAAGATAAAGCTGTGCTTAACATGAAACCTTAGGGGTTATTTTCTATAGATTATAAAGAAAAACAACATAAAAAATTATTGGGGGGTTTACTCACATACCATATAGTTTATCTTCCAGTGTTGCTGGTTGCCTTTAGGGTGCACACTCTAGATTTCATTGGTGGAGCACAGGATGCTAGCTAGCTACTTTGTCTGCCTAATACTGCCAAGGTGTTCTATTACAGGATTTGCTAAATACTGCATACACCTATTCTTCTACAGGGACTTTATGCTCCAGGCTTCCTAGTGGACCCAGCACCCAGCAGAGTCCAAAAAGAAAGAGCCATGTGCCCCCTCCTTTAAATCAACTATTTGAAGGATCCAGTCAAGCTAACCCAAGGCCTATGTGAACACAACTCTGTCCTAGGACCTAGGCTACAGCTACTAGCACTTCCTGAATTGGTAGGGCATTTAACTCATTAGGTCCCCTACACCTTAATATGTGTGATATTTGTCTCATATAGTGACATAGTCCATACATATTTGCTTGTATTCAGTTGGTAGATGATGCTTTAAACATGTTTGGTGCTCCAATTCTCTTATTTGCAATAGGTTTTCTAGATCTAGCTTCAGGTTTTCACAGACTTTTCTTCAAGACGCAAAGGCTAATGATAGCATCTAATGAGAAATAGATTTGAGTTTGCATTTAGTCATGTTATACAGTAGAAGGTTGCAGTAAGGATTGAAATTGGTCAAGGTCAGTGTGGATGGAAAAGGTTTATGAAATTTGGTAAACATAACTCATATTTCACAAAAACTAATAACTGATTCAAGACTAGACAAAACAAGGTCTGGAGGGAGAATTACAGTCCACTTCAGGGCAATGTTCTAAAGATGGGGCTGAGCTGCACTGAATCCCAGATTTCAATCCAGCACTTGCCTGAAGCATACAGTATCAGATAAGATCCTTGCAATTAATTTCTGCTGTTTTGTGAATTGGCTCATTGAATCGTTTTATTCGTTACTGATCTTATTCTGCATGAGATTCGTATCATAATGGAGAGCTGCATTCTTGAATTGAAAACATCTTGGACATTAAATCCATCATTTATTGTTTCTATATTTGTTCTCAAATAAAATAAAGCTAGAAATTAACCATATCCAGTTCAATTTTTTTATGGAATCACTATAAAATTCAGTCAAATAAAGTTTTATGGTTTAAAAAACAGAAAATGATTTCACATAGTTTGGATTTATATAAAACTAGATCATCTACGCAATGAATTACTTAGGAGCATATTTACTAAGGTTCAAATTGATTCAAAGTGAAAATTCAAATGAAATTGGAATAAAAAAAATTCAAAATTCTAATTTATTTTGGGCTTATTCGACTATTGAATAGCCCAAAATTCAATTCGAATTGGCCAAATTAAAAAATTTGAATTCAATTTGTTTTTACATTAAATCCTTAAGGCCTTACTAAAAATGTCCATTAAACGTCACATGAACATAAACACATCCTCATGACACAGAAATTATTTCTAGGCTTCAGAAGATCATGTTGCCATGCTTATCTTGTTGTAACTTCTCTATTAACCCTACAAACCTTTCACACTGAGAGCAAGCTTCTTCCTAAAATGTTCAAGCCACCACTAATCATGCCGATTTATATTCCAGTACCTCCTGTTTCAGAGGAAATATTCTCTGCTTAATATACTGAAGCTGGATAAGCATACAAAACTCTGTGGCAACATTTTTCATATATTGTTAAACTCAAACAGCTAATTCTGTTGGGTGAGTGAATGTTTCAATTTCTAATTAAATTATTTTCACACAGTCTGATGTTGGAACGGTTTTATTAATGGAGTATGGTAGTTTGGAGTTGAAAGACATAATTGCCCATTTTGGATTCCTCAGAATGTGTACTTTCAAAAAATATATGGTTTTATGGGGTCTTTGTGCTTTTAGGAGGGTCTTGTGGCAAATAATACACTGTAGGGGTCTTTGTTCACAGAAGGAAAATTGGCAGCGGAGAAGATTCATATGCACTATTTTGATTTGGCATCCGCACATGACAGCTGCTTTGGTATATCTATGCATATTGGGCATCAAACTGTTCAGTAGACCCTTTGCATAAATATTTATTTGGATTCGTCAGAATGTGTACTTTCAAAAGATACATGGTTTTGGAGGGTCTTTGTGCTGTTAGGAGGGTATTTTCCCAAATAATACACTGTAGGAAATGTTTATGGTTTGGTGCTTTGGAGTAGAAAGACGTGCATACCCAATTTGGATTCGGGGGAATGTGTACTTTATATGGTTTTCTGGGGTGAACTTCTAACTTTGCACCCTCAAAATTATGTAAATGTGTTGATTTTGCAGTACCTGAAATGACAGACCATATGGGGGGGTCTTCGTTTTGGGGCTCCTATATGCCAAATGCTTAGGTACACCTATACATTTTGGACATAAAACTGTTCAGAGGACCACAGGCTTTCATATATGGGGTGATTTATATTGATACCTAAAATTATGTGTGGAAATACAATGCTGCAATATGGAAATTTTGAGGGAATTTTTGGAAATGTCACCAAAATTGCCAAATTTAGGAAAAGTTTGCGGCTTAGTGCATTGGAGTAGAAAGACATGCATATCCAATTTAGATTCGGGAGAATGTGTACTTTACGAAAATATATGGTTTTCTGGGGTGCCCCCCTCAAAATGATGTAAATGTGTGATTATGCAGTATCTGGAATTACATAATTGAAAACTCAAATGGGGTGTCTACATTTTGGGGCCCTATATGTCACTTACGTAAGTAAACCAATACATATGTGGCATCAAACTGTTCAGTCGACTCCTTGCAATCATATTTAGGGTGTTTTACATTGGTAACACATGATGTGTGGGAGATACAATGCTGTTGATTGGAAACTTTGAGGTCATTCTTCAAAAAATTCACCAATATCTATAAAAAATGTGAATTTTAGGATAGAATTGCAACTTGGTAGTTTGGCAAACAGTATATATAATATATTTACCCCTTTTTGATTATCCAGGATCTGTTCTTTCTAATAATCTTTTCTAGGGTAAAATATACTTTTAGTCGAGTGTTTGCCCTTGACCTCAGAAGTATGTCGTTTTGTGGTGCGGTGCTTTGGAAATTTGGTAGTGTACTGCCTGGAGATTTTGATCTAGACAAGTGAGAAATCTCCATAAAACTATATATATATATATATATATATATATATATACTGTCCAAGCTGGTGCACACAAACTCCAAAAGGTCACTGCACAGGTGCTGGTAATAATCCAAATGCACAAAGATAAAAAAGAACCGCACTCACAGGTCTTCTCTGGTGAAACAACTTGCTGTTTATTGCCACGTTTCGGCTTTCAAACTTCCTGACGACGGCTCGAGTTTGAAAGCAATAAACAGCAAGTTGTTTCACCAGAGAAGACCTGTGAGTGCGGTTCTTTTTTATCTTTGTATATATATATATATATATATATATATATATGGTATTGGCATGTTCAGGAGACATAGAACTTTCCAAGTATGCTGTGTTCTCATACATAAAATATGTTTCTGATATATGTGATTGTACTATGTGAAATAGGATGTTTTCATTTTATTAGATGCTTAGAAGCCTATATTTTTTTACAGATGTGGAATTACCCCAGAATTTTGAAAGAGTGCAAAATGTTCAAAAACGGTCTGGCAATAAAAGTACCAAATTGGCTGGCAGCAAACTGGTTAAACTGTTTAATTACTGATTTTTCCAAGTGGCTTTTAAAAAAAATAGTATTGGCTAGACATCTTTTTGACTTGTAAAGACACAGTAAATTTCAAGGAAAGTTGTTGCTAAGCTGCTAATATAGCAATAATCCTATTTTGTACCTCTTTTTCATCTACTTTACAATTACAAAATACAATTGACCTAATTGCAAATACAAACAATGGACCTAAGACCAACAAACAGGTACAAAGCTAATTTTTTTTAGTCGTATGTTTGGAATTATTAGTAAATACACAAAACAACTACAGTATTTTTGTGATGGTGACTTTTTGAGACAATATCATGTGTATTTTTCTGGCAATTGTCAGCATAACAGAATTTTTCAAAGAAAGACAGTAAAACATAGACTAGGCATGTTTTCATTAGTCATTTTGAAACATCGTTAGGGCCACTGAACAAGCATTGTTTTAATCCAGGCTACTTCTAGTAATGCTCATACTGCTGCTCCCCTCAAGACTTGAGTGGGAAGTACACTGGGTAACCCTGCAAGGATGATTGTGGCACAAAACAAAAAAATCTAATTATGATGATCCATGCTACAGATGAAGCCACTTTGGATTGTGTGTTTGACAGAATAACTTAACTCAGATATCCCATTTAACTCACTTAACACAGAATATTGTGTCACAGCATCCCATCCAATTAAAGAGTTCACCATTGAAAACAATGGTGCTTTGGTATGCTAATGAAAAGGTTAAATGCATTAAATGAGTTAAGATAACAGTTTCTTCAATTAACCCTGAGTCACAACGCATTTAACACACAAATCAAAGTGGCTGCATCTGTAGGTAACCTGTTGTGCAATTCATAGACGATTAATTCTTAACATGAAGTGGCAATCTAAATTGTTATTTCTCAAATCATTTATCCTACTTTTCTACTTTTCTATAAATAGAATAATATAAGATACAGGGGTTAGTTTTGGGGATTGTAACATTTTTTGGTTAAACAGAACTTCATTATTTATGTACCTTTGAATCTCTTTGTGCATATGTGTTTTCCAGTTAAATACCCATACATCATTTGCCAGTTTTATTGGTGATTTCACTCCCTCATTATTTCTAAGTTTGGTAAATTCCCTTTGGCCTATACACATACAATATACAGATGCAGCCACTTGGATATGTGTGTTAAATTTGTCATGTCTCAATTGAAGAAACTGTGTTATCTAAAGTTATCTTAACTCATTTAATGCATTTAACCTTTTCATTAGCATACCAAAGCACCATTGTTCACAATGATGAACGCTTTAATTAGATGGGATGCTGTTACGCAATTTTCTGTGTTAAATGGGACAAGTGTGAAGTCTGAGTTTAGTTATTCTGTATCAAACACACATTCCAAAGTGGCTTCATCTGTATCTATGGAGCTCTACTGGACATTCATAGAAGTCCATAGACATTTGACAGGTAAATGACTCTGCCCTGAAACAAGACAATAAGGGTAATTTACCCCTAATTTAAACTATAATTGCAAAATGACATATTTGTTACTTAATGTATAATTTCAGCACTACTGGCCCCCCAAATCTGATGTTTTAATCTTCCTCATCCTCGTCCTCCTCTCTTGCTACATATTTACTCAATAACAAACTTAGTATTGAGACTCTATCCCCATTACAAATTTGGCAGCTAAATTCATTACATTTTTATATTTGTGCTTCACTTTATTGTGCAGCCAATATCAACCAATAAGAAATTACTTTTTATCATTATACTATAAATATACTATAAATGAAAATAAGCTTTTAATTGGCTGAAACTGTTAAATTCTATAGTGCCATTTAGCATTTTTGTAAAATATCTGCCTCTATATTTCCTAGTGTTGGCTATCAGGGTTTCTTCTTAAAGGAAACATATACCCACAACTTTAATACTGCAACAGAAGTTTATGTCAAATTAAGTTGCATATTAAAGAATCTTACCAAACTGGTGTATATATTTAAGTAAATATTGCCCTTATACATCTCTTGCCTTGAACCCCCATTTCATCATGGTCTCAGTGCTGCCTCAGAGATCAGCTGCCCAGAAATACTACAACTCTAACTATAAAATGTGAAAGCGAAAGACAGAATTCTGTCTGTTAATTGGCTCAAGTGGCATGTATGGTTTGTTTATGTGCACCGTGAATCCTAGAATCCCACGGGCCGCACTTGTCTTTAAAAAGGGCAATATTCTGTTTATGATTACCTAAGAGTACATAGTACATACATACTACTAAAATAGCATACTATTATGAGAATGGTTTATTTATATGAAGCAGGTTTTACCTACATTGTTCTGGAGAGAGGAGGAAATAATGTTCCATTAAAAAGTATTTTACCCTTCTTTTTGAACAGTTGAACTATAATTATAACACTTTACTTAACTATTCTGTTCTTTACTGTATATCCACTCCTGACTCCCTAATTCATAAACCATGACTTGCTTGCTCATCTGCAAATGAACACACTCTGCAACGGCATTTGCATTATTTCCTATTTATATGCTGATTCTTCTGTCACAAATAACCCTTTACCTGTTTTCGTTCAGGCTTAATAGTTATGCATTACTTCTCCAATAAAAATAAAGTCACAGATCGTATTTATTGAATCTGTTTTCCTCCTTGTGTCTTTCTTAAGCCAAGACTTTGTTGAGCTTTTCAAAGGTTACATTGACTTCTACCATAATTAGTCACATTTTCACTTCTCTTCCTATATCCCCACCTGTTTTTGTTCTTGAGTACTTGATAATACGTACCACTTCTCTTATTTTATATACAAGAACATCTTGATGCTAATATCTTATCTTCCTATTCATTAGACTATGTGCTGATTCCATATCTTCTGGTCTTTCTGACACACTATAATAGAAATGTATATATTTCAATAAGCAGAATGTAAGTACTCTCACTCTAAGGATAGGCTTTGATTGCATTTCATGTACTATTGCCCCAGTAACCAACTTAACATGACAAATGGCAGAATGCATAATTATTTTATTTAGCATTTATTTGAAGGGGGCATCTCATTTGCATGATAATTTTTACTGAACAGGAAAGATTGTACACAATGTCTATTGTTGTTTTAATTCAAAACAAAAACAGTGGTACTGTGTTAGCCAGTGGCAAAAATTACAAATAAAAAAACAAATAGTATTGTAGAAGTGATACCTATATTGGCTAACAATAAAAATACATTGCAAACTTTCGGGCACCAAGGCCCCTTCCTCAGGCAAAATACAAATAAAAGGTACCATATATATAGATGGCATACTTATCATCCGGACAGCATCAGAAAAAGAACTATTGGCATTCGAGCAAATACTTAACCAATTCCACCCCACCATCAACCTTACCCTTAACTACTCTTACTCACACATCAACTTCTTGGATGCAACAGTCTACATAAAAAATGGAACAATACAAACATCCCACCATCCTGCATATCTTATGCATCCTCATCACATAAAAAATCAATTGTGTTTAGCCAGGCTCTGAGATACAACAAGACTTGCTCAAACCTTTATGACATAAATAAACATCTCCATTCCTTAGGGAAAACTTTTGTTAATCAGGGATACCATCCGCATTTTATTGATGATCAAATCCACCGAGCAACTCAGATATCCAGAGACAAACACTTGGATTACAAAGAAAGGACAGAAAACAACAGGGTACCTATTGTAGTTATCTACAACCCACAACTGAACATAGTTAGAAAAATAGTTATAGATTTGCAACCCATGCTCCATACAGATACCCGACTAAAACTACCTCTCGTCTTATAGATAACCAACTAATCTGAGGAAAATGATTGTCAGAAGTGCTCTTCCTAAAATAGCTAAAGCAGGTACATTTCCCTGCAACAGATGTGAAACCTGCAAATACATCCTGTGCAAAGATCAAGTTGCTGGACTACTATTTGTGTGCTTCATCCAATGTGGTATACATGATTACATGTACAGGAGGCATAGACATTGTGTGCAAAAATTGCACACAAGGATGAACCATCACAGACATAAAATCAACACCAGATCACGTGATACACCAGCGGGGCAACACTTCTGCTGTCAAAATCACAGTCTTCAGGACATGCAGGTCTTAATTCTAAATGGGAATTTTAAACTTGAACAAGAAAGGAAGATTTATGAATTCAAATTTATGGAGTTATTTAACACATTAAGACAGGGCCTTAATGTATGGTCAGGTTTCATGCCACACTATCTGACCTGACTAAATCTAGACTCCTGGACTATTTACAACCCACCTTAATTAATTGTATTATCGGTAATGGAATGTAAATAATATATTATTATATTTTTTTTTTGCCTGAGTAGTAAGCAAACAGTTACAATAAAAATGTTTTGAGGTTCTGCATTATTTATTTTGGTAGCTGCATGTGGAGATGTAGCCATTACATTGCTTAGGACAGTGAGGCAGCTAACTAGAAAAGCATTGCATGTACTGGATTCTGTGTTATTGACCCACAACCGGATGGGCTATATGATTACAGTAGGAAATATATATAATATCACAAATAATTTAATTTGACTCCAAATGGGTCATGGGCTATTAGCCTTTAAAGGATATTCTTACTAGTTAAGGGTCCAAACAGGCATTCATTCACAGTGCTGTTATTTACTTACAAAACTAACAAATTTTATTCAGCCTACCTCATCAAGGTGAATGGGCGCAACACACAACTAATTATGTTCACATCATTGTTCAACTTAAATAAAGACAAAATAAATTAATTAAATGTCTTTTTCTATAACATATCACCAGTAAATAGAATCTGCTTCTAAATGACAAAATCTGTGTTTTCTTTGGCTTCCTTTTTTCCTTTGTACTGTTTTTCTGTCCTTGAATTATTATTGTATGCCAACTGAACTTTAGACAAATGCACATTTTATAATTTTAAGTAAACAAAAGCATGAAAGCAGCTGTAGATAGGCATAAACAAAGCCTATACAGTATTATACAATACATGCAGAAATCCTTAAAAAGAAAATACAGTGTATACATATTGTTTAGCTGAGTTCATGGAACACAGCTTATGTGTTGTTTAATACCTGCATAGGAACTAGGTTCAAGTACATAAGTTACCATACATACCATGGATAATATTGCTTAATAATACAAAAGCTTTCTGCAGAGATGGTCATTGATTCACTTAACACTTGTGTAAAGCTAATCTGGGCTATCCACAGATACAGTAGCTAAAGTGTCCAGCTAACGGTATAAGCATGGGTTACACTGCGACTTACACACAGGATCAGGGCCTTCTCCAGATGGAAGCTCTCCCTTTAAGGTGTAGTGGAACTACAAAACACAGGCTACTGTACACACAAATAGAAACTTGGGCGCCAGGAGGTTCTTGGCTGCAAACAAAAACTGTTTATTAGTCCGAAGACAATATCCCCAGGTTTACTCATGTACACAGATGAGGTTTGGCACATGACACACAGTCAAATCAGGTAATAGATGACACAGCTGAGGAAAAGACTCCATTAGGCATTTGCAGTAACTCAGTACAACCATTCCCTCCAGGAAGTTGTCAGGAAGCAGCCTCTACCCTACAGTCCCTCTTCACTGAGGTCCCTGCACTCAGGCATTAAAAAAGCATCTGGGAATCTACTACCTCCTGCAATCCTTGTTGGAGCTTCAACTGCTATTTCTGCATACACTATCTACCTTTCTCTCCTAGAGAGACTATTACAAGTCTGCCCTACTATAACTAAACCTCATTCACGGGTTTGCCTGGTCCCCGACTTTACTGGACCCATGCCAAGGCTTATCGCACACATCCACCCAGGTGGAAGGCAAAAAAATATGCTGCCACTCCTTTCCCAGCACTATATCAGGTTAAGGCAGGATGTGGTCACAGCACCACCTGACCAATAGCAGGGGATTTGCAAATCTTTAATTAGGGACTCATTTAATCCTAGGGGTCCCTACATATAGTTAGATATTTCAATATTTAAAGAATACTTAGTGCAACAAGGACAGTATCTATCTTTCTATCTAAAATTTTCAGGAAAGCTTCCAAGAGGTCCCCCATATGCTACAATGGAAATTCTGCAGCTTTAAGGTGGCGAATATTCGAATTCAAAAATGTTTCTATTCAAATCGAATTTTGGGCTATTCGATAGTCGAAGTAGCCCAAAATTACTTTGAAATTCGAATTTTAAAGATTCGAAAATTCACTTCAACCCTTAGTAAATCTGCCCATTAGTTCTAATTTATATCCATGCCTTTTAACACTCATATTAGATCTAAAGATTGTATTTATTAATCACATACTGTAACATGCAGCACTGTAAACACAGGCCTAGGATTGCTATAACTTATTTTTTTTACTAAATAGAAATGCCATTTAAATATTTAAATTTAAATAAAAAATTTTTTTAACATTGTGTTTTAGAGAAAAGCATGGTTCTTCACATCCTTAAAACTTCTACTAAAGAGAAGAAGGTTCTCTGGCCCATTGACTTTATTTAGATTGAAATGCTAAACAGTGCTAAGCAGAAGCAATAGGATTATGCACTCAGTGGTTTTATGTTAATTTCTCTATTTATAGCTTACCCCTTACACAATCAGAAAAACAAAAAGCAACAACAACAAAGTTTTCTTTTGTGCGACAAGGTTCTTCATTTGCTGTTGTTATTGCCTAAATTGGCAATGCGTGTTGTATTTGGAGATAACTAATACACTGACCAAGATTAGATGAAATGTTTTCATTCTGTTGCTTTTCTTTGCTTCAGTGTTGGATCTGTTTTGATGTGCTTCCTTATGTATCTGTAAATATCCAACTAGAAATCAGCATAATACCTAAACATGTAACTGTACAGATAGTAAAATTTAAGGTTTCTCTCTACACAAGTTATAAGAAAACTAAAACATTAAAGATCGTGGTTAAAAAAGAAATAGGACTTGTGTTGAAAATGCAGCAAGCCTTTTCATTTAAGTAAAAAACATTTTTATATTATAAAGCATTAATATATCATTGTTTAGTAATACTTTGTTTAGTATTTACCTTTACCAAAGCTCTTACACCTGTAATTGCAAAAGTATTTTTAGTAATAAATATTGAGCAATGTATAAAATAGCCACTCCTTTCCCCCATTTGCAGCTGGTGTCTCATGTTTAAAGATGAGGAGGTGTTCATTCAGGAGGTTTGCCTGTTTGTGACTATGTTCTTTGCACATTTGGGCAAATGCAATTTAAATTCTCAGGGACTGTCATCCTGGAGAGGTCAGCAGCTACTTTTTTTTCTAAAAACATTTGACAACACTGTGAAATTGTCGTACATGTCTATGGCCCTGCCTGAAGTGTTAGGGGCAAATTTACATAATTCACGTGAATGGATCGAAGTTCGATCGAATATGATCGAATTGCGATCGTTTGATTTTTTCCGGATATTTGAATATTCAAATTTGGCCTCTTCGATCATCGAATACCGAATTATCGAATAGATCGAATGATCAGATATTCGATAATTCGATCATTCGATGATCAAAGGAATTAAAATTTTTAAATCCTTTGAATGCCTACTTTGCCAGATTGAACCTACCGAATAACAACAGAAGCTTATGGGAACCCCCATAGGCTTCTTTGCTAAGTTCTGCTTGAATACCATTTGTACGATCGAACGCTTCGATTGTTCGAATCGTACGATTTTTTCGGAGGCTCGAAGGAAAAAGTACAATTTTTCTGTGAAATCGAACGATCAGTATTCGATTGTACAATTTTAATGAGAAATCGAGCAAAATGATAGCCTAAAACGATTCGATAAGCATTCAGTAGTCGAATGCTCATCGAATTTCGAATAAATTTGTAGGATTTTTGGGGAATAATAGTAAATTTGCCCCTTAATGTTAGCATTATAACAGAATACAGCAACACTTTTAGTGAATATTTTCTCATCATGGAGGCGGAGGCACATTTTTGTCTAGTGCTACCCTGGACACTGAACCAACAACTGTACCCACATTAACAGTTGGTGCATGGACAGTACAGTCTGCACACACACCTGTCGTAAACAGGTGGTACCCCTCTCAGCTCCACTGCCATATTTAGCTGCAAGTTTGGCTTTTAAAAATGTATAGTTACACTGTAGAGAGCCTATATAGGAATACTGCATCCCTTGTAGGAGTCAGTGATTATTTCCTTTGATACAGTACCTGCAATCCACTATCTTATAAATCTGACTAATAAGATTGTGACATAGTATTGGATAACCAGTGCATTGTAGCAACTGAGTAAACATGTTACTTGAGGTTTCTAAGGGATCTACACTTCCTTATGTGGTCATATGCTTTGCAATGTTGTATGCCAACAGGGGTGATCCAGCATCTAGTGCCGCCATGATATGGTCTAGCTACTGTTAACTAGTGATGGGCGAAAAATTCACAAAACACCGTCGGAGTCTAGTTTTGGACACGGGCATCCATTTATGGATGCTGGCGCACATTCATCTGCGTCTCGTTTTGCCAGGCAAATTTTTGCAGTCATTGCGCAAATTTATTTGCCGGCGGTGAATCCTGGGAATGTGCCGTGAATTCCACCCCTGGGGACTAGCATTATAGGAGAACTACTCAAAAGCACATTTTTGGTGAACATGGTATGCTTTAGTATGTACTGAATAATGGAAAAAAATAAAAGGAAAAAAATGCATTAAAAACTCAGAAACCCATACAGATATGTGTTTATTGTTCAAATGCTTACAATTTTAAAAGTTCACCAGCATTAAAGTATCCCGCAAACAACAAAATAATTTGTATATATTTGTGACTGAAAAATAAACATATTATATTAATTAGCTGGACAATAAAAATGATTTTGCAATGTACTTTTTTAAACAAAAAATAAAGATTATGCTATTTTAAATAAATAACAGTAAGTTTCCTGGGCAACAGCAGGTACCTCAGCTTGTATTTTAGTACAAACAAATATTTTAAATGCTCTTTTGTGCTACATAATATAGCTGAACTGGTGAAGGGAAAGCACTTTACATTAACGATAAAATAATTTTTTAAGCCTTTTTTTATCTAGATTATTTTACTTTCCTCTTCTTATTTCCTAGTTCTCATGTCAACTACCCTTTGTCTACAATATTTACATTAGAACATGGAAGTTTAATATTTTTAAAAGAGGATGCACAGGCCTTGAACATTACAGTAGTGCTACTGACATTAGATCTGTTCAGTGCTAAAGTACATCCACAATAGTGAAAGTGGTAGCAAAATAATGCACATATACTGTAAAACAAGTTTCTTAAAATCTGTTGAATGTTTAATTCATACATTCGTAGGAAAAAGTCAAACAAAAAATGGTACTTGCTTGTAAGTGCATTTTCGTTAATTAAGTTAATGAAACAGGTGTTGTTGACTATAACCTCATTCCTTCTTTTGCCTGAGGTATCTTTAATGCAGGCACCTGCCAGGTAGACAGTTAATTAACTGTGGTAGAATTACCTTTCAAACTGACCTATGTATAAGTGGCAGATAATTATTTCTGAATTGGACTAATTTCCTAATAAATATTTGCTGTAATAGATGTATTTTCCTATCTTTATTGCATTCAGTAGTACACCAGTTCCACGCTGTTCCTTAAACCAACATAAAAGTCTCATTCTACATCACTTTCTTCTCTCTGGAAGCGTATCTTGTTTTTGATCCTGCATTCAGATAATATAAGTAAAACAACAGTTGCGTTGGTTATATTAAAGTTTTGCCATTCCAGGCTTTTTGCATTAAATTATACAAAATATTAATCTTCCTTTTTTGTTTGTACTTTGAAAGAAAGCAAGATTAATAAGCACATCCGTCTGATGAAATATCCGAGGAACAGATAACCCTTGTAGAATGAAATAACGTATTCTGTAGTCAAACGGAACTTCAAAGCCTGCAACTTTTTCAAAGTTTTGAACATTAAACAATAAAGATGAAAAACAATTAGGAATCTGAAAATGCAGCATAATAGAGAATGGTCACTGTGTGTGTCATATGGCTTTAAAAACAAGTCAAATAAGTGATGATGCCATTAAAACTGAACTAATTAAAGAAAGCTTCTTTTAAGAACTCATTAACTGCAACCTCATTTGCATAATGATGCATATTAATTAAGTTTTAATGAATCTGAATTTGCACCAAGCCTATTCATGTTGGCTTTGAAACAAATTGAACAAATTAGTTAAAAGCTTTTTGGATTCTACTTTTCATACAGAAAAGGATAAGAATGCATTGTGTATTTCTACAAAAAATATTTTTTCTCCCTTTTAATTTAATTTCAAAGGTGTGTAAACCAATCTATTAATTATTTTTAACCACAGTTATTTTTCACAATCTTATAATAAAAACACAAACCTTCTTCTTTCTCTTAAATAATCATTATGGGCTATTTACTGGCAATGAGATCAACATGTGTGCAGGAGCATTATTTCATTTTTCAGTTGGAATTTGCTCTCTATTCATAATTACTTTAAATATATTTTACTAGAGCTAAGAGGGCCAGAAAAAGTCTTGAAAATTTAGGTTTGTGTAGAAAAGCAAAACATCTGAACCAAAAAATATCAAATCTTGTTATCCGGAAAAGAACTTGTATAATAATTTTGAGTACTCTGTACAGGGTAGGACTGGCTGATCAGCTGTTGAGCCGTAGCATGGTGTATTTTTGCATATGATGCTGCATTTTTTGCACATGTGCACGCGGGAGTTTGGAGGTCGGAAGGGGTGTCTGGGGACTTGCCAGGAGGGCCCTTCATTTTACAGCCCTGGTGGGCCCCCAACTGTGTATGTACCCTGACTGTGTATGTTTTGCCTGTAGTAGTTAGCTCATTGATTCCAACTACGGTTGTGTATGTGCATTTTGGTCAGCTTCTTATTCTTGGAAATTTTAAGACCATTCACTTCTAAAGCTTCTTATATTTTCTAACAACATTTATTTTTTTTTAATAGTTTTTTTTAGTCAAGCAAACAAACAGATTACCCACAGAATGCAATGAAGTTAACCACAAGTACAAGAAAAGTAGTCACTTTACATCATGTATAAAAAGTAAAAACAAAAAAGACTTTCATTTGAAGCAGTATAGGTGGTTCTTCACAGTGAGGACAGTGAGGTTGCGGAATGCACTCCCGCGTGATGTTGTGATGGCTGATTCTGTTGATGCTTTTAAGAGGGGCCTGGATGATTTTTTGGACAGACATAATATCAAAGTCTATTTTGATACAAAACTCTACAGTTAGTATAGCTATGGGCTTATATGGTTTGTGTGAAAGAGTGGAGATGTGTGTGTGTGTATGCTGGGTTTTTAATTTGGAGGGGTTGAACCCAATTTAACTATGTAACTATGTAACTGGCATTTACTCTTATGTATCTATATTATCATTTAGCAAGCAATCATTTTTTTTCCCCATTTTTTTAACGCTAGCATCTGTTTTTTGGGCGCAGTCACATTTTCCCCAATGAATTTTCGCTGGCATCCAAAAACCGACGTCGGCCATCCAAATACAGATGCCGGCGTTGTTTTGCAAATTTTTCGGCAAAACGAAATGGGACAAATTCACTATTACTACCAAAGACCATCAATCTGTCTCTTGTTCATTTAGACCCTATGGGGCAAATTTACTAAAGGGCAAAGTGACTAACACTAGAAAAAATTTGCCAGCGTGACATTATTTCATTACTTCGCCAATTTACTAATGAGCGCAGACGCCCCTTCATTAGCAAAGGAGAGATATGCTAGTCTTGCTTCGCACAGGCAAATGTTTGCTCTGGTAAATTAACTTAAATCGACCAATTCATTAAGATGCGGATTTTACTGAATGTTCTGAACCTCCCAAAAAAAAGTCCCAAAAAACGCTAGCATTTTTCCTTTTTACAGGGTGATAGGCTGCAATAGATTGTACATTTTTTTAGGGTACACGGCTTCCCCCCTACATTGCCTAACATATGGAACATAATCTATGCAGTGGGCACATGTGTAGGGCAATATAACAACTATTTCCTTTTATTAAGGTTTTCGATGCTTGTGTAATGTAATGTATTTGCTGCAACATATATGTCCATTGAACTTTAACTTCTAGCTGTATACAAATTAGGCAATGCTAGTGCAACTTCTCTTTGCTTGCTGAAGTAATGCTACCGCAACTTTGCCAGCATTCCGTGCCATGGACGTAACTTTGCATTTTAGTGAATTAGCGTTGTCCTGGTGAACCTACACCTGGCAAAGTGTTGTGATTTGAGTGAAGCGGACGCTGGCCGAAGTTGCACTCTTTAGTGAATTTGCCCCTATGAGTTGCATGTCTTTCCCTCACACTCCATTGTGTATAGAATTCCAGTTATACCAGATCAAACAAATCAGCAGTGTCATGTTTAAGTGCTATTTAGTAGTTCATTCTGTGTACATACAGTATCTTATCCTCTCTGGTAATCCTTTTTCTAAAGCAGGTACAGATGATTTACAGTTCTTTGCCCCCTAGTGTCTTTCTGACAAAATTTCATTCTACTTTACTCTACTGTAAAATTCCACTATGCTCTGGATTTTAAACATAATAATTTAATAATTTTAAACACAATTGATTTGTACAGTATACTGACGTCTGATTTAAAAGAGGAAAGATATGAGAACATGTATAGGCTAAATGGTAGTAATAAGTGTAGGGGCACTTTACATGCAATGCATGATATTACTATTAAAGTTAACTCTTACTATTTGCAACATAAACATTTGCAAAACCCTTCTCTTCTCATTCTTTCTTTTCTATTTACAAATATTTCTATCCAAAACCCTATTATAGAAGTATTTCAACATGAAGGCTGCTTTTCCTAAATTAGGCTGCATAAAATGAACTAGGAAAATTATGCTGCATAAAATGAACTAATTTCTAAGTTCCAGTTACTTTTCATACTAAGATACAATCATATTTCTTGTCTGGATGTGTTTATACTACTGAATGCTTGTTAATAGCTGTGGTCAGATATAGTCTGGGAATTTTTTAAAAATATTCTTGTTCCCTGCTGTTGTTGTAATGAAACACCCATTCTAAAAAGTGTATACAAAATGAGTTTTACGTTGTTTCATTGTCTTTACACTGCCAAATTCCTGGGTCTACAAAGCATTTTGAAATTTCATAAAAAGATTTGTCAGGGTGTGTTTATACTGGTTTCCAGAAAGAACATGTTACATTTCAGATCTAAATATCCATCAGAACTGTATATGTAGGGATCATTATTTTTTATTATTATGGTAGACTTTAGTCAGTGTTGGTTCTTTATCAAATAGCTGAGTGAACTATAGTATGCTGGGAATTGTTGTATAGCAATAGTTGGATTATAATTGCACCTGCACTGTTCAAGCCTGAACATTTTAAAAATCTTTTTATAAATGGGAAAATTACATATTTGAAAAAGTACAAGAAGAAGCCAAAACATTTTATTTTTAAATAAAGCTAATCTGACTAATTGGCTTTTAATAGAACTGTGTACTATTATTAACATGTATTTATATAGCACCAACATACTTGAGAGCACTGTAACATATTTCGTAGCGCTGTACAGAGTGAAAGGAAGCAAGCTTCTAAGCTCCATAATTTTTTCTAGAATGCAGCCTTTATGAGCAACTCTCAAGTCTACTGGATCTTTGTTTCATTAATGTTTCTTAGAGGTGTTCAAGAGCATCTGAACTTATGGAATTGATGTTGGGTGGGAAGTGGGACACCTACATGACAGAGTACAGAGGCCTGTGGCAATTCAAAAAGAATGAAGCAATGTGTAACAAAATGGCAGATTGTATCCATGTTTTGAACTTTGCACCCTGCCTTCTACTATTGAAATGACCCCTATGGAGTTAGGTTAGGGGTAAACTTGTTTTATGCTGACTCGTACTACATAGAGAGTATGGAAGGGCTTTAGTTGGCAGCTAAACAGGTCCTGAATCTCATATTGTATAATCTCATGACTGTAAATTTTAGCCAGGTAATCTGTGCATGAGTCCCTAGAAGATAAATGTTTTCATAAAATGCTTAATTTTGCACTAAATTCATGTTTTGGTATGTTTCTTTCTGTTGGATTGTTTGTATTTTCACCATTGTATTGTCCTTTTCTGCAAAAAAATTGAGCATTATTAATAAAGTATAAACATCCTTACAAAGCATGTCCTCTATTGTAATATTAGTGAGATTAGTGCTTTTTGAGAGGTCAAGGGTTTCTCCAATGGTGAATCCTGAAATGGGTTTACTAGTTGCTTTAAGGCAACACGAGTACAAATACATTTTGCTGTTGAATACTTGATATTCAACAACTAAATATCAATGTATATAATATACTGTATATATGTCATTGACATGACTACTGTATACTTTTTGACACTGGATTTGAATTTGATTTGCTCTAGGTTGCTGTTATGTGTAAGTCTATTAGCTATTTAGAAATACATTGCACCGTACAGTATTTTGGAAATAGGTTCAATATACCACCAAATAAAAAGCACCACTTATATAGTATTACTATATTTCCACTTACAAATTATTACATGCTCTGCATCACAAAAATCAGAAGCACCATCTGTACTGCCTGAATGCTCTAATTTACATCATTATTTCATACCACTTCACACCACATATAATCAATTCAAGCCAACAGAAAAAATAATTAGCCAAAAAAATTCTGGTGTAAGGTGCATTGTAAAAATCAGTGTAAACTGTGGCAATGTCAACTATAACATTTTGCACTATTGTAATAGTTGGATCAGTCAGGGTCTGCCTTAACCTCCCATGGGTTACTTTACACTGCTTCCAGAACCCAAGCAAAGGGTCCAACTCCTATCAACTCACAGTAGGCACAATATAATTAGACTCTTTATCTTCAGGTGGGGTCCCCTTTATGGCATGGAGGAAGGGATTACCACTCTGGTATAAGCACACATTATTCACACTTGATCAAATACAGTAACTTTGGTTAACAGTGGCTCTTTAAAACAGCAGAACAATTTATTGAACTTCTTAATGGTCAATCACATATTCAAATAGAATGATCAGATGGTACACTCCACAAACAAGTAGTGGCAGCAGGATATTTAAACAAATATTTTACTCATGGATACTGTCTGATCCTTTGTTAGTCAGCTTTCTGAATTGAGTCACCATGCCTGCCTGACTTTGGTGCACAACCCATTGAAGGAATCTCACAGCTGGTCTTATGCTCCAATGATCTCTTTATCGCTGAGCCTAACCACGTAAGCCCTAATCTGGCGGCCTTGTCACCACAGAGTGCTAACCTTAGCTCCTCACTAACTTTCCTGAACATATCTGTCATTCCTGTAGTAACCTATTACAGTTTCTGACCTGACGCTTGCTCATGTATTGAGTTCTACCTCCACCTTAGGCCCTCCCAGCCAGTTCTACCTCTACCTTAGGCCCTCCCAGCCACACACCACCTCCTCTAGCAAGTGGGTGCACCAGAAAGAGAGGTCGAACACATGTGAGCATCCCTTTTTATAACCTTTGGGAACTACTCCCCCTCCCCTCAGGGAAAAAGGACCCAGCCAAGCTGGCTAACAAGTTCCCTGGGGCATAGAAAAGCCTTACCCTTTTATAAAATATGTGACATCTACTGGTCAGTCACTGAACTGCCAGTAGAAGACTTTCTCAGGAAAAAGGAAACCGCTTCCCTTCTGGAACCAGGACCCAGTCTAGCTGACTAAGTTATGCCCAGGAGACCAAAGGACCTACAGGTTAGCAAAACCTTTACCCTCATACACTAGTATTCTATGGCAAAATTTGACACAAGGTTATTCACTAGCCTACAATCAACATGCAGTTTGGTTAATATGTCATATTTTATATGGTAATGCCTGGCATTCAGACTGTAATGAGTATCTACAGTGTCTAAATGTTGATAAATATATGCATTACAAACCCACTAGACAAAGGGGAATGCAAAAAGATTTTAAATTAGGAACTAATGTGGGAGAACACCCTCCCTGAGGAAGCGGACCAGAGAGTCTGTGAAATGCATAGGAAAGGACAGTGTGAAAGCAATTGCTACTCCCTGAACACCACCATATCTCCAAGCAGCAGATCCTTCTGAGGAGTCTGGAACTTGGAATGTGAGGTGCTTTTGATGCTGAACTGTTTGTGAGCAGGCTTTTGGCGTTCTGTAAATGATTTTAAAATATTTATTAACTGGAATTATACTATTAGTATTTTCTCTTTTATTTCCACTTCATGTATGGAGTAATGCCTTAACTGCAGAACACAAAACAAATTTGACATGCAAGCTGAATATTGACTGTTTGTAAGTACATGCCCAAAAGGGAAGCCTGATTTGTGTGTGCTCCTTGGGTGGATCCAATTAACCCTTTTTTTCTGAACAACATTTAAACCCTATTAAGGCTGGATTGCCCTTATCAGACAACATAAAACAGTATTGCCCTATGTGCACTTCTTTCTCTTTTAGATATTTTGTTGTAATGAGTATCTGATTACTGTTTTTTTTACATTGCTTTCCATTTTATAAAGCCTAAGAATTAAACAGATACAACTGATGTCCTTAAAACAACCTCAAACACACATGTAAACAAGCAACATATTGGTTCCAGACCAGCAAGACTGAAGTTAGGGAGTGGCCAGCCCAATCGTTGGACCTTAATCCAATAGAAAACTTGTGGGGTGACATAAAAAATTTCTGAGGCAAAACCAAGAAATGCAGAAGAATTGTGGAATGTAACAGGTGCCAGAAGTTGGTGTACTCCATGCAACACAGATGTGCAGCAGATCTCAGTTATACAACTAAATATTAGTTCAGTGATTCAAAGGAAAACAAAAAGTGTATACATATATGAATAGCACACATTTGATATGTTTCTTTGTTTTGATTTGGAATAGAATTTGCAGCGTTTCCAATGCATATGCATGTATGGGAATAAAAGCTATTGTAAAGATTTTGAGCTTTATTCACTTTGAAACACACTGCTATTATTGTGTACAGTGTAGGTTTGGTTCTTGGATATAACATTTTTTTTTAAAGGAGAAGGAAAGGTAAAAACTAACTAAGCCATATCCGAAAGGTTGACCTAAATATACCAGTAAAACCTCAAAGTAGTGCTGCTCTGAGTCCTGAGTCAAAAGTAACACTGCATTTCTTTCCTTCTATTGTGTACACACGGGCTTCTGTATCAGACTTCCTGCCTTCAGCTCAAAACTCCTTGCCCTGGGCGTGAGCATGCTCAGTTTGCTCCTCTCCCCCCCCCTGCTGTAATCTGAGCACAGAGCTTTAAGTGAGCAGGGAGAGACTCAGGCAGGAAGTGATGTCACACCAAGCTAATACTGTAATTGCTATCCTAAACAAACAGAGAGCTTCTACAGCTTTTTACTCTGCATCCTTCCTTCTCCTTTAATTGCAAAAAGGAAGCAGTAGTTTACTGCCTGACATGTCCCTGCAAAACAATGTATGTTGGAAAGACTTTACGCACATTCAAGATTGAAATTAATCAGTCAATGCGGAACAGGATTAAATACAGAATAAATGCATTAGGTCAATAAGTAGTCATTTTTTGTAATCTCACAACGGTAACCCACTAAGCATTAGAGCCTTTGGATTAGGGAAGTCTAATCTTTTTTTTTTTGGGGGGGGGGCTGATGTGAACCAAATATTACTTGAGAAGGAAAGTGAGTTGATATTTCACCTGAATACTCTGTCACCATAAAGACTTAATGAAAGCATTGCCCTTAATGTATTTATTTGGGATTGGGATTGAGATATGTTCATCCCACTTCCTTTCTATACACAGCTATCAATGAGTTCAGTGTTGAAATGGCAATTGATTAGAGATCATTGACACCTACTCATTCTTTGTTATGATGTTTGTGATTCTTTGTTATGACAGTACATATAACTAAGTTTGTATACTTGTTTGAGCTAGGTATGGATTCTTGTTATATCTGTCCTTCCCTGTGGTCCAGGAACCCCTCCCTTTTGGACAGTTTTTCCAGTGTGTGATAGCAGTCCTTTTATAATATCCAATTGCCTTTGCAACCCTGATTTTAAAATTACTCTCTGACTTACTGGATTGATTTATGTATGGAAGATTTTAAACAGTTTTGGAATAAAATTCAGCAAAATCTGCATATTCGTGTTGGTCCAGTTAAGTTCAGCTGTCTGTGGAGATCTGCTCATAACAGTGAGTAGTGTCTAGGGTAGCCACCTTTGCCAGCTGCTAAACCCAAACAAAGGTGGTGGGGCAGATTGCATAGAGATGGCTGTGATATTAGGGTGGGGATGATGAAATCAGAGGCAGGAACAATGATGTCGGAGGAGTTATGACGCTGGGGTGGGGATTTTAAATCATGTAGATGCAACTGGCTGGATTTCTGTCCAGTAAAGTTTTGGACAGCCCTTTGAAAAACTGAGATGTCCAGTTCATAACAGTACGGTTGGCAACCCTATCTCCAGACATGGGATCTATCATACAGAAATCTAAAAAGCTATGAAAAACAGCAATACTAGTTTAGAAAATATAGTTCTTATTTTTGATTGATTTGCTTTTTTGTTTCTGAAATAATAAGAAAGTAACTACACTTGATAATAACTAAGACATGTTGACATGTTTTTAATTTATTGACCAGATTATTGTTTGGGTTTCAAAGGCTGAAAAACAAACAGAAAGTTGAAACCCGGTTTGGCCTTAGAAAAATTGAACTGTTCGTATCAGACCCGAACAGGTGTCAACCCTTGTAGTGCCCTGTAAAGCCCAGATACAAGGGCACTGTCACTTAGCACAATGGGTTGAAACAGAACATTCTGATCAAATAAAGGATATACACTCCCATACTGGGAGTAAGTTACAAAAAAAGGGGAGGTTACTATTCACTGCACATAATGCGCAGGCGTCTGTTATTTAAATTACTCACTACCCATTGGGGTATTATTTCAAAACAAGCTATTCATGATTTCAATTGGCAGGCATCAGCAGAAGGGGTGTGGCTGTTTGAATTTAAGGCCATACTGACAGCCCGCCAGGTGTCAGGTGTTTCCCTCTGAGAGGGGATAAACTATTTTTAACATTATGTGTCTGTCTTAGTAGTGACCAAATGATACTTAACACTAGTGGATGTGATTCAAATGTGAGCAACTGCACATTACAGAGCTAGCAATACCTCTGAGGGCGAGAACGACACCAGGGGTAAATAGTGTTGAACTGGTGTCCTGGTTTGTTTCCCCAGTGAAGCAGGGATAGAGGTGAGACTGAGCCTACATAATTCTACATAGCCTAGATGAGCTCAGTTGCTCACCAAAACACACTGCAACAATAAGTCCACACATGGTTTGTGTTTTGGAGCGTGGTTTTTAACTTATGGAATGGCTTTTTATTTGTCTGATCTATTGGATTGAATAGCAGTTTTTAATGCAGGTCATTAAAAGATAAATTTTATAGTACTAATTTCTGCTTTCTCAATATGTATCTAGAAATCACTGAGTGAGGAAGTGTCAGCAAAGCTTTTTCCTTTCTCTTTAGAATTTCTAATCAAATTGCTCGCTATCACACCAATATTGTTGAACTGCAAATCACTGCATATGTGGGTGGCGCACTCAAACTTTGTCTGCTAAGAGACAATCCAATACTGACTGGTAGATATAATGACTGATCTGAAATCTTCAGTGAAAAATGGCAGAGCCTAGTAGCAATCTTTTATGGAATTCTGGCTTTATAATATTCTCTTGGGTTAGGTTGGCAAGATCCTATTTATTTGATAGAATGTGAATACATGCTGTTATTTTTCCCCATTTCTGGCTCCTGTTATTTCATTAAGATATGTGACAATGGGGTTCAGTGGGGTGGTTGAAGGTGAAGGATCAATTAAGGAGTCCACTTTCAACATTTCCTTTCCATATGCCTGCAACTGATATATACTGCTTCTAACGGTTTATTCTGGCAATAATACATCCTTTCCATATACCTGCAATTGATATATACTGCTTCTAACTGTTTATTCTGGTAATAATACATCCTTTCCATATACCTGCAACTGATATACACTGCTTCTAACTGTTTAGTCTGGCCTACTGCTTTTAGTGTCTCTGACAAATATCTCAAACCAACATCTGTGTCCACTCTTTTTCTGGTGTCTGTAGAACTCAGCCCTCTGATAGCTGGTTAATTGATTAATTAGTCAATCAGGGTCTGTTTTTTTTCCAATCAACTACATATAAATTCAGGCCTAGTATTGGGGATGGCACTAGTGCTAACATTTTACAAGTGCTTAGAACTGGCAGTTGGACAAGGCATTGACAAGGAAAAAGGAACCAGATTAGCCTGCATCAACTTTGAACAAGCTGGGATAAGAAGAAATCAGATTTGTTTTTACCCACCAGTTTGTAACTTATTACTATGTTTTATCCTCTTTTTCTTCTCCTTTCACTCTCATGCTTCATAAAAAACTTCTCACTACCTCCCCCATTAAAGACCCCATTCTATACAAATCTCAGCCACTCTACTTTCCTCTCCTTCCTTCTCCACACATGAAATATACAAAGTACTATGTTTAACTATTCCAGGAAACTCCTTTTCATACAAGCTAAGAACTCACAAATCCTGCTCT
>CM044446.1:65222235-65233831 GCA_024363595.1 Xenopus borealis
ATAATCACATTCACTTTACAGCGCTATGAAATAAGTTGGCGCTATAGAAATACATGTTGATAATAATAAGGTCTGTTTCTTGGTAACCACTCACATCTGTTTGTGGCATATGCTTATAAAGAAGTAGATAGTAAAAGTGCAGTATCAGTTCATGTTTAATGTGCCAGACAACATAGCAATATAAAGGCAGTGCTATCTTGATTTATAAAACCACAGCAAAGAGAGCACTATATATGCAGTGAAAACTTAATTGCTAATACCACCAGTACATCATTAGTGCAAATGCAGTGCCTGCTTGTTTAATGCCTGTACAAACAGCAGACGTATATAGACACATAGCAGTACCAATTCAGCACCAGCTTCATGTTTAATGCCTACATGGCATTAAGAAATTTATTCTTAATGCCACAGACCACAGAGACCCCGAGGAACCCCTTGATAGCAATCTGACCATACTATATGAAAAATTAATATAAGCAGCAGCGTAATTTTGTGGGTGGGAGGTATGATGTGGTGACCATCAATCTTAACTCCCATTGCAGGAAACCTGCAATTCTGTTCAGAGGGGGCTCAGAAAGTTTGGGAGGCCCGGGCCCCTGAAATTATACCCCTGTCTAAATGCATTATCATAATTATACATTAAAAGAACAGTTTGAATTTCAGTTATATGGGTCCCGTCATAATTCAAGCAAGGACTTGGATATCCAGGACACATCCCTCTACAAACATGCTCCCTTGGATCACAGCTGTGGACCTGTTGCCAAACACCCTTTCATACATGCTTCTTTTATACCCAAGCAGTCTACAACATAGGTTTGATTAAAGAAATTAGTAAGCTAAACAGAAATATTGAAAGCTTTTTGAATTTCCATCCAAATGCTTGTAGCTTACATTTTTCTGCTTGTATGAATATTAACGGATCCATCCCTGATTATAAAAATCACAGACACTTTCAATGGTTAAATACATCAGGCTAGCTACGTACAGTTTTTCCCTTTTCCCAGGGAATAGGGTCCCGAAACATTGCTTATGTCTTGCAATCAGTGACAGATGGGAACCTTAGAACAGAATGAAAGGAAATGGAGTAAATTAAGAGTAGTACTAAATGGCTCTATGGTAAATGTCATAAGAACTCCAATCATGAGAACACAAGACTGTTTGGTAAACCCCACACAGAGGATATTGCAGGATTTCATACAAAGGATCATTGGGAGTGATACAAAAAATTCACTAAATCACACTGATTGTATTTATTACTATATTTGAATATCAATACTGTGATATTATGTTTGTTCAACTTAACATTTCTTCCTCTGATATGCAACTGTACCATACTGTGTGCCATAAGCGCTTTGTATATGGCTGAATTATATACAAATCAGCCGGTTAGACCAGTGAAACCTGTCAGCAGATCCCAACTGGTTGGTTGCAACTCTAAAAAAAATTGTTTAAGGAACTATAAATAAATGGTTGTTATAAAAACATTAGTTAGTTATTCTTTGTATAATAGCGATGGATCTCTTTTAACGTATATAAACTGTTTAGATGCACACTGTCTTTTGAATTATGTTTGAATTATTAATTGTTGATATTTTTTTGACATTTTTAGATAAGATCATTTTAGTTTTCCCTGAGGGAACCACTTAAAAGTAAAGTAAAGTATGATAAAGAATTTGGCATTAAATTATGTACTTTGCATTTTGCTTACAGAGCAAGCCCAGAGGCATTGCTGCCCTATAGCAGTGAAGATCCATGCCCCAGAAGATGCCTCGAGTAGCTCCATATCTTTCTTTCCTGCTGAGGTCCAAACTTGCTCGGTCTTCTCTCTGAGCTGCTGTCAATCAGCCAAGCATAGGCACTGATTCACAATATATATATATTTATATATAAATACAAAAAAGAACCGCACTCACAGGTCTTCTGTTGGTGAAAAACTTGCTGTTTATTGATGCAACGTTTCGGCTTTCAAACTCGAGCCGTCGTCAGGAAGTGAACCCTTGCAAACAGACCATCCCTTTAACCCCTGGAATGGCGCCAAAAATGACGTCATAATTGACTATGTTGTTTATACATATCAATAGTGGTTTAAGTAACTCAAATACTGTGTAATAAAAAGCGTATATATATATATACAATAACGTGTCACAGTGTCATTTGTAGTGGCTCCATATTTTTTACTGTGTAGATCGCTATGTTATGCGCACCCAGGTGTAGTGGTATCGTGCAGAGATGTGAGTAACTGGCTGGTATACTAAGAAGTGAGGTGAATCAACATTTAAAATCAAGTTATCATCGGCCGGATTGCAAGGTAGCAGCAAATTACCCTTCTATCCCCCCTATTGATATGTATAAACAACATAGTCAATTATGACGTCATTTTTGGCGCCATTCCAGGGGTTAAAGGGATGGTCTGTTTGCAAGGGTTCACTTCCTGACGACGGCTCGAGTTTGAAAGCCGAAACGTTGCATCAATAAACAGCAAGTTTTTCACCAACAGAAGACCTGTGAGTGCGGTTCTTTTTTGTATTTGTATTTTTGATTATGACCAGCACCCAGGCAGTAACTGTATGGAGATAGAGTGCACCAATTTGGACTGTATATATATATATATATATATATATATATATATACTACTCATATACTCAAAAAACATAGGGGCAGATTTATCATTGGTCGAATTTCGAATTTTTTTTTACATATGAATAAAAGAGAAGTAAAAGCCTTCGAATTCGACTATCAAAGGATTTTACTGCAATTCGATCGAATAAAAAAAATTCGATCGATTCGAACGATTTAATTGATCGATGGAATTTTTTTTTATTCGATCTAAACTTATGGTTCCCAATTCGGTAGCTTGGTTCTGGCAAAGTAGGTGGTCGAATAAAAATTTAAAGGGGAAGTTATTCGACCATTGAATAGTCGAATAAAATTTTCTTTGAATATTCAAATTGTTTGAATTCGACTATTCGATGGTCGAATTTGCCTAATTTGCATATTCGAAGATTCAAATTCGAATTTAATGAAAATTCAATTGAACTTCGAATTATTCATGTAAATTTAGTAAATCTGACCCTAAGTGCTGTATAGCTGATGCATATTGACACTGCACTGATTTTATTAGCCACAATACAATCTATATCTGGGACTACTTACTAGCCTTGTAGCACATGGATATTCTAAGTATTTAGTTTAAGGCATATATTTCCCTGGAAAATGTAACACAAAAACTGTATATGTCTAAGTTATGCTACAGTACATATAACTTTAGTTTAAAGACTACTTACCAACCTTTTAGCACATGGATATTCTAAGTATTCAGTTTAAGGCATATATTTTCCTGAAAAATGAAACACAAAAACTGTATATGTCTAAGTAGGCAAGGTTGCTATTCCTGTCTAATTCACTACCAGAAAGGCTATCTCCCTACTATTTCCTCCCTTCCTCTATTTCCACCCTTCAACCAACTTAATTGAGACAACCATCAACTGAAAGACACATATGGGCACTAAACTGTGAATTTTCACCAGCGTCAGCTTTGAACCCCTCGCAATTCCCTGCCACCCCTCACCAGGCACAAATGCGCTCAGACTTTGGCAATTCAGTAATATGCAGCATTTTGTCCTGGGTGCTGGAAGTCAATGGCAGATGTCCTGTTTACAATTGGAAGATATGATCTGCACTGTGTTTCATGCAATAATCAGAAAAAAATCTGAGTGGGGCATCCAGACACAACAATAACCAAGAATGGGGCTGTTTGGATGTAGCCTAGGGGCTCCGCATGCCATTTTAGTAAATGATCCCCCTGGCATCAGTATAACAATAGAAACAACTTTCAATGAAAATATCCCTTTTGTTCTAAGATATACTATATAATCTTATTTTACCCTTAATTAAACATGTATTATTTATTTAAAAACCCTAGTTGGCAAATGAATGCATTAGCTTCCATCACTGCTCTAAGTTGAAATAGATTTGCCACTTGATATTTAGAGGTCACCTTACATCCTTCTTTTATGAGACGTTAGTGTAAACTATTTTTCAAAAGTTTGAGAAAGTCAGGAATAAAGTGGAATTCAAGTAAGGTGAATTTAGAGGTATGGCGTCTTAAGGGAGGGGGGGCTGACAGAAAGTGTCTTCCTCAGGGAAGGTCAGAAGTCATTGATATTAAACTAGACAAGCTGGTAGTAGAGTGTTAATGGAAATGGAAAGCAGATGTTTGGTAATTAGGGGAGATGTGAATGACAAGGCATGAGAGGTACGGTACATGCGCTAGCTGCCACAAAGCAGCTGTTGTTACTGATTTTGCTGTCAGAAATGTACACAAGTCAGACCATCCCCTGTGTATTTGTCATAGCTGTGACAATCAGATAAAAAACTCAGTTGATTAAAATCAGTAAGCTATCCCACAAAACAATTTTAGTAATCTTCAGTTGCACACGGCACAGGTTACATTGTTTGACTGTGAACCTGCAATAAACCACCTCACATTTACCTAAACTGTATATATATTCCAGGCTTAGATGAACACAGTAATGTATACCAAACTTTAGCAAGTCTAAATGCTAAGGTATTACTTGAGGGCATTCCTTCTGTGACCATTTGGTATATTGAGAATGCAGTAAATGTTTTCAAGCTAAATGTAAGTATCCACCTGTGTAGGTATAAATGCAGGATCTCTTCTATGTGTTACTTCTTAGGTACTGTATATTGTATTCCAGTCAAATGGTCATTCAAATACAAACCAGCTATAGTCAGTTCTTTAAATATTTGAACCTATCAATATTTTATAAATGTAAACATTACAGAATGTTGCAATTTATCCTGGTCAAAAACTCACAAATTTGAGTTGGGAATAATACAAACTCGATTGTGAATTTGAGATGTATCATACCTTGACCCTGCAAACAACTCAAATTTGACTATTCACCACCTAAAACATGGCAAGTTCATGTAGAAGTCAATGGCAGATGTCCAGTGACCCATTTGAATATGTTAATAGCTGACATTCAAATCAAGTTTAGGCGAATTCAGTTAGAATTTTATTCAAATTTTTAGGTCAGTAATATTTATTTGAGTTTTTAAATTTTATGGTTTTTTTATTCAACAGCTTTACAGTTTGGAATTTTAGCAGTTGTCTGGTTGCTAGGGTCCAGTTTACCCTAACAAACAGGAAGTCATTTGAATGAGGAATACGTAATAAACAGTAACAATAAAAACATAATTGTAAAGAATAAAACATTGACAATGCCAAGAATGAGACATACAATATATTAAAAGTTAAGCTAAAGGTAAACTACCCTTTAAAAAAACAACTCAAAAGAAGTAGTATTTTCTTTCACAACTTTTAAGCTCCTACTTCTGATCTTTTTTTGTTTCCCTCATCTAAACATCTGGGTAAATATAATGAATTAGTATACACATGGATAATAGGAACTGCAAGGTAAATTGCAAGGAAAACCTCTTTTTCACTACATTCACCACTAAAATCATACTGTAACTCAGGCTCAATGGGGAAAGAACTCAGTTCATCATAAAGTAGCAAAACTAAGAGGTAATAAATATATTATTAATACTGTATTATAATTTGCATATATATGTATGTATATATATATATATATATATACACACACAATATGTATGTGTTTGTGTACTTGCTGTTTTTCATCACTTAAAGGAGTTAAAGGAGACAGAGCTGTTTGATGTAAATTTGTTAAGGTTTATGGATAATGTGACAGAATGACTGAATGCATTAAAGTGAATAAAGTTTACAAACCAGTTTGATTTATTTCTGTCCATCAGGGGCTAAAAATAAGAATGATTATGCTTTAAATACGAGATGTAAAAATGTAAAGCGTGAAGGAGCGATTCTGAAGTGGCTCCTATTGCCTTTTAAATGCTGCATTGTTATTTGAATGCCACATGAATTAAACTCTGATCTTTTAAAATGCATGCAAATTCTTGCAGAATATATATGAAAAAGTCAGTGTAGCCATCAAGGTACTTTCAGTCTCTTGATAAATGGATTTCCAAGTCCTTACTTTATTGAGTCTCTGATTTTTAATAATCTGAATCCTGCAAGATTTAATTCTGCATAATGCTGGCTGAAATCAACTTTTGATTGAGTTGTAATAGCTGTGTTATTGTAAATATCTCTGCATGCTAATGTTGTGGTGGAATTCAATAATATTTAGATGAAATTCCTGGCCTCAAGCTGTATGAAAGTTGGATTTTCGGAAGTCTTGAAGTTTACAGCAACAATATATTGATTTCTTATTTTTCTGTGCATTGAAGAAGGTGACAGACTATTTGGTTATGGTGAGAAAACTAGTTTATTATTAATATTTATTTTCAGGCCACCCTCCCCTAAGGGACTAGAAATAGATTTATGTGCATTCATATATATACAGATAAACATGTGAGCGTTATAAACTGCAGTGAATGTTACAATGAAAACAACTGCACTGTTGTCAAGTAAGTAAACTGTAAATGTACTATGTGTTTGGCTTTTTACTTCATAATTGGTTACACTGTTGGTGTAATCACAGTTACCATAAGGCAAGTTTGTATATTGTGTGATATGTTATAATTCTAGAGGGGGTGGATAGAAATATGCACTTGTGGGCTATTTGTTAAGCAGAAGAGAAGAGTTAGGGGAGAGAGGGGAAACATATATATACATGACTGATATAAGATAGACAGATATGGAAATGAGATGGGTGGGCAATGTAAAGAACAAAATATTCTCTACCACTTTGAGAATTCTTATGCCTTCTTACTTTCAATAGACTAGTTTATTTTTCTTAGAATGACCACAGGAGGTTTCAAAGTTTTAGTTTAATGTAAAAGTCACTATGAACTGGTAAACTAGGCACTGATTTTATATGAAAGTCAAGGACTAGCATCTTATGTTGTATAACTGAAGTTAAGAGTTCCAAAGTTACATAAAACTAAACAAAAAAACTGATTACGTTATCCTTTCTTTTTTTGTGGGGGATATTATGTATGTTGTTGTCACTGGTGCAATAAAAATCAATTTGAACTGGTTAAAGGAGGCCTTGGTGTTGTGCAGTCAATGACTTCCATCTTATATTTAAGAAACCAGAATTAAAGGTTCCAAAATTATATACATATTAAATGGTAATGGTCAAAGTTATCCCCACCCCTCATGAATGCAGCACTGCTAAGAGTAAGCCTTTATCAGCAGGCTTCGGATTCAACAAAAATCCAAGCACCTGGCCAAACCGAATCACAATTCTTAAAATCATGTGACTTTTCTTGACAAAAACAAGGAAGTGAAAATGTTTTTAACTTTGAAATTTAATTCTAAACAACTTTTCCTTACACATTAAACAAAAATATTTAATAGTTTTTAATGGCATTATTTGTAAATGTGATTGTGAAAATCTGCACTTTCAGCTCCTGAAATTTTGTAACAGAAGCTATCACATTAACAGACCTGGAGGAAACATGACTTCTGTTTAAATACCTTTAGAAACACTGACTATTTTGAATTAATGTACATTGGAAACTCGCTACAATTTGAATTCTATTCTTTATTATGTTAAATAAAAATCATTTGGGTGGAGATCTCTAATAACAACTTGCAATCTGCTTTTTTTATGTATTGAACATGGCACAATAAAGTGCACCGCAAAAAGACATTTACAAAAGAATGTCAAATAAGTAAGAAATATTGCAAATATTAGAATCAAGGTTAATCATAAGGCCACAGTTGGCACACAGACATGTCCACTCATTATATTGGTCATACACTGTAGAATAAAATATAATTTAGGCAATTACATTGAAAACTTTCCAGTAATTTTGAAAGAAAGTATTTTTATTCACACATCACAGTGCTCTCCACAGTTAAGTTATTATTCTAACTTTTTTTTAAGAGAAGACTGCTGAAAAACAGGAAAAATATAATATATATTTTTTATAATATGTAATGTTAAACTTACTGATAATTTGCATAAGCTGGGAAACTGCAACTAAAACAATATACAGTCATGCATTCATGCTCTGGTGAAAAATATTGGAATTTACCAATATTTACCAATATTGCAATTTAATGAAAGCATTATTTTCAATGCCATGGAAGAAACCAGGGATAAGTGTATACAGTTGTCACTTGCAAATGAATGGAACAAATGGATAGAAGGGGTGGGCATGTAGGAAATACAGAAGCTGTGAAACTTCCATAAGTCAGTGGTGACTAAGTATGTTTTGAGCCTTTGAATGATGGTACAGCTGGATAGATGTGGCTCTTTTTTCTACTGTGGCCTGATTAAAGATGTGAGCACAGTTGATAGTAGAGGAGAGATGTTATTATCTCTGTCAACTGATTTTCGCAGTCAGTTTGGGTGTACCACAGTATCAGTCAGAATTGCCAAATGTCAATTTAAATTTTCTGTTACCTTTCTGAAATCTCTTGCAGTTAGAATATTGAAAGGCTTTTGAAGTCTAGTTGCTGGGTTCAGTGACCCAATAAACAGCATTTTAAAGTTGAAGAATAGCAGAACTAAAAGGCAAATAATTGTCCCAATGACTAAATCATAAAACTTAAAATACATTAAAGGGATCCTGTCATGGGAAAAAAGTTTTTTTTTCAAAATGCATCAGTTAATAGTGCTGCTCCAATTCTGCACTGAAATCCATTTCTCAAAAGAGCAAACATATATTTCATTTTGAAATCTGACATGGGGCTAGATATTTTGTCAATTTCCCAGCTGCCCCAAGTCATGTGACTTGTGCTCTGATAAACTTCAATCACTCTTTAATGCAAGTTGGAGTGATATCACCCTCTCCCTTTCCCCCATCCAGCAGCCTAACAAAAGAACAATGAGACGTTAACCAGATAACAGCTCCCTAACACAAGATAACAGCTGTCTGGTAGATCTAAGAACGGCATCAATAGTAAAACCCATGTCCCACTGCGTACTATTCAGTTACATTGAGAAGGAAAAACAACAGCCTGCCAGAAAGCAGTTCCCTCCTAAAGTGCTGGCACAAGTCACATGACCGGGGCAGCTGGGAAATTGACAAAATGGCTAGCCCCATGTCAGATTTCAAAACTGAATATACAAAAATCTGTTTGCTCTTTTGAGAAATGGATTTCATTGCAGGAGTCTACTGGATCAGCACTGTTAACTGATGCTTTTTTAAAAAAACATGTTTTCCCATGACAGTTTCCCTTTGAGAGCTACAGTATGTAGTTAACTGCTACACTCCACAGTATGCTTTTAAGGTAAGGTTAAGAACATTTTTTAAATTCTCAATAGAACAGACAAGACGATTTTACTGATGTCCTTCTAGGAAATGTATTTGATCTGTGTAGATGTTTAGAAATGTATTGCATACTATATTTAATTTTGCTCACCATTACAACAATAATATAAAGCATAGAACATTTGCAAACTCAAATGTTTCTTTAAATACATGACTACATATTGTCAAACCAGAGAATAAACTGTATCAAAAAGGAACACACCAAACATCTCTTCAGCTTCAAATGTGCATAATCAGAACTATTAAAGATTTTGTTTACCTTTAAGACATACAGTAGATGCCTAACACTAAGCTCAAAGTGATATGTGTGTTCTCTTAATATCTGACCCTTAGTTTCCTTCTTAAATCAGAAGTTATAAGCATCTCTGCTGAGACAAATTCTTTCCTAACTCTATGAAAACAGCACAGCGTTAAAATGCTTTTGGCTTCAGGCAAGCCTTCTGGAGAGGTAAAAATGTCATGCATTGTCATAAAACAATGGCAAACACTCATTTTTACATTTTCTTTCCCAGGGCACCATTTGATTTGGGAAGACACAGCATTCATTTGGGTTTGAGTTCATTATTTAATTGGAATTCTTTTCTGGGATGTCCAAATATGCTATTGTTTTTATTCCGTACTATTTTCTATATTTTATAGAAAATTATATGTGCAGGGACTATGTGTTTTCTGAGTATATATTTGAACATGTGAATAGAATGTATTACCTGTTTTGGAGTGCTGTGTTATAGAGGAACAATTATGAACAAAGCTTTGAAAAGAAATGTTATACCCTACAGTAGGATGTCCTCAAAACTCTAATCAAATAAAGCATATAAATCACACTTGTTCACTTCATTAAAAATGTAACTCAACTAAAAGTTTTTAAAAACATCAAAAAACATAATACTCTGGGGGCTATTTACTAACATTCACATTTCATTTTTCACAAATCTCTAAAAATGTGTGGTTATTCTTTACTGCTTTAAAACTGAAAAAATTGGAGATTTATTTGTAGCTTTATTTGTCAAAAATCTAATATGTGAGGTTTGTGATGTTTTTTCCATTTAGAATAAATTCATAATTTTAAAAATGTTAATGTTTGCTTATTTATGAAAAAATCAAATTGTAAAATATAGTGATGGGCGAAACGGCCGCGTTTCGCTTCGCCGAAAAATTCGCCAATTTCCAGAGAAATTCGCGAATTTTTCGCCGTTTCGCTAAACGAGTTTTTGACGCGCGTTGCGTCGGTTTTGACGCGCGTCGCGTCGGTTTTGACGCGCATCGCGTCGATTCCGACGCGTCGCGTCGTTTTCGGCGCGGCGCATCAAAAACGACGCGCGACTCGTTTTCGCGCGGCGAATTTTTGATGGCGAATTTTTTTGGGCGTTTCGCGAATTTATTCGCCAGCGGCGAATCGCGGGAATTCACCGCGAATTCGCCCCTGGCGAATAAATTCGCCCATCACTAGTAAAATACTTACAATACCTCTTTCACCAGAGTTTACACCTCAGACCAAGCGAACTGCTAAAATTAAGCTGGATTCTTCCTCAATCTTATGTCAGTTACATCATATCCTGTCTGCCGGAAATGCATTAGTTGTAAAAACGCTGATGATTTGTCCTTTTTTAAGCGGGATTGCCTGCAGAAGTCCAAACTATTAAACATTTTTGGGTTAACGTTTTTCCTTTAGTGAATTTGCCCCAGTATGTGTGGAATTTTTTTCTCCTCGGGCAGGTCATTTAACAAGAAGGAGTAGCGCTTACATTTGTGCAAAATGTTGCTGGCTACTGTATTATTTTTCAGATAATGCATATTGTATAGCCAAGATGTAGTATTCAATATCTAGCTCTTATTTACAGAAATGTGTTAGTTAGTTAATAAAGGTTAATAAGAAGACAAAGTGAAATGGACTTACTCATTGGAGGTTTAAAGTATTTGAAATATTGACCCATATTAAAAAATAACATACAGTGGTGCAGAATTGGGGTATGAAATTTGGTTGTAATAAATCACCAGACCTGGTGCAACTAATAAAATTTCCATATGAATGGTCAACAAAAAAAGGACAATAACATCTGAATGTTTTCAAAATTCATTATATTGTTGTGGCATGTAGATTTCTACATTAAAATCATGAAGCATACAGCAACCGCACGCTTGACGCGTTTCGTGGCCCAAACCACTTCTTCATAAGCATGATTTGTTTGAGTCCACCTGAACATTTAAAAGTCTCAATAACCGCTCCTCCTTAAAACATTAACCCTTTAAAGACTGAAATTCATTTTGTCATTCGAGATAGGTATCAATGGAAGATCGGATGGAG
>CM044446.1:65237223-65248433 GCA_024363595.1 Xenopus borealis
GGGGGGGGTCGCAGTGAAATTTGCCTATGGTTTAATAAAAATATTTGGTGATGGCAAAAAAATGGAAATCCATGCCTGATGAAACATTTTGCTCATCAAAAATGATGATAGATATTTTATCTTATGGTTATATTTGTCTAATGTTAAAAATATAAAAAATTATTAGGGCGCATAGCTTGTATGGCAACCTAGCAAAGTGCCTAGAGAAGGAGCTCTGCTCACCATTTATCCTGGAACCCATGCTTCACTGCCAAACAGTGACCATCAGTTAGTATAACTACCTGTTTCCTGCCTGGAGCACAACCTGCAAGTCCTATAGTGAAACTCGGACGCTGTGGCTCGCCGGTGTGTATGCCAGCATAACCAAGATGGTGGGGCCCACAGCATAGTCCACAGCACAGTCCACCATGCACCCCACCAGATAGCTCATAGGATCCTGTGGGTAACACAGAGGCAGTATGCACAGAGCACTCTGTGGCCCCCCACACCTAAAAATCTCATGGCTGCAATACTGCAGTGTCAGAAATTTGGTAGTCAGAAAAATGCACTAGTTTTAAAATTAGACATGTAAGGATAATCTAACAGTATAAAAATCTGTTTTGGCAACACATATGACATGCAATACTACACACGAATCTGTGCTGAATGGTTGAAAAGTAAATAAATATGTGTAAACTAGTAGGTAAATGAGCTGCATTAATAAGCTGCCAATTATACAAACTAGTCAGGATATAAAGATATGGTAGGCATTAATATAAACTGAATAAACTAGATAATTGCACTCTAAGATTAGAAACTATTTTGTTTGTATTAACACATATGGCATAAAAAAAAAAAGATTTTTTAAAAACTTCAGAATATCCATTTCAATTTGCTTAACACACAAGATGGGCTCACAATGTACGTAAGTAATGTTAGTCTGTTAGAATAGAAGAATTGTATCAATAATTTTTGAGACTATAGCTATAGGGTTCATTTATGATTTGTGGAGCAGGTGCAAAATATAGGAGCAAATAACCATGTTGTCCACACTTTGCATGCTACCTTATGGTGAGCATCCATATGCTCAGGAGTGTTCACTTCAGAAAGCAGACAGAAAAGAGGCACAGGTTTGAGGAAGAATGTAGGTATCTCACCCCATACCCACAAGTACTTATTCCAGACAGGCTCTGTAATTACCACATTCCCAGTGGATTCAGGGCTGGATTCAGGGCAAGATGCAGGCTTCACTGGAAATAAACACTGAGATGTGTGCTAGCAGTTGCAGAACTGCAGATTTACCAAAAATCTCCCATACTGAAAGAATATTGGACATTTTGTATTGGCTGAAAATCTAAATGTGACTAAAATACTAATCTTTTTGTCAGTTCAAAAGAACTCTTGGAAAAGGACTTTATACTGTATAAGACCCAAACTTTGTCAATCTGGAATCGCTAAAAGAGACTTTTGTGCTAGGACATTTGAAAGGACATGGACTGTGAGCTCCCAGGAGTCCCTCACTGTAATTCAGAATTATGCAAATATGCAGTATTTTACCATTTACAGTTTTACTATACTGTGCATTTGCATGGTCTTGGAATACTATCTGGGAAGATGGCAACGTGTAGATTGTGGAAATATATATGGCCCAAGGTCCAAGGATAGTAATTACAGGAAGGTGCCTACAAACTGGTACCTAAATCTTTTTTTATTACATTTTCTAAAAACTAGCTGGATAGCCTCCAGTTATAATTTTTATATTAATGTATTACATTCCTGTTTACTTTTTGCTCACATAAAGTAGATTGTTCCTGTTAAACTGATTTAGTTTATGTTTAATTCTTTTGGGAGCTCCTGCGCAGTATTTCTTGGGAGCCATAAAGGTACAATGTTTACAGGTACATGTATCTCATACTACTACAGTGGTTTCCAGACTTGCTTAATCACCTGCAAGATGCTATATGTATATTGAAAGTAATCATGCCTTTTATAATAATAACAGGAATGACTAATAGCCATCAGAGTGAGTCTGAACTCAAAACTATGCTGCACTAAATTTTCCTACAATAATGCTTACCTTACTATTCTGACCTAAACTGATGACTTGTCTTAATGCCCTGTCTCAAAATCATAACTAAGAATCATTGTATATGACTATTTATATTTGATATTTTGTCTTGTTAATTCACTGATTTTTATGATAGCAACAAAGATTTAGAAATTTGAGTACAGATCTTGAAGAATTTATATGAAACCATTCTAATAATCTGGCTCTAGATTTACATTATTGTTGAACTGTGGATAGCAAGCATAAATCATTATAGCATTACAAATATACAGATTTGAATATAATTCCTGTAATTCAGAATTCAAGAGATGCATTACCAAAGCAATATTTTACTGGCGAAAACATGATAAAAGTATGTTACTTATAAAGTTTGCATAGCATTAAAAATCTTTTAGGGTTTGCATAACAGACAGGACAAAGTTAAATGAATATTGGTGTTTGTCCAGTAACCATTGTGACCAGTTCTTTAAAAGTATCCCCTTTATTACAAAAAAGTCCAGTCTAATGTAAATTTTATTTGAATGTGCATACCAAAACAAACAATATCCTTGGTTATCTTGTGCTCTAATTTAATGGTCCTTGTCCCATACTGGGATTTCTAGGAGAAAAATAAAAAATCACAATTCCATAATCTGTTTTAGCCACCAACAGGCTTCCACACGGCTGAACTTTTTCCTCTCACTATCTCACATACCTTATCCCTGGTCTTGTTAACAGATTGCTATTTACTAATTAACCTCTAGATAAGCTTATTCAGTGGCATTTTTCTCTTAGGACCACTGTACATTAGTGAGTAAGTGTTGGAAAGGTTGTTTGTTAAACTGTTTGGCAGGAGACTATGTGCTGTGTAACCACTCGCAAACACATGGAAGCCAAACACAGCTGCAAGATGTTAATAGAAAAACAAAACACACAGACCTCTGCAGAAGTATGTATATGGAGAAGACAGAAGTCCAGATACAGGCACATGCCTGAACAGGCAGCAATCAGTCTCTTAGAGAGCAACGTAATGTAATGTAGGTTGTAAATAATATTTCATAACAAATTTGTCATCCGCATAGGTAAAGGGTTACTCTGTATCCAGATAAATTGATCATATCCATTTGCTAGCCTCTCTACTTTGTTGAAACTCCAACATTGTTTTGAATTGTGTCTTATTTCACTTAATTTGCCAGTTCAGCTGCATCCGTGATAGGGGTACTAAGTATGCTGGGACACCAGAGATTAACTGACTTGTATCAATTAACTCAATTGTATCAATTTGTGAGCGAGAGCAAAGTTAATCTAGTACAAGTGTTCAAAAGGGCCGTATATCACATCCCATGAAATAATAACCTAATCACCTGAAATATTTCAGTTACAGAGATTTCAGGTTTTACGTACATAATTTTATTGGGTTGAAATATTTCTTAGAAGCACATATCATGGATAAATGCTCAATTATACAGGATAATACTGTTTTTTTTACAGAAAAAGTGTGGGTGAGAGACTGTGATAGAAAGGAAATAGACAGGATGGTAGCTTTTTAGCTCTGAGGCAAATTAATCTTACTGACCCAGATATCCAGCCATTACTAGCCTTCACCCATCATCCTTACAGTACATACAGGCTAAGCCAGAATATCCACTCTTCTACAGTGTAGCAATAACAACTTGTGAATTTAATGGCCCCAGACTTTGCAGAAGATCTTAAAAGCTGCTTTGCCTCTTTTTAAATTTTTTATTGACATTTCCCTGATGCCTTTAAGTATCTCCATAGTTTCTTACACACACAGTTATCCATGATAGGGGTACTAAGCATGCTGGGATGCCAGAGTTTAACTGACTTGTACAGTACTGTATGTTGCATAGGATTGTGCATCAGAGGTTCAGTATCTTGTCCTCTGTGCTGATGAAGAGATCTATAAAGAGACTCATGATCATTTTGTCTCGAGTCAATATCCCTTTGAATACAGAAAAGTACCTTATAAGCTCTAGTATACACTGACACTGCTTTGAGATGCAAAGGTTACATTGACTCCAAGCCCATCTCAATTAAGGAGCCCCCAACACAATTACATTGGTTTCAACTAGCATTCATGCTATTTTTTTCCAGATGCATAAGTCTAACATTGATCATAGTTTGCTTCAGCAAAGTGTCAGTATCCTTTATGGAACCTACTGTTTTGCAAAATATAGTTACTTTCCTTACCAAAATTTAGTGGCTGAATAGCAGAAGTTTGATATTTTCACCCTTTGTGAAAACTTTTCTGATTCTTTAAAGCTTTTAAGGATATGTTAATCTGATTTTGCCACCAGCTAATAATGCTCATTGCATTTCAGGAGGAGTGATAGACGCTATCACTTGTTTGAATCCTTGCACTCCAAGGCATATCATATGTGGTGAAAAAGTGATTGGACAATTGTTTTTGAGATGTAACAAATCACTGCAATGTAAAAAGAAAATTATTAAAAGGCTTGGTAAGATTTATCCAGCTCCCACAATGTTATAAATAGCTTGACATCCAAAATAAAATATTGAAAAGGCATTTTCCTTAATACAGTAGGTTAAAGGGAAAAATACATGATCTTTTGGCTTGCAATCTAAACTTAATTTGTATCAGTTTGTTGAGGGAATGTTGCATATTGGTGTAGTTTTACAGTCATTAAATCAAATAGCTTTTAAAGTAAATTCTGCCACATTTGGAGATCAAAATCTGTTCTAATAATAGGAATTATTTAAATGGAACAGATGCATTTGAACATTAAGAAAATGCTATTAGGAGGAAAAAGCTATTTAAAAATAGGGATTCACAATGTCTCATACCATGAAATTGTCTCAGCTGCCTTTACCAAGTTTCTATACATTCAAGGATCAACGTGTGAATTCTTTCTGAGCACTTTCATTTGGAAAAAAAGTAGTACAAATGACATTTGTTTTAGCTGAATGAAACCATTCCCTGCCGCTTATAATTCCGACATAAATGACACGTCACTTCCAATTTGTGAGCGAGAGCAAAGTTAATCTAGCACAAGTGTTCCAAAAGGCTGTATAGCACATCCCATGAAATAATAACTTAATCACATAAAATATTTCAATTATGGAGATAGGTTTCAGGTTACGTACATAATTTTATTGGGGTGAAATATTTCTTTGATGCACATTTCATGGATAAATGCACAATTAGTCAGGATAATACTGTTTTTTTACAGAAAGAGTGTGGGAGAGAGACTGTGAGAGAAAGGAAATAGACAGGATAGTAGCTTTTTGGCTCTGAGGCAAATTAATCTTACTGACCCAGATACCCAACCAGTACTAACCTTCACCCATCATCCTTACATACAGACTAAGCTGGTATATCCACTCATCTACAGTTTAGCAATAACAGCTTGTGAATTTAATGTCCTCAGATTTTGCAGAAGATCTTAAAAGCTGTTTTGCCTCTTTTCAATTTGTATTGACAAACATAGTGGTATTCCCCACATTTCCCTAACACAAATGCCTTCAAGTATCTTCAAGCCTCACACAGGCTGTAGCCTCCTTTCTCCTCATGCAAATTCATCAAGACAATTGCATTGCCAGACAGTGCACTACAGAATTCAGAACTCTTGCTGTGGAGACTGGCTGGATTATGGAGGCCTCCACAACTCTTTACAACTAACCACAGACTGTAGATGTCCATACTGCATTCAATATGTCTCCCTACTTGTTGCCTGTAGATAGCTTCCATGAGTCTGCAAACAATATCTGTGAAGGTCTACCAGAATTTCAGTCTGTTCTAATGCTTGCTCCCTAATCTATACTAATTCCAGCTTCCAAGCCTGATTCATCCTACTGATGGCACCTTGCCTTCCTGCTGCTTGTAGGAAAACTGGGAGTAGGGTATTGGTGTCCCAATGGGCAACATTAATGCAAATCTGTTATATAACTGAAGCATGATGGTTTTGCTTTGCCTTAAAAATAAAAAGGCCGTAAATGAGTTCTTGATTATCTGAAGTTATTCACCCCTGGCCTGTTCTTGACTATTCTGGTTTTGCCTGCTTAGACATTGCCTGATATTTGGAATCTGACCCTGTTTAACCATTTGGATACATCACCATCAGGCCAGAGGTGCAGTACTGTTATAACAATCATAATCTATTATTCAAAAGTTGTCTACTAACGCTCAATATTTTTTAAAACATGGTTGGCCCATTCTCTGGTTTTGCCTGAAATACTCATTCTTATTATTGCTTCTGGCCTGGTATAAACACTATAAGCACATGTATGTGTACAACTCCGGTAAACAAAGTGGAATTTCCTTATTCTTAAGGTATATTGTTTCTAAGGTATTTAATTTCTAAGGCAGCCTTTTGGTTTTGGGACATTTGGTTTTTCTTTAACTGCATTACTTAAAAGTTGACAAAAACAGTTTTGCATCCCAAATACTAGGGTGAACAAATACGTGCAGATTCATCATATCTTATTTTGTATCAAATTCATTTGGACTGGAGTGATCAAAAATAGAATAGCATTTCCCAAAAAATCCAGCATTACTGTTGGATGACACTGATTATGATTTCTCCAAGATTCAGGTATGAACGCATAGCAAAGTCCAACTGTGCTCACAGCATATCTTACATTAAGTTTCATTTAGTTTAGCAATACCACCAGGAGCAGAAATGATCCATTCAAAAGTTTTAACCTTTCTTGTAAGTCGACAGCACATAACATTTTAGATTTGCTGCTTTATTGCACAAAAACCTGACAATATAATTTATTAGAAGCAGTTGGTCATGAAGTAATTTCTTATTAAAATATAATATCGTATTCATCTGCAGTTATTATTCTAATTTTGTGCTTATCTGACATATAAAGCTGGGTGAATTATCTCATTGCCCTTCTTCCCCTCAAATTTTTCAGTATTACTTTTATTTATATTAGGATGATAAAATGTTTTATTTATTTTACAACAGATCAGTAATTGTGCTCTACAAATAAGTCTGTAATGATAATCAACAGCATTTTCAACATAATTAAATTTGTCTTCTCCCAAGAGGTGGTTAAATGCAGTGATAATAATAGTGCAGTTATGGACACTGTTGCAGTTAATCACAGACTGAATATGCAGACAGCGCCAATATTGTATTGACAGAAATTAAATTAATCATCAGCTCGGGCAATCATGGGCTGTATAGCTATTAAAAGTAATAAAGGCAACAAACCCAGACTGTAGCCAATTATGTTTTGACATATAAATGAAAATGGACAAATGCTTTAAATTTTTTTCCTTTTTTTCATCTTGTTTAAAACATGAACGATGCATAATTTCAGTTGTACCTCTTTCTGCCCTTTAATTAACCAATAAGCATGTCAGTGTGTGTTTAATAATTAGATAATAAAGTGCCTTAGGTGATACTTGATTGACCACATCTATTTTAATGGAGACTCATTCCAAGTTATGAGTCAGTCACTATTTATACTATATTATTTATACTCTATGTTCTTTAAATTTCTTCTTGGTAAAAATGTTTATACTAGAAATCATTTTTCTCTCTGCTTTCATACAGACCTTTTGGAAATTATTTGTAGCCAGTCTGGTCCTTAGAAATAAGATTTATTGTATACATTCTCTGTTCAGCTTCATTTCTGTGTGGTCGGGTGTACAACTAGGGGATACCCACATGCTTACTATCTACCCCCCCTTTGGATACAGTCTTGTTGACAACAGAAAGACCAATATTTAGTGGATGATTTATAAAAATGTAAGATTAGAGCTCAACACAGAAAAACTTGCCAACTTTCTATTTATTCCTTTGGGATTTCTGAACTTTCCTCCATTGACAAATATGCTTCAGTGTACACTGCAAATTCCCTAAAATGAATAGAAAGAGGGGAACTGTGTCTTGTGAATTCACCCCCTTAGGGTTTAAAAATAATTGGAAATTATAGCATCTGTTCTGGTAAAACTAGCACTAATGGCAGATTTATTAAAAAGCGCTAAAATATTGTTTAAAACATTTTACCTTCTTCTTGGCAGGGAAACAAGAAAGAGAGAGCAAATTCTGATAAACTTTAAAAACAAATCTCCCTAAGTATTAATCTGGGAATGTATCATGTGCAAGTTGGTGAATTTGTATGACATAAGATTTTTTTATTTCAAATTTACTCAACTTTGCCCTTTGTTAATGCCAGTTTTTGTGCTTTACTAAAAAAAGAAAATATTCAACAACAAATAAAATGTTGCAGCTCCCTCTTTTTCACTGCTGCCCCAGCCTATCATGTCCTTTCTTTTTTATTCTTAATTCTTTTCAATGTATAAAGATGCATGACCATCTGGAGACATCTACACCATAGGGTTCAATAATAACCTTGACTTTTTCTGGTTGAAGATGATTCAGAAGTAAAAGTCGAACTAAATTTAAAGAAGATGAAGAAGACAAAAAAGATGGTGACGAGGATCTTCTACAGAAATACCCCAGACTGGTGCAGTTTTTAGCAAACAGAAGCACTGACTAAGCTGAAGGAATACATTAATGTGCTGACATATCACATATACACCCATTCTAAAAAATTACACAAGGATCTAACATGGGATTATTGTTTCTAAAAATATGTTCCCTTAAAAAATAACAGTGAAGGAATGTCCAACTCTTCTAAGATACATACATTGGTTTAACTTATTTGTTACACATATTGAGATGCTAATTAAATATTTAAATAAATTGCATTTACTTAGTTTTTTTCCAAGAACAAAAGCAAACAAAATACTTAAAGAAATTCAGAAATGTGATTCCAGATTCAATTAACAAAAATCAATTAATAAACTAAAAAAAAATCTTGTGCGCCTTTTTAAATGAATAATAAAGATGATTACATTGTAAGATCTTTAGGAGCACAAAATACTGTGTAATTCATGAATTATGAATCAAACTATAATGGTTGGTCTACTCTCTTGTACTGCTTTTGAATAATATGCAGGAAGCTGCATAATGTTGATACTGGCATATCATGCATTCAAAGGAAAAGATGAAGACAACAGCATATACAGTGGAAACAATCCACACATCCATTTTCATTTAAATTGCTTCAATTTTATATTGCTCTCAATGATTCCAAAATACTTGCAGTTCTGAATTGAGAATGCAAAAAAAAATGAATCTCGGGAATGCAAATCAAACGAATCTGAACAGCACATGCCAGCTCTGGGACCATGCCAGCTCCTTGACTTTCATTTTATAGTTGAACCAGGGGCCTGGTGTTCCAGTGATGTCTGTATTACCACTACTCTATGGGGCAGAGTTATCAAGGGTCAAATTTCGAAGTGAAATTCGGACATCAAATTTAAGTTTTGTTTTCAATCAAAAACAGACCGTTATCAATCAAATAGGTCCGTTTTCAATTGAATTTGAATGGGTGAATTTTTTCAATTCTAATCAAATTGGCCTATTCAATAGTCGAAGTACTCAAAAACTACTTTAAAATTCAGATTTTTTAAATTTAAATATTCACTTTGACCCTTGATAAATCTGCCCCTATTTGTGCAGACAGCTACAGCCCCGGTTCACTCCTTTGGCTATGCTTGGTAATTGCTAGTAAGCATGAATTATTTCACCTTTGCCTATCTGGCCACAGGTGACTTGAAAAAGCTGCATAATTATAAAACAGTGTTGTTGTAAGCTGTGCACTTTTAATACCATTTCATCTTCATATATTTTATAATGTTCACAACCATATTAATAGACTTCGTTGAGTGGTTCAAATGAGCCAAAATAACAGTATAATTTTCATGTTATTCTGGCATAAACTTTTAAAAATAGACCAATGGAAGCTTTTGTACACAAAACACAGAAAGAAATCACCAGCGCTCGGTCTATCCCACATTGTGGCATTGACCAGCTGCTAGAGGCACCCGTTGTACCAGAGGTCGATCTAAACCACAATAAAAATCCAATATTTGTACACAAAGAATGAGAGAAAAATTGCCTTTCAAAATAATTATTACAAAAAATTAGGTGTTAGTACCACACCAAATACCAAAATATGTGATCTTATTTGCCATGTCAAGGCCCCTCATTGTACATGAGTCCTATTCTATCCAATAGCATTCTAAGTATGTAATGCATTTAAAATTATGTCCCCCAGAAAACAGTGGGCCTGAGTAGTAAGACCAACAGTGCACTTACCTTTAATTGAGAAACTCTAGTGAGAAGGCAAGGAGCTTTTTAGACCCAGCCCATTAACATACACCTGTAAATCATTCCCTGTTTTAAAGGCTGAATGGCAGCTATAGGCAAAATATGGCTACAATCTCTACCAGAAACACAAAAGAAATTGGTAGCTCTCAGTCTAACCTACACTGTGGTGTTTACCAGCTTCTTTTTCTCAGTAGAAGCTTAACAACAGTGCTTCCCTATAAAGGCTGGAGGTACTGAAATGGCAGTAGCCTTTTTTTTTTTTTTAATAATTCTTGTTTTTATGATTCCATCCAATTTACAACACCTCCCAAAGACATCAAATAAAATGAAATAGCATACCTATTATTTCTGCAAAAAACATAGTAATAAAATAAAAACATTAATATTTTCTTTATCATATTATACCCTTTCATTTTCCTAAATTTTTTGGCAAATGTCTTTCTTACAATTCAGGTTTGTTCCAAAGTTATAAAAACAAAATTAAAAATAATTATAGCTTGTATTTTTAGCCTACATAAAATTCCCAAATGCTGGTCTTGCTAATATGGACAAGACACACTGAATTAGCACTTCTGAGAATGCTGTCATATAGGTATAAAAATATACTTCCTCTAAACATCCTGAAAATCCTCCAAACATCCTGAAATTAATTATAGCATTCTGTCATTTTAAAACCTTGTATCACATTAACTGTCATTGCAGTGAGTAAATTTGCACAGTTTCTTGACAAATGACAACCCATGATATAAATTCAAGTATGTCAAATCATAAAAGAAGATTTAAGCTGATCATTTGTTGATTAATAGGAACCTAGGTCAGCATTCACCCATCAAAAATAATTAATGTATACATGAATTAATAAATAACTAAGAGAACAATATATATCAGATCTAATAACTAAATGCATGTACTTGTTTTATTTCTTTTCATAAACATATTTGTTGTACAGTATATGCAGGGCCGGAACTAGGGGTAGGCAGAGTAGGCGGCCGCCTAGAGCGCAGCCA
>CM044446.1:65273230-65296779 GCA_024363595.1 Xenopus borealis
TAGAAAATAATCTTCCTAACTGAAATATGTTTTTCTCTGTCTATAATGGCTAAACAAAGAGGATCAGCTCACACAGATGTGTGCGCAGTGTCTGAAGGATACTGTCCTTTTTTTACAGATGCATAAATCTGAAGTCTGAATGGGGTTCTAGCATCAGTCATCTAAGATTCAAAAGTAGGCGGTTATTACTTGCTCCATAATGCCAGAAAAAACATACTTGTCAGTGTTTACTATTACTCAGTAGTGATGGGCAAATACATTTGTCAGGAGCAAATTCACGGCGAATCTCCTCATTTTGCCGCCAGCAAATAAATTTGCGACAGTGTGTCAAAAATTCATCTGCAACAATTTTGATGGTGTCTACAATTTTGACACTGGTACTAATTTTATGTGTGCCTAATTTTGTCCAAATGTATTAGTCAATGGGCATCCAGATAATTTTGATGCACAACAGTTTTTATGCGTGTCACTATTCTGATGCATGTCAAAATTGTTTGGGTGCCAACTGACTCATGCATTTGGACAAAAAAAGGCGTGTTTTGAAACTTTTGGTGGAAATTCATACATTTTTTGATTTTCCTGACTCTTCTTTGTATAAGAAACCCACGTGACTGCCATTTCAAAAGGCAAGCCATGATATAAGAGTGACATCTGAACTATAAAAAGATTTCATAATCCCTTGGTAGCATGGTCTGAGTATAATAATAATATTCACATGTAGGGTAAAGAATGGCTGTTGTTTTCAAAGATACATATATAAGTATATGTCCTAGAATGTAATAAGAAATACATTCCCATTCTCTGTTTAAATTATTAATAAAGAAACAACATGTACATAAGGGAAGCTGGAAGGGCAACTTTCTGTGAACTATAATGTAAATGGGGAAGGATTAATTAATGAACAAGCACAAAGTTTGTTTGGGAGAACAAATACAAGGAAATGGAAACACCCAAGATGTACAGTGTTAATGGAGTTTAGAGTGTTTAGGAGATCAGCCATGCCAGTTACCATATGCACAGATAGCCTGGCTGATATAAAAACTAAGGGGTTTTAGATAAGGTTATATTGTGTTTCCAAATCAAAGAAGAAAAAGACATTTACAGTTTCTATACAACTATATTTGGGGAGCACCCATGTATAGAATATAGAATCTGATTTTGCAAAAACTTTTCCCAAAGTTTTGGGAATTGTCTTTTGCATTTCTACCACATAATTTGTATGTGCTCTTTATTATGTTGTTAAAATGTAATTTTTTTCCACACCTTTGCTGATTTTGACACGCTTGCATTTGAAACACTGTTTGTACTTTGTTTCATTGTTCTTTAATCTGCTGCTCATGGCATTTGGTATTACAGATATTTCACACTTACAATGTCAATAACATCTGGAAAAATTGCCACCTATTAAGATTAAGTATTCAATTTTTCTCCAGTGAGAAATTTGATTGTGTATTATATCAGTTTCCCTTGAGAGGCTAAGGAGAACATTTTTAAAAAAGAGAGCTGCATTGTAATATCATGAATGGGTAAGGTTAAGTTGAAAAAACTTTTTCTCATTTTCCTTCCATTTGTTCTTGTACCACCCCGTCAAGATGACATTGAATGAAAACCTTTAAGAACTTTTTGTTAAAGTCCTCCAATGTCCTCAAAATTTTTGCAAGATATACTGTATCTCTTTACATTTATTTGAATGGTATTTCCCTTTAAAATGTCAGACTGTGTCCTTCACTCCCTCCTTGTTGATCTTACTCATAGATATTCTATTAGCTCCTCAAATCAGCGTTCCCCTAGTACTTAATCTGCTTGTGGTAGCCACAATTGCATTTATTTTGCCAAATCAGCTATAGCAAACAAATTACTTTGCTAGCATGCAAGTAGGTCCAGAAAAACGTTAACCCCTTCTTGCATTGCCTTGAGGAAAGGCAAAGATTATGCAAAGTGAAGGAGCGAGATGGTTGGAAGTATCTATTGAATATAATTTAGTTTTATTCAAGAACATGAGGATTCATGAAGATTGGAAGCCATTCATCCCTCTATTTTAAAAGAATTGCATGAAAAGGAACGATTTTGAAAAAATTTTTTTTTTAAGAAAAGTAAACATTCCTGTTAAATCACCTATAGGAGGCTTCATGGCAAATCTATCACTAAAATCTGCACAAGTAATATAAAGTTACTGTGCTTGATCTAATAATCCAGAGGAGCAAATCAGCAAGTATCAGTTACTGTGCATGTGCATTATAGAATTAGAGGCATCATTATATTATGGCCAAGATTAGCTTAAGGACTTGGTTAAAGGATAAAGTTGTTTCAAAGTCATTTTATGTGAATGGAGCGAAAAAGCCTTAATACATGGTCACTAATACTCAAGGGGTGGAATGCATTATTGCAAATCGCCTACCTTTCAAGGAAAAAAAAACTGAGTTGGAGTCTTTCAGGGAGAATGCAGAATGTCCCATCTTGGAAAATGATGGCTTTATGCTTGTATATCAGACACACTGCAACTAATGACGTGAGAGGCCAATATGCAAAGGTTTTCTTAGCTTTAGAGACCTTTAAATAAACATTTTATGGGAAGCTGAAGCAGTTAAAATATCTGACAATGTTAACAATTTATTCAAGTGTCTTCTGAACTCTCATGTTTACATTACTCACTTTTAACCTATTTTCATTGTGCTCACTTTGAAAGAATAGAAACATCTAATACAATACAAAATTAGCTGCCTTCAGAACTTATATTGTATTGAATCTCCTTGGAAAACGAATGGAATATCTGACTATGAAGATTCTCATTCATCCAGGTCATGGTATATTTATCAAAAGTAACTCAAAGCAACTGGACTTTCTGAGATATTTTATTGAAAATGTTTCACTGCTCATCCAAGGCAGAAGAAACCATGGTATCATATGATGCCACATCTTTGTTTACATGTATACCTACAACAGAGGCAATTGAGACTGTAAGAAGATCGACTGCAGCAAGATAACACCCTCAGCAGCAGAACGAAGCTCAATCCTAACCAAGTATGTTTGTTACTGGATTTGTGCCTTAACACCACATACACAAAGACTTTTTTTATGGACAGAATCATGGCTGTGCAATGGGTTCTCCAGTCTCTCCCATTGTAGCTAACTTATACATGGAGGAAGTGGAAAGGAGGGCTTTACTTACTTTGCAGGGAACTACACCAAGTCACTGGTTCAGGTACGTGGATGACACTTGGGTTAAAATCAGATCCAAGGAAGTGGCGGCCTTTACAGAACACATTAACTCAGTGGACAATAACATCAAGTTCACAAGGTAAGATGTCCATGGGAACAAACTTACTTTTTTGGACTGTTTAATTTGCATCCAAGAGGGGGGTAACTTAAAAACGTAGGTATACAGGAAACCTACTCATACAGATCAATATCTGTTGTTCTATTTCCACCCTCTGCTGGAACACAAACTGGGTGTCATTAGAACTCTGCACCACAGGGCGGAATATGTGGCAACTGATACAGAGTCCAAGGACAAGGAGCATAAACATCTCAGAGGAGCTTTAAAAACGTGTGGCTACCTAATTGGGCCTTTGTCAAAACAGCAGCAACCAAGCCCAACAGGAACATCAAAAGAAATAACCACCCGGAGACACATAGTAAGTGATACATAGTCATTCCATATGTAGCTGGAGTGTCAGAGAAACTCAGGAGGATTTTCAACAAACACCACGTCCCTGTGTTTTTCAAACCTAGCAACACACTGAGACAAAAACTGGTACACCCAAAGGATCCAACTCCTAACAAAGTAATGTGGTATACGCAGTCCAGTGTAGCGATGAGTGCACTGATCTATACATTGGGGAGACAAAACAACTGCTCCATAAGCGAATGGATCAGCATAGGAGGGCGAACTCTACAGGGCAAGACTTGGCTGTTCTACTACACCTAAAAGACAAGGGACACTTTTTTGAAGAAAGCAATGTCCAAATTTTGGATAAAGAAGACCGCTGGTTTGAAAGAGGTGTGAAAGAGACGATTCATGTTAAGGTGGAGAAACCATCCCTGAACAGAGGCAGGGGCCTTCGACACCAAGCTGTCTGCTACATACAATGCTGTTCTCACATCTGTTCCCTGGCAGTTTCAGAACTCTTGACACATCCATTCATGCAACTCTCACAAGTAACACCTGTTTTCTAGGAGTTGCATGACACATTGGTTATCTTATCACTGTAACTACACAGCAACAGCACTGTGAATTTCAGATGTCACTTCTCTGAAGAGTTACAATGTGCCGTTGTGGTTGGATTGTTGGAAGAGTCTATATGCCGAGAACTCCCCTACACCAGTCAGTTGAACTGAAGAAGCTGCTCGGATTAAAATATCTCTGCAAGTCCAGTTGCTTTGAGTTACTTTTGATAAATATGAATGGAATATCTGTAGCTTTTAAACTGCAATATCCACAGTGTTCTCAAGAGAAACTAAAGATTTATTTTCTATTGCACAATGAAAAGATCAATTTATGCAGTTTAAAGGAAATTAGCAATTAATGTATAATTTCAAATTATTTTTCATGCATTTTCAGGATTTGGTATTTAGATCTGTGAATTGTTTTATCTTATTGCATAGCTCCACTCTTCTTTTGTATGTACTGATTTATTTTGTCTACACATGATGGTGCCAAGATTGTTGCAAGAGATGAACCAAGCTGCATAATAAAATTGTTGGTGCACATAGTTTTTAACTATTATAATGCTAGTAACATATTCATAAGCTCACATTAAGGTGTCTGTGCAGATTGTTGGGCCTGACACAATTTTCTCTTGACAAAATTCTCCAGTCTGCCCTGCTTTATAACTAAATGATCCCTGATAAAGGAATCCATTGTATTGGGCCCATACTCTGGTTGGCAAACTAGCAAAGAGTGGTTGTATTGGCAGTTAATATCACTGGCCATCCTTGAGAAAGGTCCCCCGGTGGACGAATCATATGAACACAGAAACTGTATCATAGTGTATAAATAAGATTCAAATTTTAACACAGGAGGGAATACTAATCCATTGTTTTTAATATACAATCTTTTTGCATTGTAAGTGCAGACAGCTATACTTTGAGACAAATATATATATACTGTATATACTCTACTGTATTTATCTGGATTAAAAACCTTTTCTCTTTGATAACTTATCATTTATGAAAAACAAATGAGGAAAGTCATTGCAACCATCTTCATTGAACATTAAAACACAAAGAACGATCATAAACCTAGCACATTTTAGCTTAACATGTATATGTCAAAAACATGCTGAAATATTAATATCCAAAAACAGGTCAAAAGAAAAATTGCTATGATTGTTTTGTCTTGTAAAGAAAGAAGTGGGATGCAAATGTTTGAAAGGGCTTGAATGGTATATACCTATCTCTTGATATGATGATGATGATAGCATTAGATTAGAATTTGGTCAGAGATTCCAAGAGCTGTACTCAGTATACCAAGGTCATTGTCAAGGACACAAGAGTCAATTAGTATGCAGATCAGAGGCAAGGGTTCAAAGGTATTGTTCCAATTCAATCACATGAACCAGACCAGTAATGAACAAATGCCGACCTTAATCATGGAGCCTGAGCCACTCTCTTAGAGTTGTCTATGTATTATATGCTTCTGAATTTATTCTCATAAATAGCTTATTTCCGATATTTCCTCCTCACAGCAAAAATTAAATGTATCTGGCATGCATTTTGCATTTCCTTTAATAAAATGTAATCTTTGGCTTTATTTTTATTTTTAGTAAAATGACTAGATTTATTTTTAAATACATTATTATCTTTTTTGAAGAGGGTCTATACTGTAATTCGGCTAAGAGAAGTTGAAAATACTGCGACTCAGCTAAAATGGATATAGTTTATTCATTGTTTGGTTGTGCATTATACCTTAATCATGACAAATATAAATGACAAACACCAGTAGGAATAAGGTATGGTAGAATTTCTTACATTCTCTCTAATATAGGTATGGAACCTGCGTTTTTTCCAGATGGTGGATCTTTTTGTAGTTTGAATCTTCATACCATAAGTCTATGAGAAAATCATGTGAACATTAAATAAACCCAATAGGCGGGTCTTGCTTCCAATAATTATTAATTATATCTTATTAGGTACTGTTTTAGTACAGCATAAAAGGGAAATTTTTTTAAAATTATTATTTGTATAAAATGGTTTATGGGAGTTGGCCTTTCCACAATTCATAGCTTTCTGGATAATGGATTTCTGGATTATGGATCCCATACCTGTATTCTTGCAGATACCAGTCAGAACCTCATGGTCATAACACTAGGAGCTTTGCTAAAAGACACTAAGGGGCACATTTACTAAGGGTCCAATTTTGAGGGTTAATTAACCCTCGATTTAAACCCTCAAATTTTTATCGAATTAAAACCCCTTGAATTCAAATTTCGAATTAGAGGGGTTTTAACGCAATTCAATTGTTTGAACGATTGAATATAAAAAATTCGATCTATCGATAAAATCGATCAGTATTCGATCAAATTTTTTTTATTCAATCAAAATATTTTGGAAAAATCCAATTCGAATCGAATTTTGGGCTATTCGATAGTCAAATAAGCCCAAATTTGAAATTTGAATTTCAAATTTTTTTAAATTCAAATTTGATTAGAATTTTCACTTTGAATCAATTTGAACCTCAGTAAATGTGCCCCTTATGGTTTAGAAATACAATAAATAAAAAACTTCTTTGGTGCAATGATTTTCATAATTTTGGTACAAATGTAAACAAAGTAATTATTTGAAAATAAGAATACATTTTTCTTTACATGAATTTAATGTATTTTGTGTTAAAAAATAAAGATTGTAAAGTTTATGGCTTGTTCAACTGCACTGTAAGGGGCAGATTTACTAAGGGTCAAATTAAGAATTAAAAAGAAAGTTCGAAATTCGATCAAATAGTTAAATTTTTGATCGAATAAAAATCATTCGAATTGTTCGAATGCATTGTTTGATTTGAACAATTTTGGCAAAGGTCCTTCCAATTTCAAAACATTTCAAAAACACTCCTTAAAGGTTCCAGGAGGTCCCCCATAGGCTAAAATAACAATTCAGCAGGTTTAAGGTGGCAAAGTGTTACATTAAAAATTAAAGAGAAAGTACTCTTTTTCCAGTTCGACTCAAATTTTGGACTATTCGATAGTTGAAGTAACCAAAACATACTTCGAAATTTTAATTTTTAGCATACAAATTTTCACTTCGACCCTTAGTAAATGTGCTCCTAAATGTACTAAAACTTCTTACTTTTCTTTTCTTAAAAGCATTACAAGCACAAGTACATAGTTACATGTTAAACAGTTACATAGATAAGGTGGGTTGAAAAAAGTTCAACCCCTCCAAAATAAAACACAGCACACATACACATGATTACACGCTCCTATACATTCACATCAATGATTTGTATCAATTTCAATACTATTTGTAGATTTTAGTATAGTCTTAGAAATTATGCTTGCCCAAGAAATCATCCAAGTGCCTCTTAAAAACAGAAATCAAAAACAGAATCAGCCAACATAACATTATCCAACAGGGTGCTAACTGTCTATAATATCCTCTACTGTACTTATAAAGAGTATTCATGCCTCCTCACAAGCATCTTTTTTCCCTTATAATTTAAATCTTCCATCCCTCTAAACAGTTTAGTTGCATGTCTCTGCACTCTCTTCAGCTCATTTGTATCCTGCTTAAGTACCAGAGTCCAAAACTGTATTGTTTACTCCAGGTGAGGCATTGAAAATGTGCAACGTGGCTCATTTGCCTTTGCACAAACAAAATTATGTGTGAAAAAAAAGACATACACAACAGACGCATATGCAACATATGCATACATCATTTTTATCCTTCCACATCAACCATAGGGATCTGAGCCATCCCACTATCTTTATAAGGACATACTTATAAATAAATGGTTTGTTCATTTAAATGTGGGATACAAAGCATTGTCGGTGGTCGGATTAATTATTAGCTGTGCTTAGTAGGCAAATATTAATATGGTACTTTTTGCTAAAACAGCAACATAGTGTAGTAGTCAATATCATTACCAGTTGACAAGAGATCATTTCAAATATCCCAGACATGTTTTTAAAAATTTGCCAACATGGGAGTCTTTTTTTCTATTGAAAAAGCATTTATAGCCTAGTAGGCAGCAGGTTCTCTAACAATGTAGGGCATATATGTAGCAGTTTACTGAACACAAAATGCATGTGATTTTGATAGCCAATTTTTTATTGGCAGTCCTAAAGCAGAAACAAGATGCCACGAAAAAAAACACCCAAACATCTAATGCAATATGCTACAAAAATACATATATTGTTGTGAGACAAAAATTTGTTGTGCACATATTTTTTTAGACAAATTTGCTCAGTACTACTAACAAGTATCTTCCAGGTAGACCTTATCAAATCCACTTCCAGGGACCTGCGACTCTGACTCTGACAATTTTACTACCTGAAGACTTCTGTTTACATATTACTCAGCTTGTATATCTCTCTCTCCCAAAGGACACACTTGTGAAACTAATGAGGAAGATGGACAGTAAGGAAGAGACTTTTCACTTGCCTTTGCAAAGATATTAATTTGTATTCTTTATAACTTAATTGGCACCAGTTCCCTATATTAGCATTATAGGTTTACAGAGAAAAAGGGGTTAATTCTCAGTGAATTTTGATTGGTTTTAAATAAATGGGTGGTTTTACCTAGGCATAAATACAGTGTTTGGAGTATAACTGACAGAGACACCTATGACTAAGTACCGGAGGGTATGAAAAGCATAAGGTGGGCCATATAGGGTCAGTATGTACAAATTTTCATGTGATTTTTTAATAAATATTCCTTTTTTTACTATAAATGAGCCTTGGGACATACAGTATATCTTTGATATATTATACTCTCTTAATATGATTGTCTTTACGAACCGGAACCAGTCCCTTTGGCTCAGTCTGTGATTTATATGAATCAGTTATAATGGACTCCCCATAAGTGAGAGAAAGCAACTAGTGGGCAAACCCATGAAGGCAATACTATCTTGTACAAAAAGCTTCATCTGAAGAAGTATGTGCTATTTCTGACCCTATAAATAGAAATTACTTTAAAGCTTAACAAACTGAGTAACACATTTTTGGTATATGTTGGAATGAGTTTTATAATGTTCCAAAATAAAACACTGGGAATGAAATGCCTTCTGAGTTAATACATGTTAATATTAGGTTCAATGTGTACTCCGTGTTTGTAATCCAATGCAAACAGCAAAGTTATTTTCATATACAGCAGTAAGCCTAGTGATGGGGCGAATCTGACCCATTTTGCAAAATGGCAAAAAATTCAGTAAATGCATTGAAGTCTATCACTTATAGTAAAAACTACTTTCTCATTAGTTGCTATAGTGTACTAATACTGAAATTTTTTTTCACTTATTATACAGGTCTGGGATCCATTATCTGGAAACCCATTATCCAGAAATCTCCAAATTACGGAAAGGCTCCCATAGACTCCTTTGTAATCAAATAATCCAAATTATTAAAAAATATTTCCTTTTTCACTGTAATAATAAAACAGTACATTGCACTTTATCCCAACTAAGAAATAATTAATCCTTATTGGAAGCAAAACCAGAATTTTGGGTTTATTTAATGTTCACATGCTTTTCTAGTAGACTTAAGGTATGGAGATCCAAATCATGGAAAGGTCTGTTATCCGGAAATCCCCAGGTCCTGAGCATTCTGGATAACAGGTATCATACCTGTATAATTCTGTTATTGAGGCATATGTTTAGACTGATGTAGGTGATTCTGTGATAAAAGGCAATAAGTTTGTCGAGGAGCAGTAACCCATAGCAAGCACTCAGCAGGTAGGATTAACTGGTCAGCCGTTTAAAAGCAAACATCTTGTTGGATGCTCTAGGTTACTGCTCCTGGGCAATTTTAGTGCTTTTATTTCATATGGGGGTAAGGGTTTGGACCACAGCAGTCACCTATGTTTTTAAGAAACAAATAAAGTAATGCTTTTAACTTTGAGAACTTTTTAGTTTTTGTTGGTGTCACAGAGTTGAAGTTCTGCATTCCTTCTCCAATTATACAAAAGAGCAACAAAGTAGCTGAGTCTGTGCAGGTACTTTTTTGCTTTCTATAGAAGCAACATTGCATACAAATTGCATATATTTTGCCCAGATGAAACTGCCATGAAATAAAAAAATACATAGTTTTAGTTATTTGTGTTTTAACTATTGATTAGTATATTAAAGAGTAACTCATTTATAAACACTGTGCAAATTTGCCCATGGCCAGTAACACATAGCAACCAATCACACATTGGGGCAAATTCACCAAAGGGTGTATTTTTGCCACGAATGCTCCACCACACATGTGAGCAAGAGCATTACTTAGAGGCCTTTCACTAGAGGTTAGCCTAGTGAAACTTTGTTAGTACTCTTAGGGGCAGATTTATCAAGGGTCAAATTTTGAACTTCAAAATTTGAATTCAAAAAGACCAACCAAAATGAATTCAAAGTTTTTTTTCATTCTAATAGGTCAGTTTTTGATCAAATAGGCCCTTTTTTGATCGAATTTGAATCGTAAGAATCGAAGTAATAGCGCATTCGAATTTGATTCAAAATTTCCCCCCCAAAAAATTTGAATTTTCAAAGTCTATCAATTGACTCCAAAAATTAGGTTCTAGGAGGTCCCCCCTAGGCTAAAACAGCAATTCAGCAGGTTTTAGATAGTGAATGATCAGAGTAGAATTTTTAAAGAGACAGTACATGATACATTTTATAATTCAAATTTTCAAAATTTTTGCAAATTCAAATCGAATTTGGACTGTTCCCTAGTCGAAGTATATAAAAATAGCTTGAAATTTTACTTTTTTAATTAAAATTTTCAATTTAACCCTTGATAAATCTGCTCCTTAGTTCAATTTGAATAAGGCTGGGGAGATGTTGGTTAAAATGCTTGAAGTGGCTACTTATTACAAATTTCCAAAGAAGCAAAATAAAGACTAAAGGGATCCACTAATACCCTAGACATGAGCCCACCCTAAAAAAAAGTTATTGTATGATCCTCAATTTAGTTAAAAAAAATGTTAAAACAAAATCTTTGTTGGGACTTTTGAAGGCATCCAATTTTAAAAAATGACAACTTTTATGAGTTTCCAGCATACAGGATATGATGCTATTGACATACAAGTAAGATTGAGGAGGATGAAGCTTCATTTTATCAGTTCGCCTGGTGTAAGATGGCGAAGGAAAATCTGCCTGACGATAGGGCGCAAAACTGCACGTTTATTAAATTGGCAATGTCCCTGTGGATGAGATTTCTGGCAAATGTTCACTAGTAACGGCCACTTCGCACTTTAGTAAATCTGCCCCACTGACTCCTTTCAGCCAGCTGCAGGTTTAGCAGTGAAAACGAACATTTGATTGGTCGCCATAGGTTATTGCCCAGGGGAAAATTTGCCCATTGTTTGTAAAAGCACTGAGGAAGGGGGATTTGGCAGGGTATGCCTTTGAAGCTATGTGTAATTCAAGCTATTATGCAGACCAACTCTTATGTATAAATATACATTTTGTTTCATTATTAAACTGATGTTGCTACTACCTTATTGGGAAAAAATAACACCATGATATTTGTAGTTTTCCTGCACATGTCATTGTTGAAAGGCTAAACATGGTGACACAGTATTCAGAGTAAGGTAATGGCTGTGGGAAGCCCAGAATGCATGATTGCATCAGCAAGAGTTTACATTAATAAACAAAGAACTATGTAATGGGATGATTGCATAGAGGGGAAATGGGTTTCACTATATGTTTATTTAATTACTGATCTAATTATGTTTCCTTGTTTACACTTTATAATTAATATGTACTTATTTTCATTATACACAATCAACCACAAGATATCCTTGCACTCTGAATGCTATCAAAAAAGCTAATTACTGTATGTATTTTTGAAATATTAACGTTTCTATCATAATTGATAATGTACCCCCTACCAAAAGTTATAAAGAGTAGAATTCCTCTTAGAGCTCATTGTTCTGTATAAAAACATTTGGCCTGCAGCCTTGTACTTTTTAGAGAACCCTTCCTTAAGTTTTTATATTTTGTTATTGGGTATATTATCCAGTTAATGCATATGTTGCTATTTTAGAGACATTTTTTCTTTCATTGAGTACTAGAAGTTTTAGTTGTTGGTTATGTAATGCTTAATATATAAAAATATATCATAATGTAAAAATATATTCAAATATAAATAACATTGGCTCTTATTATGAATACAATATTCAAACAGAAATAGGAGAAACGATGCAATAAATGTATAAATGGCAAACATGACAAGGATAGTAGTTTGCAAGGGAAGTAAAGTATTTATAAAGTATTTATTTTGCAAAGTATTTGGTATTTGTTGCATAAGAGAATTTATACTACTTTAGTGTAATGACACATAAGCATTTTGACTATTGCTGTCAACACCTCAGTCCACCTGTCACTACTGCTATTGGTACTCAATTAGAAGTGCCATGTGTGAAACACACGTAGTGGTAACACACACACCTTAAAAGCTTTTGAGTGGAGGTCCATCTGTCACCACTCTGTATGTGTTTTACATACCCCTTCTCATTTAGTAATGCTGGCAGTAGTGCTGGACAGGGTGATTCAACTGCTGCTGGTTTCTGCTGGATGCCATTGGCCTTATCTATAGGACTTTCATTAGTTATTATAGTGATGATCCAATATGACCTGTCAAATGCACTGGTCTATGGGCGACAATTTTTTTTATTTGATGTATTAAATTTTGTATCACACATTGGAGTGTATGAACATCTTTTTTGCAGCAAAATCTGGTGAAAAATTTTGCTTATCACTATAATAATTTGGGGGCAGGTTTATCAAGGGTCGAATTTTGAGGTGATGGGAGTGGTTATTTTTTTAACTCCCATCAACATAAAATTCGAATAAAAAAATTATTAAGAAAATCTAATTTTTTAACTTTGAGTGAATAGGCTGTATTTGATTGTTCAAATCAAATCTGGATCGTATTTGATCTAATTTGATTAGAAGTATTTTTTTTTTAAATACTTAGAGTTTTCGAAGTCCACCCAATGACTCCAAATAGGTTCTAGGAGGTCCCCATTAGGCTAAAACAGCAATTCAGCAGGTTTTAGATGGTGAATAGTCAACATAAAATTTTTAAAGAGACAATACATGATAAATTTAGATATTTGAATTTTTTATTTTGTTTTCAAATTCAAATTGAATTTTGATTGTTCCCTAGTTGAAGTACACAGATTGTTCCCTAGTTGAAGGGGCAGATTTATCAATGGTCAAATTTGAGGGTTAAGACCATCTAATTTTGGTTGAATTGAAATTCTTCAATTCGACTACTCGAATAATCAAATAGAAAAGAATTCGATTGAAAGATTAAATCGTTCGAATTGATTAAGAAATAAAAATACTGAAATTACATGATTGATATAAAACAAAACATCTTCCATTGGAAAAAGCCATCGCTATTAAGACTTGTGAACTCCTAAGGCTGATCTGGCTGGTCTCAGCAATGATAGAAGATATCAGTAAAGATGTTTTGTTTTACATTAATCATGTAATTTCAGTATTTTTATTTCTTTATGTAGAAAAGTGCCCCCACGATTCTCCAGGCCCCACATGATTAGAAGCGGTGGCCATTCCATGGACTGGAAAGCAAATGTAAATGCTATTGAAGGATTGCACCACATACTGCTCGGAGTATTTAACAAAGCTTTCTCTTTGCCTCATGAGGGAATATTGGCTTCAGTAAGTTCAACTAGGTTGGTGGTACTTAAGAATGTTCTGTGCGACCCTACCTTCCTTGTAATACTAATTACTTCATTTTCAAAGGAAAGTGTCAGTGTAACATTAAATGGCACATTTAGAAACAAATACAAGTTTTTCTTTGATGACATTGGGATAGATTTACTTATGTCCAAATTTTCGCTTTGGAAAACTTTGCCATACAGTAGTTTGGGCAACACCGTCAGACAACTATGTGTATTCATTAAAATACATAATTTTATCTCAGCAAAAGAATGCTGGTGTACATTCACTAGCAAAGATTTGTTGGCACAAAGATGTTTTAGTGAATTTTCACTAGCATTACTTTCTTCCTAGAAAATTTTAAATTACAGTATATTAAATTCAGCGGATATAAAAGTGATATGTATTTATTTATTAGTGATGCTGGTGAAATTGCTGAAAGTGGCCAATTTTTAATAAAAATGTCCAAGGAAGCAAAATCAAGACAATAGAGAAATACCTGTTGACCAGGAGCCCACTCTAAAACAAATGTGGCATGACCTTCAAGAGTACTGCACAGGTAAATTTAGAAGAGGGAAAAAGGAGGTTCTCTCCTGTGACTGCACAGTGGGCTGATTGATACTGATGCTACTACTGCTTGTGCTAGGTGACAACCTGCTTGGATTTCCTATCATCGACACACACTGCAAATTCCGGACCGACAGCAGGGCTGCTGAACCTCTCTAATGGTAGGAGATGCAGCTCCTGCTCGTAGCAGAGTTTGGGGCCATCCTCTCTGTAGGTAGAGGCAGCCTGAACTCAGTGGTGGATATAATGACATAGTGCTAATCTCAAGTGAGGAGCGGCAGAGCATAGTAGGAATTCTGGCTTTGAATATTGCCTTGGAGTGAGGCTGGCAAGGTCCTATTTATTTGGTAATATGTGAATAAATTTCCATTTTCACCATTTCTGGCTCCTGGTGTCTCATTACAGTGTGTAACAGCGGGGTTCAATGGGATAGCTGAATGCAAAGGGTCAATTCAGGAGTCCCTTTGTCAAGGTCTCTAGCTCTGAGGTGTTTTGCCAGCAAATTATCTTACTCTCTTGGTGATGTCATTGCGAATTGTCATTTTGCAGAGGTTTTGCCAAAAATTTTTTTTTTATTTTGCTCTTTAGTAAATGTGCCCGTGTCTCATATATAATTACATATTCTTTTATTTCATAAAACAAACCTTTTTTTTTTTCAATTGTGGAACAATATTCTTTTGTTTTTATCAGTTAACACTTTTCACAATCTTTCAGCGACATACAGCAATATATACTGGAATCAGGTCAAATAAGCATCAAAGAATTCCTGTGTGCAAATGTGTTTTCGGTTATGATTTCTAAATAAAGATTATCAAAACTTTTGAAAGCTCAGTAAATAAATGCTGCATCCTAAATCACCATTGGCTTAAATAAATAAATAAATATTACCGTTTTTGTTAGTAGGAGCTAAAGTTTTATTGTATTACTGCATTCAAACTTAATTTTACCTGAATGTTTTAATTTTATGTAATTTTTTAAAATAATATTTAAAAAATTATGTATGTTTTAATGACTTGCTTTACAGCTGAATCTTGCATTTTATGACTGGACAGCCTTAGAGGTCACTCCTGCAAACCTAGCATGTTGCTTTAAAACAATATAAAAAAGTATTAATAGTGGGTTTGTTGTTGTCTTGAAGGAGGTACCCTTAAGTGACACCAAAAAGTTGAAGTAAATACTGTACATCAGCAGTTTAACGCTCTAGGATTGTAATGTATTTAAATGAAAATTATATAATATAAATAGCAAAAGAAACCAAATTGGATCATTATATTCAGAACAGTATCTGTATACTGGTTTGCAGTTTCATTTTCATTTCTAAAAATTTAATTTTTCCTTTGCTTTTTTCCATTTGGGCAAATCACTTCTAAAATTCTCTTACAAACATGCAGAATTAAAGCTAATATTGTAGACAAAGCTTTTCTGAATTTTAATCGAGAAACATTGCTGATTATGTATTGAGGCAATTCAGCTTCACACATGATATGAAGTGAATAGGAAATATTTCACCCATGAAGGAGGGCTATGTATTAAGAAAAGTCATTATTGTTTGTCTGGAACAAAAGCAAAACATAAAATTAGTAAATATGGGATATGTTGTTGGCACAAAATAGTTCTCCTGATACTTTGCTGTCAATTTTAATTTCAAAGTTAGAATTAACAGAACAGTTCCTTAGGAATTTGTTTAGAGAGCGAAAATATATTGACAAGCAATAACGATATAATCACCTCTAAACGAACAGTATGAATTTAACAACCTGTGATAGATGAAATTAGAGTCTTGGGACTAATAAGAATTTGCCCAACTTAAATTATTTAAAATGTATGCCATTGCAAAAAAATTATGGGGGTTAATGATGCAGGAAAAAGGAATTTTGTGTCTGCAACATCCGCTGCCTGGATTTATTGGAGGTAACAAGCTCTGTTGTGCTATTTCCTAAACAATAGAAGAGAAGAATATTTTGTTTCAATAAAGTCTGGACGTTCTAAGCAGTCAGAGATGAACTTCATATTGTGTTATAAAAGTAAGTGCCTTTTTTTCTATAATAAAAGGTGTTTAAAAGGTTCACTACAGCTTTAAACAGAATTACAATTTAGTTCTTTCAAGTGTCCAGGCCATAAATTTCTCTCAATTCCCTCTCTCTCTCTCTCTTTCTCTCTCCTTGTCGGAATTAATGAGATCAGATTTGATCAGGGCAGTGATGTGTTCAGAGCCAAATCACACAACAGCGCTCGTGCTGTAATGGAATTTGCATCTAATGCATACATAAATCAAACATCTTTCTGGACATTTTCATATGCATAATGTCATTTCATCCAGTTCTGTCTGTGCAGAGAAGGAATTTTTCTCTTCAAGAAAATGACTTTCTTTAATGCTTTCATTTTATTTTCGCTGACTACAATCTCAGAGAATGCGCTCGGTCGGAGAAGCTTTCGGGGTGAGGCTGACAGTTCCTTTTCCAAGAGGGGTGCTCCACATTTATTATACCATTTCCTCTAGGGCTTTGTTATGCAAATGTGGCTGGAATTGACGATTCCAAAGTGCTTCATTTCGATTCCTTGGCGGTTGGAGATGGTAGATAAAAAAGAACTGACAAGACATACTGATTGCCCTCAACGCTTGTAACTCTCTAGCTAACAAGCCTCGATATTGTTAAAAATTCCTATTGTTACCAGGGTGGCAGATCCATTATGCATCTCTTGCAAATCTCTGATTTGAATAGTAACCCTTTAATCACTGCTAAATCAATTGCCTTCACGTAGCTTCGATAACACGCTCCATACGATTATGTCCTTATTACTGCCAGCAGCTGTGACGCCTTTTAAAAACATGCATCAATTATGCATGACTCATTATAAGTTTAATAATGTTGTATTTTATATAAAAATCCAGATACATAGCGAGAATAGAGTCAAAGAAATCAACTGAAGTAGATCTTTCCAATTAGCTGCTTGAACCATTTATTAAGGTAATAATTTGACACATTATAAGCTGATTTTTTACAGAATTATTTGATAGGTGTGCCCTTTTATTTCTTGTTTGAGTATTATTAAGTTACACTGAATTGTTTGTAAAACCCAGTTACTTTAAGTTGTTTTGCAAATAATTTCTATATTTGTAACAGAAACAATAGCATACTTTACCTATTTAAATATAAATATATTTCCAGAATGGAATATTGCTTTATAATATATAATATTATAATATTGTCATTTAAGCACTCTTTCATTTAACTCAGTTGGAAGTACATTTGAACCTGAGGTGTTAGGAAAACATTTGGTACAGTCAGGACCTTTGGAAGACAAAGAAAAAATAGGACAGTGCCTTACATTGAGAAGTCGGTTAAATATATTAAAGTGCCTTCTGCATGCATCATTGAAAATGCAAACAAACTAATCTGGTTAAAAGTGGACCATTTTAATATGCTGAGAGCAGAGGTTAAATCTAACTGCTGCAGATGAAGCTTTGTACCTCTCCTAATGTGTTTTCTAAATTGCAATTTTACTAATAAAGGGAACATAGAATGCACATTTTTTAAAGGAAGATCCAGGGAAAAAAGGTGTTTTCTGTCTGTAATGATTGGATGAATTAAGAAGGTTATTTGTCTAATCTTGACATGGCATTTGTAACTTTAAAACTTAGGGGTTATTCATAAAATCCGCATCTATCTGATTTTTTTAAATAAAAGTCTGACCAAACTAAAATCTACAATTTGACATTATGGGGCAGATTTATCATTGGTCGAATTTCGAATTGAAAAAAATTCGAAGTTCGACCATGGGAATAGTAGGTGAAGTAAAATCCTTTGAATATCGAATTCGAAGGATTTTATCGCAATTTGATAGATCGAACAATCGAATAGTAAAAAGTTGATCGATTAATCATTCAAATTGATCGATTCAAAGATTTCAATCAATCAAATTTTTTTTATTCGATCAAAAATAATGATTCCCAATTCAGTAGCTTTGATCTGGTGAACTAGGTGGTCAAATAAAAATTTAAAGGGGAAGTACTATAACTATCCAATAGTCAAATATTTGACTAAAATTTTATTCGAATATTCAAATTATCAAAATTTGAATATTTGATGGTCAAATTTGCCTAATTTGCATATTCAAAGATTCGAATTCTAATTTTTTTTTATTCAATCGAGCTTTGAATTCTTCATGTGAATTTTGTAAATTTTCCCATGTATTATTAAACATGCAATTTTTTCTGATTCTCTTACTGAATTTTTGTACAAAAAGCCGGAAATTGTCGGATTTTTGGGCTAATTCCAGCGCAGACCACATACATTTTCATAAAGGAAAGGGACCTCTACCATTGACTTATATACAACTTCGGCAAGTCTGAGATTGTGGATTTTTGGATTTGTACTTCTTGCATCCTCAGGGTATAACAAAAAAATTTGGGTTTTAACAAAAACTCAATTTTTTTTGAGTTTTTGCCATTCGGACTGTAATAAATGAAGTCATGATACAAACATAAAAAGAGATATACAGATGAAGCCACTTTGGATTGTGTGTTTGACACAGAATAACTAAACTCAGATTTCACACTTGTCTCATTTAGCACAGAAAATTGCATCACAGCATCCCATCTAATTAAAGCGTTCATCATTGTAAACAATGGTGCTTTGGTATGCTAATGAAAAGGTTAAATGCATTAAATGATTTAAGATAACTTTAGATAACACAGTTTCTTCAATTAGCACTGAGTCATGATGCATTTAACACACAAACCCAAATGGCTGCATCTGTATTTTACAGATAAAATAAGCACATTATGTATGTGGACAAAATAGTTTATTAGTTGGTTGTAGGACAATACAGGGCATTTTTTGGGAGAAATAGAAGATTAAAAGATTTTTAAACATAGTAGTAGATATGGGAAATGTCTCCATTGTGGTAATTAGTTTATTCTTTTTTCTATTGATGACCATTTGCCCAACTTAATCTTCAAAATGATAACATGAAATTGAATAATCTGGTTGAGGAAGAGTGATAAGAATGAAGCCCTTCCAGAAAAGGAAAATTATATATGTGTTCTACTTTTCACAGGTTATTGTGGTAAAGGATCAACCACAACAGGTCTAAAAACAATGCAGAAAAGCTTAAAGGGGAAGTTTACTTGTTTGTACTGTATATGAAAAAAAATCAATAAGGGTAAACATAAAAATAAGGTAAAATAGCACAGAAAAGGATTTAAAAATCTGATCACTTCAGACTCGCTGCAGCAGATTAGCATATTACAAATTATACAGCAGAAAAGAATTCTAAATAGGGAGATTAATAAGATTACTTTCTTAATTTCCATTTGTTCTGATTTACTAAGGGTCGAAGTGAATATTCAAATGCAAAAAATTTGATATTCTTAGTAAATTTTTTAAAAACTTTGACCATCGAATAGGCAACTTCAACCATTAGACCATTCAAATTTCAAAATTTGAAGTACTGTCTCTTTAAAAATACTTTGATGTTTTTACTTCGCCAAATAAAAGCTGCCAAAGTGCTATGTTAGCATATGGGGTCCTTCTAGACCATTTTCCTAAGTTTTATTTATTCATAAAGGATTTTATTGTTTTTCATTGACCACAGGAATCCTTAATTCAGTAAAATATAGAAGTCGAAGGATTGTAATTCGATGATCGAATTTCAAAGTATTTCCACTTCTAAATTCGACCTTTAGTAAATCAGCCCCTTAATGTTTTTTTTTTAAGTTTATTTTTAAATATGTGTGTAGCTTTCTATTTCTTAATATTGAGTGGATAATTTGAAAGTCATTACAACATACATACTTTTTTGGCTGCTACTAGTGATGAGAGAAATTTTTTACAGAGTTTCACCAAAAAAATGATGCAGATAGACTGCAATGCATTTTGTGCAAATTTCTGGTGAAGCGAAACGGGCCAGACTTTCCCATTACTAGCTACTACTTCCTTTAGAGAGAAGTCGTGTTTTCCTGCAGGACGCTGCTTCCCATTTTACTGGTTGGGAACCACTATTTTATGGCACACTGCCTTGGGAATTGTTGTTTGGGAATAAGCCAGCAGGAAAAAGCTTCTGGCTGGCTATTTTGATCCTCTAGCGAGTTTCCAAAAAAAATGCTCATGTTCTCTCAGCCTTAAAGACTTAAAGGTTAGATGAAGGCAACGGTTCATAATAAATTAACAGTATCTAAAATTCAATGCTATCTGGGATGCTAAATTGCATCAGTGCAATCAATTTGAGTGTTTCTTTTATTGTGTGACTGGTAGTATACTAATCAAAGCAAATTGCTATTTTTTTGCCTTGGGCAACTGCACTTGTGCGATTTAGCATATATGTTCATAATTGAGCCCTTCTGTTTTTTAGAGTAGAAAAATCTAACCTTATATTCCTACCACCTAAGAATGTGTTATGATTTCAAAAATAACCAATACATTATCATTATTTAATTATTCATATCTTTCTCTAGGGTCCAGTATATTTAGGTCATCTTTGTTAGTGTGCCTTTCTTTTGGAAAAATTATGAAGACAATTAACTATACCAACAGCTTTGCATTCAAGGCTACAACTGAAGGCAATCTAGTGGAGGAAAAACTTTTAATTTATTTCTGGTCCTGTAGGAAACTGAAACAATAGCTTAACATTTTTTGTAGACCTTGATATTCCATCAAAGATAACAGGAGCTGATACAAATATTTGGAGGTCTAGAAATCTCTTGAAAGTCCAATATTTTGCAATTGGAAATGGAAAAATATATTAGTAGGATTGCCATTTTTATTTACACTAGAGGGCTTATTAATGAACATTTCAGTTGTTCTAAACAAAAATGTGCTTCAATTTTTCTGAAAAAAGTACACGGTACAAATTTCCAGGGTCTGCATCCATGTTACTAGATAAGTCATTCACTATTAAAACAGGTATTAGATGCATTTTACCATTTTTATATGGAGAGGGTAAAAAGCTCCATCCTCATAGTGAGCGAGGGTTACATTTAAAGGTTATATCCTTCCAGATCTGGGGATTGGGTAGCAAAAGATTAATTGAGACCTATAGCAAATGAGTGTTGTCCAAAAGGAAGAGTTACAGGGTCCTTTTGTAGATTTCAAACCAATCATTTTAAAGGCTATTTAATGCATATAATGTAGAGGGTGTATTCCAACAGTCAGAAAAGGCCCAGTTACAGCCATAGGCTTTATTTATTATTTATTTGTTCATCTTATTTTTACCCTTGTCAGATTCATGAGATGAGGGTCTTTTGGATGGTTTGTTGCCAATTAGAATATAAACATTAAAGGGGTTGTTCACCTTTGAGATAACTTTTAGTATGATGTAGAGAGTGAGATAATTTGCAATTGGTTTTAATTTTTTATTATTTACGGTTTTTGAGTTATTTTGCTTTTTATTCAGCAGCTCTTCAATTTGCATTTTAAGCAGTCTTGTAACTAGGGCCCAAATTACCCTAGCAACCATGCATTGATTTGAATAAGAGACTGGAATGTGAATAGGAGAGAGTCTGAATAGAAGGATCAGCAATAAAAAGTAGCAATAACAATACATTTGTAGCCTTACAGAGCATTTGTTTTTTTTATAAGGGGACGGCGACGCCCATTTGAAAGTTGCAAAGAATCAGACGAAAAGACAAATAACTATAAAACTATAACAAATAAATAATAAAAACCAATTGAAAAGTTGCTTAGAATTGGCCATTCTATAACATAATAAAAGTTACTGTAAAGGTGAACCACCCCTTTAATGTAAATAAAAGTGAAAGATATGGCACAATCAGCAGAAAAAATAAAAAAGCCCAATTTTCCTTTCTTTCTCCATATCATTTATATGGATTATGCATCAAAGTTAAGAGAATTAAAAAAAAAAAATCACAATTTTAATTTTCAACAGAATTTCTGTATCTTTGTGTGTGTGGAAAAGTAAATAAATGCCTGGCTTACTGGTATTTCATTTACCGGTTGCCTTAGAGTAGAACATTGACAGATTCTTGTTGAATCTGAGAGACAGGTTGTCATACTAAGAGTGTTCTGCCGACTGTTCAAACTGGGAGGCTTGGCAGATATGCAAACAGTTACCAGGTTTGAGTTGTTTTGATTACAATTTAAACAGAGAGTCCGTGGGGCCAATAAAAATCTGCAGAGTTTATTTTTTTGGGCTGACTGTGCACAGGTAGCTATTTCTTGGCTCTAATGCATGAAAGTACAAAATGCTGAAGCAGCCAAGCAATTATATATAAATACATTTCATGCAGTTTAAGTAATAAGATACACAGCACAACAGTGTGAGTGAAGTGGTTGCTGGATAACAGAACCCACTTTTCTGTTTCATTACCTTCTTACACCCTTTGTCGCTCCTCCACATTTCTTTTATCCTTTTCGTGAAGGCTACAATGCACTCTGTAGGTACCTGTTCTCACCTCTTGGAGTGTGTGAATTACTACATTGGGATTTTGCTCATTCAGGCAGAAATTGAAGCAATCAAATTAGAATGTATATTATGTCAAATTGCAAAGTATTTCCAATGACCCTTCAAAGAACTTCTCTAGAGCAATACAATAAAGCTCACATTAAACACAATCATTCAGAAGCACAGAAGCTATTGGCTCAAATTTCTACCCACACACTTCTGAAAAACAAGAAGCCTCGAAATACCCTTTGTTAATTTTTTTGTTTGTCCTGTGTATCTTCCATACACTTTATTTTGCATGTATCTTTTTCTAATTTATAACTTACATAAAAGTTGTTCTTGTCTAAAAATATTTTTATCAATTCAGGAATATTTATCAAGTTTTTACCTTTGCAGATATGAGTGTTTCAAATCCTTCAGCTGTTTCTAAGTGACTGAGTGATCAGACACTGGAATCTCTGTAATAAGATTTATTTTTGAGCATATTTATCAATATACTGTAGCAATGCTAAGAAGTGCTTTTGTGTGTATTAAAACAGCATTTCCCTGCATTTTCACATTATTTGCTTTTAAAACTTTTTAAAAAGTTGTGCTTTGGTAACTAGGGGTACTTTTTTGATTGCAGTTCAGTTCATATTTGTTTATTCCTATGTTATTTAGATATGCAACCTTAATTTTGTTTTCACGCTTTATGCTTCTAAAAGTGTTCTTCTGGAGGTAGCAGTACTGTTATATTTTGTTGGAAGATTGCATCAGTTTG
>CM044446.1:65297487-65318434 GCA_024363595.1 Xenopus borealis
CAAATTTGCTTTATTGCAGGTGAAGAAAAAATGTGCCTTACTTTGAAAAAGGCTGGTGTATCAGCCGAAACATAAAAAAATAACTCAAAAATAAATTTAATGTGATTTGGGAATTATTTCTGTTTAGCAAATTTTTGATCAAGCATAATGCTCATCACTAATATTGATAATAATATCAACATAGGATAACAGTATGTAGATCAACTGTTCCCAACATAAGAGTAGATTAATATTGCATGTAACTTGCGTAAGTCAGGAAGTTGACATTTTAGATGGTTATGGGTAGGCTTTTTGCAGTCATTTGTAAACACTTTATAAATACTTCCAGTGCATGGTTCAAGATCCCTTGAAGTAAGATAACTTTGTCTTGTTACATTACAGGCCTGTGCAAGCTCATTAGTCAAAGCATAGGCCATTCAGAATAACTGGAAAACACTGGATACTGCTCTGACAACAGAACAATGGAACATAAAGCCTTCTGACTGATAAGCAGCTTGACATGCAGCTTGTGTGTGACAATTAACATGAATAACAAAACATTTTGGTGGCAATATGTATCTGCTTCCCTGCAATTTCCCTTATTTTGTTGTTTATTCCTTGGCATCTATTGAGATATTTGTAGAGTTTCAGCACACAAAACATATTTTTTAATGGTGCAAAGCGCTTTTGGGCATAATTTTCAAAATATCTATCATCTATCTATCTATCATGTATGAAATACTCTCTAATGGTATACACTGTAACTTTTTTTATTAATAATGTTATTGACGTTATAGTATATAGTGCTGCACTGTATACACATTTGTTTCTAATTTTATAATCATTACTGTTTGGTCTCCTTTCTCTTTCTGTCTTTTTTAACTCTGTAATGTATAAAGGTGCAGTGTAAATGAAGCCAACACCAACTTTTTTTGGCTTCTTATTGGCTTGAATGAAACAGAGACCTTTTTAGGTTCCACATTCATAAAATAATACTTTTCATAAACTTTCATTAGCATCAATTATATTTCAGTTACGTATGTTCATAAATGCTAAAGTGCTTAAAGTATAGAAATACAAATACAACACTATTTACAATACGCATTGGACACAAATGAAAAGTTTTCAAGCAATAATATCAAATGTCCTACAGAATGTATACTTTTTACAGCTGAATCTGAATGAATATTCGGCACTCCTATTTTGGTGTTGCTACAAAACCTTCTGGTACATGTATTTACTTAGAGAATCACCAGAAATACTATATGGGGCAGATTTACTAAATTCATATGAAGGACTCAAAGTTTGATCGAATTTTAAAAAAGTTTTGAATTAAAATTTTCAAATGTTTTTGAAGGCCACTTCGATCAGTGAATTTTGAAAATTCGATTGAATCAAATGATTTGAATAATTTGAATAAAACTGCATCATTTGCACACATGTAAGTTTTTAGTCATTTATCCTACTCAGAACTTCTAAACACCAGGAAACTAGTTTGAGCAAACCTAACAAATAAGCCTGAAAGTAGAAAGATGAATTTAAAGCACAGGCAATTTTACCACATTAGATGGAATGCTATTTTCATTCTGTTACGTTAAAGAATGCTTACAGTGCACAATCACAAATCTTATATTATCTATTCATAAATATTTTAATTGCATTGTTGTTTTTCACCAGGGGCTGTCCTTTAGCATACTGCATTATTCTAGTGTGTTTTTATTTCTACTGCAATATAATGTTCCAGTCTTCCCAGCAAATGCATATCATTTAAAACTTCTGTGGCCAAATTAAATTAGGGAGTATATTAATTTATTAGTGGTAGCAGGTATAATCCACCCCTATTTGGCACATAAATAATAATAAAAAAAAAGAATCGCAAGCTATTTCAGCACCTTTCTACTTAGTTCCCATTAAGCGATTATTCTTACTTCATATGATGAACAGTTAAAAAGTACTGCGCAAATCATATTCTGTTTTGCAAAAAGCCTCATTGTTTGACAGAACAAATAAAATACATGCCTACTTGATACTCTATGTTAAGTTGTAGTGAAATAATGTGATTTTTATGCCACGTTAATCACAAATCAAATAGAGCAGTTTTTATTTCTATATCTTGAACATAATGGATGTGCTGTGCCGAACTGTAAAAAGGTTTATTTCCCAGCTGGATGCGGCAGCACAACTTATCAGAGTGCGCACTACTAGGTAGGCAGTGTTTTATTATGTAGATTTGTGTAATTTCCTGAAATATCCCACATATCAGGTTAATAGAGAATAGGAGACATGGGGGTATATTGTTTTGAAAGCAGATATTTGTGATTTCCTGCAGGGCTGAACATTCATTTACAATCAATATACAGTACTTGCAAGTGTTCCTGTGTACAGTAAATTTCTTGCACAAAACGTTCTACTGTTGTTCTAGTTAATAAAATAGGAAAAAATATATTTGTCATATAAAGAAGATTTTTTCAGGCTGTTTTAAGAATGGTAATTATCTACAAAAAAGCATATATTTTCAATATCAATGACCGCTATTTTTGCTTCTTGTTCACCAATCTGCAATTTCTCAATTAATTTTTTTGCAGTAATTTAATTGTATTTATCAGTATATTATCATAAATTTCCCATAAACTCAAGCATATCAAATAATTTGGGAGTTTTAGGGGCACATTTATTGAAGGTTGAATTTTTCTTGTCCAGCTTTTTGTTGTAAAAAATACGAAAAAATTACAGGAAAAAAATGCACCTTAATACTCCAGCTAAAACCTGTTATGTAAGTCATATAAAAGTCAATGGCAGATTTCCCCCTTTTACATGATTTTGTTGCAACTTTTTAGAATTTTTGATTTAGATTTTTTAGTAAATTAAAGGCATTCATGGTTAGAATTTTATTTTGAGTTTTGATAAATACCTCCTTTAGTGTTTAATTACTTTATTACAACAATGTAAAATGTGCAATATGTGTAGCATCTACCTTTGTATTTAAAAAACTAAACCCCCCTGCCAAAAGTCACCCTAAACTTGCAGGCAATGCTCCCCTCCCTGTGTTGTGCTTTAATATTTGTAAATTACAATTTTTTTACTTAATTTTGAATATATATATATATATATATACATATATATACATACATATATATACATACATATATTGCAATCTCAAATCAATCAATTAAAAAAAATCTATTTTTGTTATTTATATATATATATTTATATATGAGACTGCTGAAGCTATCACACCTATCGCCTCCCTGAATGATACTTACCATCACCTACTACGTTTGAAAGAACGGAAGATTGATCTCAAACTGCACAGTTTCTGACTTCTATAAGAGACAGCATATTCCTACGGGCTTCAGGATAAGGAATATACCCACTATTGGTCGAAATAATGCAGAATTCTGCAAATGCTGGTGCCAGATTTTGAACAAGTGCTCCCTCGATCTTATACTACTTGTTATAAAGGAGGTGACTAAGAACTTATCCGTGACCCATACCGAAATCACTGCATTTGAAACCGCTAACCTCCACACACTCATAACTGACCGGACTGGCAAGAAAAGCTCGAACAACAATTTATTCACTACACCGCTGAGCTAGAAAAGTTTAAGAGAAATAAAGTGCAAATCGTCCAGTCTGACTACCAGAACAGACGTTTCTACAACTGGCTTACGGGTGGGGAACAAACCAGACCGAGACCTCATAGACCATACAGACAACATATCAACTTTAGTGGCATAGATTCCTCACCATACTCCTCCTTTCCCTCAGAAAGCGACAACAGCTCTAGGAACCGTAACAGACCCAAAGACCATGCCTTTTCCAAATTTTTAATGTAGTATAAGCAGCACTACATGTTTCGAACCTCAGCGGGTCCTTCCTCAGGTGCAATAACTTATCATACTCCCAAACAGTGAATTTAAACCAGTGAATTACCCATAATCCCTTGAAACATCACTGTCAGCTCCATCTGGCTAGACAGATAATTGCAACAATTATAATTCATCAATGGAAACTATTGAAACAATCTATCCATTCAGCACCAATACATTGTAATGCTAAATCATATCCTTATATTGTTAAGTAGTTTGTTTCTCACCCATCGTATGGTGTAAATGTCCATTGTTATAACGTTCAAAGTTGATAATGTGTTCCCATTTCAACTGTAAATAAAGAAACAGTGTTTATATTTGTATTGTCATCATTATTACTCAACACTATTATAGTTTACACACATTTTATTCCAAAAAACATTTTAGACTCCAGGCCTCGTTCATTCCTAGAGGTTCAATGGATGACATTTTATCGATCCATTTTGCTTCACATTTCAACAGCCTGTTTTTTCTATCACCCCCTCTATAAGGTTTCTCCACCTGTTCCAATACCATCCATTTCAGGCTTGCAGCATTATGTTTAGCCTGATGGAAGTGTCTGCCTACCGGTGTGTGAGTTTTCTTATCTGTGGGATCAAAGTTACTAATTGATCTCTTATGTTCCCCTATTCTTATTCTCACTTTCCTTGAAGTCTGACCAACATATACACTCCCACATGGGCATTTTAGAGCATATACCACCCATTCAGAATTACAAGTGGAATAGTGGTGGATGGGGATTTTAAATCCTTTTAGTGGGTGTGTGATATAGTCCCCCTTTATGATTGAGTGGCAACTGCTGCAGTTCAAACATGGGAATGTTCCATGTTTTGGGGTACTCAGGAACCTAGTGGTACTCTTATACTCACAAATGTCGGCTTTCACCAGCAGGTTGGAGATACTTTTTCCTTTTTTATAGGAGAACAATGGTTTGTTTTTGAACAGTTTCCCAAACTTGTGATCTTGTTCTAGTATAGACCAGTGTTTTCTCACAACACTTTCAATTTTTTTGCTGAACTTTCCATATTCTGTCTGCTACATCTTTCATCTCTTTTTCCCATCTTTTTCCCACCTTCCTGCTTTCCCCCCCCCGACTCTCATTTCATCCAGCTTTGATCTATGGACACTGATCACTGTGACTTTCATACCTGTTGCTATGAATCCTTTGCTTAGCAACACACCAAAGTAGTACATACAAAACCTACGTGATGGTCCCCCCCCCTCCTGTTCTCAGTTCTAATTGCACCATACACATCCCTCTCCGTGATTAAATCCAATTGCACTACATGCAAATCCCTGAACTGACGATCGTGCATCATGATACCCTTTGGGCTAACGATCGCATCACATGATACTCTTGGAGAAAATAATGTATACACCTCTGCGATCTTCCCCCTATGCCGGGATATTAATCTACTATGATGCCCCGATTCGGATGAGGCCCCTTCAGCTTGATTTTATTACAATTTACCCTATTCAAAGCTAACTATGATGCTATGTCAGGTGTGAACCTGGGTTTCACTGACACATTGGATACTTTCACACAGAGTGCTATTATATGCAGCGCATGCATTATCTATTGTCTATTGTTTTCTCTCTGCTTTAAGATGTTAATTTACTTTGACACTCTATGCTGTTACATATGTTGCAAATCTGTGCTGACTTTGTTATTAGAAGTTTCCCTATCACTTCGATACTACACTACTCTGTAGAACTACACTGTTTTGTGTGTTTGACTTTCTACTTGTTGTTTATACTGTGTTTGTTATGCTAATGACGCAGAATTAACTCTCCCTTCCCGCCTCTTGGTGTTTAAATCTTGGTTGAGGTTTTTGCCGTGTAACTTTGACAAAGGCTAGTGCTATAGCCAAAACGTTAGTGTTTTTTCTAAGTAAATAATATTTTTTTTTTAATAAGTCCTGTGAGTGCGAGCTCTTCACTTGATTCCAGATTACTTTACTTGGCTGTGCACCCAGGAAACTTATTCTACAAAAAATGAGTTTTACAAATTGTTTCTGGTCATTTCTGACTGGGTGTGATGCATCAATGAGACTCCAATACAGACAAGTTACCAGGGGCTATTCATGGGGCAAGGGGTGGTTGCATTACAAGATTCACTCCTGTTATGAGACTGAAAAGACAGAAAATAGATTCAAATAACCCAGCTTTCAGTAACAGAGTGATGGGATCCAATAATTGAAATGATGTCTATGAGTTCTCTGACTTGTGTTACGTAGTGAGTTAGGTTGAAAAAAGACACACATCCATCAAGTTCAACCTCTTAACTTTTTTTTTAACCTGGCAAACTGCTAGTTGATCAAGAGAAAGGCCAAAAAACCTTATCTGAAGCCTCTCCAGAGGGGGAAAAAATCCTTCCTGACTCCAAAATGGCAATCAGACTAGTCCCTGGAGCAATTTGTACTATGAGCTATCTTCCATAACCCTGTATTCCCTCACTTGCTAAAAAGCCATCCAACCCCTTCTTTAAGCTATCTAATGTATCAGCCCATGGGACTGATTCAGGGAGAGAATTCCAAATCTTTACAGCTCTCACTGTAAAAAAAACCCTTCCGAATATTTAGGTCGGAATGGGTGACCTTTTGTCAGCTGGAAAGACCTACTGGTAAATAAGGCATTAGAGAGATTATTATATGATCCCCTTATGTATTTATACATAGTTATCATATCTCTCCTTAAGCACCTCTTCTCCAGAGTGAACAGCCCCAATTTGGCCAGTCTTTCCTCAAAGCTAAGATTTTCCATACCTTTTACCAGCTTAGTTGCCCTTCTCTTTACCCTCTCTAATACAATAATGTCATGTTTGAGTGATGACAACCAAAACTGTATGGCACATTCTAGATGGGGTCTTACAAGTGCTCTATAAAGTGGAAGAATGACCTCCTCCTCCCGTGACTCTATGCCCCTTTTAATATAGCTCAGTACTTTATTTGCCATTGATGCTGCTCACTGGCATTGCTTGCTACAGCCAAGTTTATTATCTACAAGGACTTCAAGGTCCTTTTCCATAATGGATTTGCCTAGTGCAGTCCCATTAAGGTTATAAGTGGCTTGGATATTTTTACATCCCAGGTGCATGACTTTACATTTATCAACATTGAATTTCATTTGCCCAGATTGCCAGTTTGTCAAGATCTGTTGTTCAAGTATTCATTTTGGGGGTATAGTTTTCCTTTAAGGAACTGAAATTGGCTGCATGGAAATTGTGCAAATAGCTGCAATCTCCAAAATTAAGCACAAAGACCTGAATCAAATATAATCTTTGTTAGGCTACACTCTATTCAAAAGGGGCTTTGTGTTTTATACACCACTCTGAAAAATGCAGCACACTGGGATGCAAGCACCTTGCCAAATGAGAACTAAGGGGCCTGCGCTTGCACCCCATAGTACTTGTATCCTAGAGGTTATAAATTATACTTTGCAGATGTAAGCCTCAAGTCTAAAATACAACATAAATAGTATAGCAGTACTAGTGAAACCCATTTTAAAATCAGGATACTCTAGAGATTGGAAAATTCAAGTTGCAGCACTCATCATTTTGGAAGGGTGTTGGTCATGTACTTGCTGCAGAAAAAAACTAAGTGCAAAAACTAACCATACAAGAGGAGATATGATCATTTCAATGATGAATGGTGGTAAGAGTGATTGTTCAGAAGAAAGAACAATAAGGCATTAACATAAATATCACATCAACATCTTGAAAATGAATGCTTTGTCCGAAGAAATGCTACTGTATATGGACTCGCATGCATTTAAGCGTCATAGTCAGGAAGCCTTCATAATTCGCCACTATTGATGTATCCCTATTGTCGTATTGTCATCTTATTGTTTGTCTGAGCAAATCCAACCTCATTGTATCTGATCAATTACACAACAATAACTGTCATGTGGGGTGTGTTTTAATTGTTCTTTGGATGTGAATGAGTCTATAAATATTTGATATTACACAACAATAACGGTCATGTGAGGTGTGTTTCAATTGTTCTTTGAATGTGAGTCTATAAATATTCAATATACAAAACTGAAATTTATAATGTTTTTTCTGTGATTTGTTATTTAAATTACAAAATAGACTTTAGTTGATGCCATTTCAAAAAATATTGTAATTTTATGAAAGAATGATATTTTGTGAAAGGGTACACTATCGAAAAAAATAATCCTTGCAGCTTAAGACTTTGGTTTACTGTTTTGGTAGGTTCAGCAGCTAGAACCATGTTATCCATATCTGGTTTATAGATAGTTATGATTTGCTGAAAAAAACATGTCATATTATTACCAAAGTAGTAAAACAACAATGACTTTCCATGGATAGAAAGCCAACTCTTGCTGGAACATTTATGAGCCAACTACAACAACAAAGAACATTGCAAACATTATATAATGCATGTTTTGGAGAAATAGCCTCTTTTCGTCAGGGAAGGCGAACCTACCAGATTTGTGAATTGTGCAAATAAATACACACAAGCTCCATTATAAAGGTATTTGCAATTAATGCGCCCAGCACAACCCTAATAATGGCCTGTCTCTAGTTAGCAGTATGATACTTAGCATTGGCACCAGATTGAATAAGATGTAATGTCTTGCAGTATCTCCTTTAAAGGGGAGTTTCACCTTCAGAACATAGTCTAAATTTGAATAGCTCCAGTCAGAAGAAAGATTTTTTTGATTTATCTTTATTATTTTAAATGGATAGTTTTGAAGCTGTAGTCAAGAGAGCTGTGGCTCTCTCCTCTGCTCTCTGCTGCCTCTCAGTTAGGGATCACCGACACAGCTTTTCACTCTGCCCATTCTGGAAACTGACACTGATCTGGAACTGGATGCCTCCCTTTTCCTGCTTCATTTGCATTTAATTTATCCTATTGGCTAAATATGGCCAGCCAATTCCATCAAAGATATGCAAACAGGAAGCATGCACAGAGCCAGTTCAAGCCCCTGGCTGGGAAATTCCCTACAGATAGCAGAGAGCACAGAAGAGAGAACTTTAGTATGGGTGGTCTGTGGCTTAGGTCTGTAGCTTCAAACTTAACATTTAAAATAATAAAGATAATTTGCAAAAATATTTTTTCTCACATGGGCTATTCAAATCCCTTTAATAACAACTGGTTTCAAGTATAATCATTGACAGCAACCAATCAGCAATCACTGTAAGTAGACTAATAAAAGCAAATATCCAGCTGGTTGCTTTAGGTTACCACACTGGGTCAAGTTTTTTGTGTGTTAATAAGTAAGCTCCACTGTGAAATAAAATCACAGTTTGGTGTGTCCACGAATAACCACTCTCTTCTGCAAAGAACTAGTTTAAAAACATGTTGGTATTTATATATGGATTTTGTAACCCTTCTCACAAGACAAAATGGATCATATTTTATTTCTATTTACTATTTATTTATTTGTATTATATATTTATGTATTTTGTTTTATTTGAGTATTGATGTATTAATATTAAAAAATAAAATAATGTACTTTTGACTAGCAATCTATCATCTATAGATCTAGCTCTCATCTATTTATGTTTCATCTACCTACCTTCTATCCTTAAATATGTCTGCCTAAATATTTCCCCTTAATGGAAATAATACCAATATGAAACAGATTATAAAAAGCATAAATTAAAATGTATTTTAATATATTTTTTTAAACAATTTATCTGTTCATTCTCTCCATTATTGAGATAAATAACTATAGTGCCCATTCCTTTAGTTGCTTTTATCTATTTCTGTATCTGTAGACCAATAATAATGCTCACTAAATAAATAAGTAAAATGTCAAGTAACAGAGCTTACATTATAATCAGTCTTCTGAAACCTGCTTCAGTAAAGATACAATACATAAGCAGCACATGATACCTGTCATTGGCCGTCCAGTAATCTTTACTCAAACTGTGATTCATGAAGCTGAAAAAAATGATTTGCCTAAAAAATTAATAATATTCACACTGCCTGCAAAATCTCTTAATTCTCGTCACATGTGCCAGAGTATTATGACTGTGTGCTGTCAGATTCTAATGATGAAAATTTAATTTTTTCTGCCTTTGTATGGTGTGTTTGAGAACCTATAGGTTGGAAATAATTCCCAAGCTAAATTTTACCTGACAGAATTAAACTGTTTTATTACATTCCCATTCTACCTTCTCTTTTATTGCTTTTTATTAACACCATTTCTCTTAGACAAAACAAAATCTTTAATGAAGTTTGACATAAACCACATTAGGTGCATTGGTGAACCTCATCTTGATTGGATTAAAATCTGCAAATCTGAGGGCCCAAAGAATCATGTGTCAAGATGAAGGGGATTAAGAACCAAGCTAATTTGTTTTTAAAGCATGGCAATACTTAAACATAATTTGTCTATTTGAAAAAATGTGGATATATTATGATTTGCAGAAATATCTTGTCTATAACTTGACAGAATACAAAAAGAAAATAAAAGCCATAATATAAAAATGATAAATTGTTTATCATTCATTCATTTTGTCAGACAAGTCATATAAAAGAGCAGTTTACCATGTACACAAAACAATCTTTCTTTGTATATTTGAGGTATGAGGGGAACTACAGATATATAAAAATAGTAACTGTAACAACCATCTCATTTTGATCTATAAAGGCAATACAACAGGACACCCTTACAAATATTAATAGATGGAAATATGGTAGCAGACTGGTATTCAAGGGTGTTCTTTCTAAATGTAGTCTTTTTATATACAGTATATCATCTGAACCCATGTAATGTAGCACTTGAATTTGATCTTAGTGACAATTTTGACATGGTATAGAAGACCCCAGGAACCAGGTAGCAGTTAGAAATTAGAATGAAAAATAAATGTTATCAGGCGGTCATTTATAAAGTATACACAGTGCATATTTATTCGTTAATGGTTGTATTCCCCTTGCCTTTTCCTGAAAACTAATATATTGCACCGCTCTGTCTATCTTTCCATTTTTTTGCGAATTTGCATTGTGAATAACATAGTAACATAGTAAGTTAGGTTGAAAAACAACACACGACCATCAAGTTCAACCTTTTTACATTTTTTTTAACCTGCCTAACTACTAGTTGATCCAGAGGAAGGCAAAAACCCCCATCTGAAGTATATCCAAATTGCTAAGAGGGGGAAAGATTCCTTCCTTACTCCAAAATAGTAATTGGACTAGTCCCTGGATCAACTTGTACTATGAGCTATCTTCCATACCCTATATTCCCTCCCTTGCTAAAAAGCCATCCAACCCTTATTAAAGCTAATGTATCATCCAGTATGACTGATTCAGGGAGAGAATTCCACATCTTCACAGCTCTCACTGTAAAAAACCCCTTCCGAATATTTAGGTGGAACCTCTTTTCTTCTAATTGGAATGGGTGACCTTGTGTCAGCTGGAAAGTCCTACTGGTAAATAAAGCATTAGAGAGATTATATATATATATATATATATATATATATATATATATATATATATCCATGCACAGTTTATAAATGAGCCCCATTAAGTTTTCCTGATATTTTTTGGAATGTAGAAACCCATTCAAGCACAGGAGAACATACAGTATAAATGCCTTCCAGACAGGGACCTGGGATGCCAAAGCCTTTTTCGCATAGACCTGATGGAAAATGCTTCCTTAAAGGATAACTAAACCCTAAAAATGAATATGGTTAAAAATGCATATTTTATATACTGAACTTATTGTACCAGCCTAAAGTTTCAGGATCTCAATAGCAGCAGCAATCCAGGACTTGTCAAACAAACTTGTCACAGGGGATTGCCATCTTGGAAAGTGTCTGCAACATTTTCAGTGGGCTTTGAGCAGCTGTTGAGAGGCTAAGCTTAGGTGTTGTCCCAAAATATCATAGAGAAAATGAGATTTGTCTGTAATATGAGCTGATGCTACAAAGCTGATGCACTTTGATGCTAGTTGCACTGATTTCTGTGCTGACATGTAGTAATTAGTGATGGGCGAATCTCCCGAGATTCGCTTCGCTGACAAATTCGCGAATTTCCAGAGAAATTCGCGAATTGGCGGAAAATTCAAGAAACGGGTTGCGGGACATTTTTGACGCGCGTCGCGGCAACTTTGGCGTGTCGTTTCCGGCGCGCGATGTGTCATTTCTGGTGCGCGGCGTGCCGTTTTCGGCGCGTCTCGTCAAAAAACGACGCGCGACTTGTTTTTCCAGCGAATTTTCGCTGGCGATTCTCAAATTTATTCTCCAGTGGCGAATCGCGCGAATTCGCCCCTGGCGAATAAATTCGCCCATCACTAGTAGTAATTATCTGTATTAAGTACTAATCAGCCTTATATTGTGATATTTTCATTCTGTATGAAAAGTTCATTCTGTGTTAGTCCCAAAGCTCAGTAACTGAGAGCAGCACAGAACATGTGCAGTGAATTAGCAGAAATAAAAATGGGGAGCAACAGGGGCATATTTGGAGACGCTGATCTGATTTTTTTTTGTCATTCTCTATGATACACATGAGTTAGTTGCCTTTATATTTTGCTCCTTTGACTAAATTTGATTGGCTGCACATCTTCTGTAAAAAATTTTGGAGTTTCTTTTTTAGTGAATGGGGTAGACAGAACATTGGAAAAACTTAAGCAGATTTTCAAGAAACCACATTAGTGTGTATTTCAAATACAGAAACACCCTAAGACAGAAGTTTGAAAATCCTAAAGAAACTAGTGATGAATGGGCAAATCTGACCCATTTCGCTTCACCTACAATTTTCGAAAATGACTAAAATTTGCAAAGCAAAATGCATTGAAGTCTAAGGGTGTCCACCAGATGTTTAATGGCAAAATTTATGTTGCCTGTCATTTTTGCATCGAAACTCAGAAAAAAAATTCACTCCCAACACATGAAAAGCAATGTGGTCTATACTGTCCAGTGTAGTGAGTAGTGCTCTGATCTATACATTGGGGAGACCAAGCAAACGCTCTTTAAGAAAATTGTCCTGGTAAATATTTTAACTGTGTGATCATGTTAGGTCTTGTCATTCACTTAGCTTATCTAATATTGAAATATAATATTCTATGACAGGGAAAATGTCTGATTTCCATGTAAGTCATTAACAGATTACCTGCAAAATTTATGTTATGCATGCCTAACAAATCAAGAATAAAAGCATATAAAAAGCTGTCACTTGAGCCGAATTACTCATTCTCTCCCACGTTAAAAGCATTTTGCTTAAAACTGACCAAAGAATTTTAAATATCTCATTACATGCATGTGTCATTGCTTTTGTAATCACCTTGATTTAAATTTGCCATAATGGCTCATTTTAAAGAAGATGCTGAAAGAAAAAAAAATGTGGGAATGACATTCTAAGAGAAATAAATTCAATTCCTTATGGGAACTTTTAAGATTTAATTAGACATCTTTATTTTTTCATACATAGTTTTTTCATCAATACATTTACTAAGATCAATTTAATTCATTTTGGAAAGGAACAAGACACTTTTTGCATCTTATTTGTAAAAGTGATGAATCCCAGAACCAAAATATTTAAATTTATTGGACAGATTTTGGATTTATTATGAAAATTTTTAAAATGTAACCACAACAGCTGGTAATTTACAGGTTTTTGCAAGGGCTTAATTGCACAAATTTTGGAGCTGAGATAAGAAAAGATGTATTGTGACATATGTTTTACAAGAAGATTTAGTAGGCATTATAGTTTAAGTGCCCAATGGTAGCTAAGGAGCCTTTCATAAAAATAAAAAAATGTGAAAAAGAAGGACAGGGTTCCTTAAATTTAATTATTTAAGTGATTGATATAGAATAGGAAAATGTAAATTAACTACACTACACAGTTATAAATTAACTATATTATTATATTATTTGAGCGTAGCAATCAAATAGTCTTTGGCAAATCCTTATCCAGACCAGTTGTTAGCCCATGTATAGGGCCACATTTATGCCATCCCCACCAAAGGCCCTGCAGAAGTCTGCATTATAATTTAATTGCTGGTCAATGAGGACAAGTGATTGGCTCAGACAGATTTCATCTAGTATGTGGATGGCCAACTCGGTAAAAGATCCCATTGTGTATATGGCAATATTTGCATTCATATGGCCAATTTCAAGGAATGTACATTTAAGTTGTGTCCCTTCATTAAATGACAGTATCAGCATGTGTAGGGGCAATTTCAATGACAATTTACAATTTTTACAAATGATGACATCCATAATGAAGATTGAACTGCTGTTTTTAAGTTCTCCACAGTCCCATAGCTATACAAGACTCATTAAAGGAGTCCCCTCCTTGCACTTCTATATATTTGCACCTGGCACCAATGTTTATATTCTGCCTCCACTTGTTGCAGGCAACCCTCTAAGGTGGCAGTAGTTCCAGGGTTCCATGACTGCTAGCATCAATTAAAGCAACGACTTTGCTCCTAAAGCTAATCTCTGGAATTGACAGCATCTGAAGATTTTTAAGACAACTGTGTACTTTAGCAATGAAGCAAACAAACAACCGCACATACTTTGGACACAACTGAGGCTGCACTCATAAATTATACCCAAATAGAGAATTTTAGATCAAACAAATCAGATAATTATTATGAGGACCAATGTAATATCTCAAACATGGCATATTACTACTGACATGGGAATTTGTCCTGTTTTTCTTTGCTGAAGAATTTCCATCAAAATTTGCAAAACGGCGAAAAGTTCACAAAACGCATTGAAATAAATGGGTCAAAATTATTTTGACACCAGTGAACATTTGTATACATGCGCCTATTTTGTCCAAATGCATTAAAGTCGATGGACGTCCTAATAATTTTGACGCACAATAATTTTTATGAGGGCGACTATGCTGACGTGCACCCACATTTTTTCGACAGAGTGGATTTTTCACCGGCTAATTTTCACCACAGTTTTGTCAATTTATTTGCCGTGGCAAAATTCTGAAATCTGATGCAAATTCATGCCTGGCAAATTTATTTGCCCATCACTACATATTATCTTTATAGAAACTAAGGTAAGTCCGATTTCTCGAAAAATTAATACGATCATTATTTTAATCGAATTCGATCAAACTTCGATCATTCCACGTGAATTTCGTAAATCGGCCCCGGGGCTACTTCGCCAGATTGAACCTACCGAATTGTAATAGAAGCCTATGGGAAGCTCCCCATAGTTGTCTGAGGCTAAGTCCTGCTCGAATCATACAAATTTCCCGATTTTTTCAAGGAATGGAACGATCGATATCCGATCGTACGAATTCATTAAGAAATCATATAGCTAGCAAAATGATAGCCTAAAACAATTCAATAAGCATTCGATGGTTGAATACTTATCGAATTTCAAATTTGGTTGAACTAATTTTGGATAATAATAGTAAATTTGCCCCTTGGTGTTCCTTACAAAAAGGAGGCTTTACTTAAGACTTCTGCGGTGCACACACATTTCCATTAGACACTTCTACTTAATGATCCTATTAACATCAATATAAATTTGAGATTAAAGTGTTTTTGAAAGGTGATGTAATTTAAAATAAATTAGTTAGTTCTAACAGTATGCACTGAACTTAGTGAATCATAAACCTGGGAATTAAACGGAAATTAATTTCCCAAACTATTATCTAAAACAGAATATGAATTTCCATAGTGATAGAAAGAAGTAGATACTTTATTAACTCTCAGAGAAAACACATGGATTTAAGTAAATGATTTTCCTGATAATCTGCCTAACATACAGTAAAAACCAGTTTACATTGCAAATATAAGATATTTAAAAGCAAAATACATTACTTTAACTTGTTAAAGGCTCGATGCCTCAGATGTGTGTCCTATTGGAAGAGGCAATGCACTTGTTTAAAAAAAAAAAAAAAATCTAGTTTATTAATGCCGTGATGCTCATTTTATGCTCTACTCTATGTGACTTTTCCTTTAACCCAAGAAACAGTGCTGTAATCCCCAATCCTACTTATAATCCCCATTAGTATGAAATAGAAATCACCTAGAAACTTAAACACTAACCCAGTATTCCCAGCAAACTCTACAAACTCTGTTAGCAAACCTTAACAGGGCACACACAAGCTGATCCCCTTTAATTTGCCTGGATTTGCCAAGTATTATTGTTACCTGCAGGCACAGTAGACAAGTACCTGTAGTACTCATAACACAAGATACGTTGGCTAATATATAATAACTGTTTAAACAGACGGGAAGTCCAGGGCCCACTGGCACCTCGATGGCCTGCAAACCCCCCGCATACCATAATTAATTTTGTTTAGTTCACTTATTAGTTGTTGCAGCAGAGATCGGGCCAAGGGAAGGTTAGAGAAGAGTGAAGCACCAAGGGTGGTCTTGAAGCACCAACAGGTCTGGGTCAATGGGGCTCAATGTCTTTTTTCCCCTATTTCAAAATGGCCCAGACAAACTACACTGGCTTTAATTGATCTATATGAATTGCATGTCACAATGAAAGGGTATCAACATATTAATTTCCTCCATGGTACAAAAAAATAACTCATGCTGACTGTCAGTAAAAGAAAAGCCTCAATGACTGCAGAACTGAACTGACAGAAAGCATGTTAGATTAAGAAAAAGAATATAAGGAAGAAAAAATGTTTATAAACCATACACACAATATTTAGTTTTTTCTAGGTGGAATACAGATACATCATGTCAAATACCTGTAGATTCACAGACTGTCTGTGTCTGTGGCTAAAATATTGCAGTGTGCTGTGATATAAACAGTTTTAAATACAGGTCACAAGCATTCTGTGCCTTATTTGCTGGTCTTTTTTTCAAATGACCCAAACTATTTGCAAGAACCACATATCACTTTTTATCTCAAGACAAAATGGTTAACTGCTCCCTCTGCCTCTCAGAATAAAATGAAAACCCCCTTTAATTGATATAAAAAAGCATTGTTGTACAGTATTTTATTAATACACTTTAGCTGAGACTATACCACTGTTTTATTAAGATTTGCTTATCTCCAACAAAGGGCTGACACTACAAAAGAGATGATATGAAACAAGCAGAGTGAGACACCCTTTTTTAAGGTTTCTTAGAAGGTATGAATTTGCTTTTATGATTTTTTTCCCCCTTGCTCCATGAAGCTCTGACAAACCTGCAGAGGCAGTCGGATGTGTGTATAACAGCACTCGAGAATTTAACTTAAATCTGTAATTTTTCTGCAGCATTTCCTCAGAGAAATTAGCTATTCTATTCACTGCATAAATTTTCAGGTTTTGCTAGCACGACACTGAGGGTGTTGAATTTTTTATGACAAAAATGCTGTAATAATTGTTGAACAGATGTAAGTGTTTGAGAGTGGGCTCTAACAGACCTTGTGAAACCTCTATTAGTAATTTAACCCTGTCATCTCCATAACAACATAAGGACAGGCTCCTGTCATGCAGCTTATTTCTTGAGAATTTCTTTTTTGATTCTAAAGAAGCTTATAAGCCAAAAGCAATCATCTTTATTTTATTCTTATGTCAAGGAGCTATCTGTACAGCTAACATTTTTCTTGAGCATTGTATTCAAAGACCTCACTCCACATACTGCTAAGGAATTCTTGTAATGCATTGGCAACAAAACTCTGGTGGCTACTTTGCTTTGTGGCCAGATTACATTTGCAAAGCATTGTCCACTGATCTAGAAGGGGAATAGTTAATTATGTATGTTATAAATATTACAGCTTTGTTGGTATTTGAAATAACTAACTGATGAGCTGATTTGCAGGCAATGTGCAGGTATTTGGTAACTATTTAGGTTGAAAAGGGAAAATTAGAATATATTATTATCTAAACAATTGCTGAGATGGATCACCAGATTGCCGAAGACCATATCATGGAATATAATTATTTTTCACCAAGAGTGAAATTTGGAATTTCCTAAGAATTGAAGTAAAATCAAAGGAAGAGGGAGATTATCACAAGAAAAAAATGCCAATTTGTCAGGAGTGGAGCAGCACAGCAGACCAAGTGGTAACTCTAATGTTGCCATCATGCCCACTTGAGGTGCCTGCCATGGACATTGCTGTCTAAGTAAAAGTATGTAAAGCTTTCCTGGGCTAGTATAAGCACCAAGGGTTAAAGAGTCCAGCTATTGAGGGATTGAGCATGGTTACACTGCGACCTACACACAAGGGCAGGGCCTTCGCCATGTGGAAGCTATCCTTTAGGAGGTAGTATAACTATAACACCCAGGCAAACTGTACAATAATGGATGAAATGGGTGCCAGGAGGTTTTTTACAACAAAAAGGTAGAGGTTTATTAGCATAAGCAATGTCCCCAAGTTTAGTACTCACACAGGAACATCCAGAGGAAATAGTAGAAGTGTACACAGCTGTAGTTGAGATATTAGCAGAACTTTCACACACACTTCAATAAGGTGATTATTCCTCAGAGTCCGATTAGCTAAGGGTACATCCATTCCATACAACCATCCTTCTGCTGCAATGTGCATGCCCGGAACACCAGTGTAAGGCCGGAAGCCGCCGCTAATCCTAATCCCTACCACCTCTATGTCCCTGGACTAAAAGCATCACAGGGGAAGCTTTGTAGGAAGATCTCTTCCTGCTACCACCCCTTGTTGGAACACACACTGTTCATACTAAATAATCCTAACTGCCTTTCTCTCTCTAGAGAGACTATAACAGCACTACCCTGCACTTGCTATCCCTCATTCACAGGGTGGCCTGGTCCCTGACTTACCCACTAAAGGTGCTGGTCCCTTTAGGGTGACGTGGCTTTACTGGGGCCTTCCTGCTCCCAGGCTCAATGGCACATCCAGTCGATCCAGACACCAGCAGCCAAAGAGGAAGTGGCCACTCCTTTCCAGCACTATAAAACTTTGTGGCAGGAAATGGTCATTACACTCTGGGCTGTAACTAATGGTTAGAAGCATGCACTTGAAACAAAACCTTCTGCCTAGGAACAGAGATCAGGTGCCAAACAGAAACCTATGGATCGCTACAAGTAACATACTTTATCTTTTCTGGATTCAATTAACACAGATTTTTGTGGGAAGCATTTACTGTAGGTTGGAGACTGATGGTCGACTGTAAACTAATTTTAAAAAATAATTTTGAAACCATTAAACATTTTTATGCATCTCGGAAGGTTGTTTAAAATTATGTTTTTTCATTCACTATCCCAAAATCAGTTTTTTTGGTGAGCATCTTATTTGATTCAAGATTTCCGTATTATGGATGTACTGTGCCAACTGAAATCTGTAAAAAAATAGATGCTTTTAGCATCTTAGCTATGTGAATTTTCCATTTGTCTTAATCTCTTATTGTTCTAATTCGTTTTTCAGTAAAAGAAATATACAAAATCAGGAAACAGAAAACAGTTATATATAAAATATAGATTTGTATTTTTCATTAATATAAAATGATATCGGAAATTATACAGGGATATGTGTGTGTTTGTTTGAAAGGATGAGCAATGCCTTCACAAATTCAAATTCATATGTTATAATACTAATACATACATTTTATAACTGTATTTCAATAACTATACTAAATGCAGTTCATGTCCCTTTCTCTGTATTTCCCATGAAACTCAGTTTTATGGGATGCAGCTGCACTCAGGCACAAAGAAAAATGAACCTGTTAATGTGGCATTAGGACCAAGACAATAAGAAAAGTAACTGATGTATAGTTATGTTTTGATAGAGATGCTGTCTGTCATGTTACATTGTAGAAACAGCCTTTTTTATGGTGTCAGAATGAGGGAGCTGTATTTAAGTGCCAGCAGCAGATCTTAGGTTTCTCTACCTCATTACTATGGACTGTAACCTAAAAGAACAATCTAGTCTAGAGAATATCTGTCCTGCATGAGGGCAATGTACTAAATGGTCCTCCAGTAATTCTTCTCTTTTCCTTTAATTTTCTTAGGGGAGAAGGCTAGGCTCAGAGAAAATTTGCAATTTTTACAGTTGCTCGTGAATCTGGCGATGAACTTAAACCTTTAACACCAATCTGTACTCATCAGATGTTTTGTGGTCCAGCCATTAAATGCATTGCAGAATTCTGGGAGATATTGCATTTCCCCAGTTACTATGCCAAAATGTATAGGTTTTGAAGAACATTAACAACAACATGTGGTGTAATGTAATGGCAAATCACCACACAGTTGCACAAAGAGTTGTAATAGGTTAACAGAGTATTTCATTTTCAAAAAAGCTTTCATACTTTCAAATACTAATTTTTACTGTCATGACCAAAGCTTATTTTTCATTATTATTGAATTGGGTCTGATTTAGGACCAGACTCATGAAATATGTGGATCAAACCAAATATCTGTTGAGTAGGCAATCTTCCACCACACAAATAAAAATGAAGAATATATTTATGTCATAAATAGCTGTACGTGTTTCATTTTACAAACACCTAGTGGGTTATTTACTAAAACTCAATTTTTATTGGTCCTGGTTTTAAAGGGGAAAACACAATTATTTCTAGCTTCATAATATCCTGAGGGTACTAAAAGTCTGAATCTGAAGATACTCCATCTCAAACCTGCTGAGGTCATGTAGAAATCAATGGCAGATGTCCCTTTACAAATGGAAGCTATTACAATCTGTGCTGGATTTCGTATGATGATCCTAATAATTTGTGGTTTTTGGCAGATAAGCCAAATGATTCAGAGTTTTCAGGCATAAAATACAAAACAATTTGTACGAGCCAAATTTTTTCCTGATTTTATAAAGTCTCTTTCTGCACAGAATAAGACAAATAAGGTGTTGTTAGAAGTTGAGGTGGGTAAGAAAAGGCATGCTTTTAAGGCTTTCAAGTTAGCTGGGACAGCCAAATCATTTATAAGGTACAAGGATGAGAAGAAGCAAAAAGCTCAGATTCTGAATATAGACTTTTCGTCTGTCTACACAAATAAGGAACCAGCTAATGAAGGTTTCCTTATTAACAGTCCCAATTCTAATAATACATATAATGATGCATGGTTCACACATGATGAAATCCAAAAGATACTAAAACATGTTAAGATAAACAAAGGTCCAGGGCCCGATGGGATTCATCACAGGGTACTAGGCAAGCTTAGCTCTGTGATTGCCAAACCTCTCGACTTAATTTTTCAGGATTCATTGAGGTCTAGCATCAGGG
>CM044446.1:65322548-65334163 GCA_024363595.1 Xenopus borealis
CCGATGGCGTGGCGGGTGTCCCTGCCGCACGACCACTAGACCACAAGGTTTAGCTTTTCTTACAGCAGGGGACCAGAGACCCTTGCCATAGCTGGGATTGAACCTAGGTTCCTAGCTCTGCAAAGCTAAAATAACACAACATATGTATATTTTATTTTATCCTATTTATTTTGTATTGTTGTTTAAAGAGCAACAGCATCACTCTTGCGCTCATGATAAAGACAGAATATCAGTTGTAATTAGACACATTTAAATAGGATGTAGCATGCCATATCATATACAGTGCAAAGCTGCTGATCTCAAAGATCTAGTGATCAGGGACTCAATAAGACTTCTGTAAACTCCTAGCCCTAGCCCTAGCACTTGCAACTGTTACATAGCTCTATTAATTCCACATACAGTAGTTGCAGTGGAGTTTATGGGTTCAATTCAGTTCAAATGTTAAGATTAAGTTAAAATTAAGATGTAAAATCCAGCTTGGATATCAATTACAGTGAAATTTGGAGAAACCCATCTGCAAGGCACTCCTTCAAAACAAAAACAGAAATGGCAGTTGGCAAGACACAGTTTCTGACTGCCAGAAAGGTTGTTGAAGTGGGAGTAGGACTCAAAAATGCAACATCTGGTATTACAGATAACTGGATATATATCTAGGGAAGACAACCTAGATTCCCTTGCCTTGTCCAGAGGGGAAAAACATGTATAGTCAATCTAACTATCTGCTCCTTAACTTGAAGCATTTAAGTGTCCACTTACTGTATATTGAGATATCCACTGCTGGAAAAGCTGTTCATGATCAAATAGGCAATTTAGACAGATTTAGTGATGGACGAATTTATTCGCCAGGGCCGAATTCGCGGCGAATTCCCGCGATTCGGCGCTGGCGAATAAATTCGCAAATCACCAGCGAAATTTCGCCCAAAAAAACGAGTCGCAAACGACGCGCCGAAAATTACGCGACGCGTCGTAAACGACGCGCGTGAAAGTTAACGCGACGCGCGTCAAAAGCGTCCCGCGACTCGTTTCGTGAATTTTTATAGAATTTCGCTAATCTTTAGGCAAAGCGAATCGCGGGAGATTCGCCCATCACTAGACAGATTGTTAAATAAAATATGTTTTAAATAATTAAAATATAAAATGTGTTTGCCCTGACCTTCTACAAGTGGTGTGTTTGCTTCAGAAACACTACTATAGTTATAAAGTACAATATTTCATTCAAAGGAGAAAAGGCTCAAGTTACATAACAGATAAGCTCTGCAGACTATAATAGGGTTCTATTGAGCTTATCTGCTATTTAACCTGCAGCCATTTTTCAATTGCCTCTATTGTACACAGAAGTTGGTTGATTGGGATTCTCTCATGAGAATCATGTTAATATTACTTGTCCAGCAGAATCCTCCATTGAAATCTGTTTTTTCAAATGAACAGATTTTTTTTTAATTTGGGGCTAGACATGTTGCTAGTTTCCCAGGTGCCCCCAGGCATGACAAACTTCAGTCCCTCTTTATTGTGCCACTGCAAGTGGGAATGATATCATACCCTCTCTTCCTCCCCTCCCAACAGCCTAGAAACAAAACAATGGGAAGGTGACCAGATAACAGTGCCCTGACACCTGCATTGTTAAAAATGCTCCCATGCCTAGTGGTAGATATGAGAAGTCCAGCTAACCCAAGTCATAACAACTTCAGTTTGTTTCACTGAGTAGGAGAAACAATAGCTTATCTGAAAGCAGTTTCATTGTGGAGTGTTGGCTTTCTTTGAAGGCACATGACCAGGCACAATGACCTGAGATGGCTGCCTTCACACTAATATTACAGCTAAAAAATACATGTATTGGTTACAAAATAAGATTTAAATGGTAGAATGAATTACTTGCATTGTAAATATTGTAATTTAGTAATAAAAATATACAGGGAAAGCCCTTTAAATACACAATAGTCACATTTTTAAAAGAAACAGATCAGTTCTACCAGTGCAGGGTAACAGTACATTATATTTTAAATACTTTTAGATGATCCTTAGTCCACCACTTTGATTTAGTCAATCCATATCTAGCCCTTTGGTGACAGAGCCAAGTAAACAAATCCTTACATGCAAGCTGTGTTTTAAACTTTCACAGCTAATATAGGACCCCTTCAGCGTGCAGTATTCCCATGAATATGAATGGGAGCACACAAAAAGCATTGGGAAAAGATGATCGGTAAATAAAGTTGCTTTTTAACAACAAAGCTGTGGGTTTGGGGCATTACACTTGGGCCAGAGATGTGGAGCGGTGAGTGACCTGTTTGTCATTGAATACATATTGAAAACTATGAATTAAGTGACAGATCGGGGGCATGTGCACCCGGACCCACCCGAAACAAGGGTGGGCGTTGTATTAAGTAAATGAGCCTATATTTAAAAATTTACAAGTCTAATGTAGTTGAAGGATGTGAGCACACCAATGTATGGTATATTTCTGTGTTTTAAACTTGCTTGCAAAGTTCCAGCTCATCAGATATCTCACCTGTACTTTCTGTATACAAGTGTTAGAAATGTAGTCACAACTGTGGTTAGAAATGACAGTGGTGTAATAAACTGGTCAGTAAGCTGATCAAACATATCCTATACTATACATTGTATTTCTATACTTGATTGTGACTCTCTGCATTTCTAATTGTACTAAGTGAATTCACTCAACTCAGCTGTCAACACTGGTTCTCGGGTCAAGTAACTGTGCAAAGTATAATCAATTCAACTGATTGTGAGGGGCTGTCTGCGAACCTCTGATATACATATATATTGAACATAAATGTTCCAATTACATGATTCAAACAAGCAAGAAATGTAATATGTAATTTGTATTTCAGCTTCATGATGAAAAACACAAGTGTATTAGAAAGAAAATTACTTTGTCTTTCTCTTGTCAGTTGAATATTTCTGCCTTTTCATTTAGGTGACCAATTGTCCATAGTACTTTCCAGATAATATCTAATCTTTAACATCCTTCCCTAACACAGAGTAACTTAGAATGAAAAAGACATTAAGTTCACCCTTTAATGTATATATAAAATCTTGATCTTCAATTTGCCTCAAAGGGGAAAAATAATTCCTGATGTCAAGATGCCAGTGTACTAAAAGCCATTTCAATAACCCTGTATTTTCTCACTTGCTAAAAAGACATCCAATCCCATTCATGAAGCTATCTAATGTATCTGTGTTGCACAACATCACAGCTCTCAGTGTAAAAAAAAACCCTTTTTGAATATTAAAACAGAACAGACACCCTTGTGTCTGCTGGTTGGACCTACAAGTAAATAAAGCATTACAGCACTGAAAAATATGTTGATGCTATATAAATATATGTTGTTATTATTATTATTATTATTATTATTATTAATAATAATATTATTATTATTAATAATAATATTATTATTATTAATAATAATAATAATAATACATTAGAGAGTTTAACATTTTGTTCTTTTTATTCTTCTATATTTATACACAGTTATCATAGCCCCTTTAAACATATCTTCTCCAGGGTATTCAACCCAAACTTGGCCAGAATTTCTATATCTTTTTATTTTTTATATCTTGTTTGATCACTGGGGACCACAACTGTATAGCATATTCAAGATGGAGCATTACATGTTCTAGATCAGTGCTGTCCAACTTCTGTTGTAACGAGATCTGAATTTCATCATCATCATCATTCATACGCTTAAATCCATATGCCTCCTTCACTGTGGATATCACAGCAGCCCAGCACATAATTAAACACCTTAGAGGGCCTTAACAACAATTTCCAAATGTTAACATACCCCTAGAACAAACCCTATGGGGTTTTCATCCCACAGGGAGCATAGAACAGGCAGAGTATGGCACACACACAGGGCATGGGGCAGGCAGAGTATGACACACAAACACAGGAAGCACAGAGAAGGCAGAATAGAGTAGGAGACTACACTAAGATTAACAGTTTATATTGTGCTATACACAGCAGTTTGCCTGAGGTGTGCACAGGTGAACAATGTGGGCACTTTCAGTCTGGGTCTGAGGTGTCAACAGTGCAGGGATTAGGGTGTGAACAATAGATGTGTTACTTACAGGTGTGAACAATGCAGGGGGGATTACAGGTGTGAACAATGCAGGAGTTTACTATCTGAATGTGACGGGTTAACAGTGCAGGGACCACTTAATCCGAATCAGTACTTGTTCCTTTTATATCTTACACAAGGTAAGTAATCACAGCAGGCAGACTTTTATGTGGGGGCCAAACAAGGGAACAAGAAAGACCTCTGAACCATACACTAAAAATATGAGTATCTCGAAAATGTTTTTTAACATAATTCCTAGTGAGAAAAAAATCTGAAAACTTCTAAAAGTCCAAATTGTTTAAAAGTGGTCCAAAAAGACAAGTGCAGCTCCCACTGACTTATATAGGATTTTTTTTACTTGGCAAAGTTTTGCATTAGATGTTTTCATGGCTTTTGCATTTATCTGTAGTGGATTGAAAAATCTGCCCAACCCAAAGCCCTCCTCCCTATGACATCTACACAGCCATGGATTAATCCCCAAACTCACACTGCCTTTAACCTTATTTTATCGAATACTTCTTGAGGGTTTCCCCTGATTGCTAACTTCATCATTGTTACGATGTATATCAAGACAGCTGGTTCTTAGCCAGCCCCTCACAATAATCTGTCCACTTGTTCCACCACAACTCTAATCCCTAGCCTCAGGCAAGCAACAGATGGTTCTGCATGTTGGGTTGAGATTACCCTATCTAACTGTGAGGAAGACTCACCCTGGTGGTCTAGTGGTGTGGCGGGGATGCCCGCCGTGCCGCTCCCTTCCCCTTCGGCAACTTGCTTCTTAGTGTGCGCGTGGCGCGCACTTCCTCAATTTATGGGCACATGCGCGCTGACTTCGCTGCGTCACTACGCAGTGGCGCAAAGTTTAAATATTTAAACTTGGCATGTTGATTAGTGTCATTGCCCATGATAGGATTTCTCCTGGTGCCTTTGCCTTGAGCCCTGTGCTGTATAGCTTCTGTCTGCCTGTCTGATTCCTGTGTTTGACCCTGCCCGGCTATTGACTACTCTGATCTCCGTAATCTGACCTGTGCCTGATACCCGACTTCTGATTCTCCCTCAGCCTTCTGATTGATTACCCGTTTGAGCCTTTGCTTGCCTGACGACTCCTAACTTTCTGCCTGCCTCGACCCGACCTGTCTGACTACGAATCTGCCTATTCCACCTGTACCATGACCTTCGACCTTTAAAGTCTCTGAATACAGTCGTGCCCCATTGCTAGCCAGAACTCCTGCTCTGCACCTCTCCTTTAAGTCCAGGTGGCATCTGAGTAGCTGAGGGCTCCTCCCGAAGCCAAAGGAGGTCACACTACTGGTGAAGCATGAGCCGAGACCAGGGTGCTTGGCTTTAGTTCTGGTATTGGGTGCCGACCGTGACACTAACCTTTTACTCCTCCCCCACCTATATTAGAGATGCTGCCCCCAGAGTCCTCTGAGAGTCAGCCTGCTTCATACTTGCTAGTTCAGAGCTGTCCTCCCTAGTATCTTCACCCAAAATGGTGAATTTGTTGCTTTGGTTCAGCACCCTTGCTCTTCTGTCCCATACTCCCCCTCTTGACTGTGACATACCTGTCTCTGTGTCTCTGACCCTAGCTGAAGTTGAAGTCATGAAGCAGCGAGAAAAAGAACCAAATTCCAGCGTTGAAAAGACCCGAAATCACAAAGGGAGCTGATGCTGAAGTCATGAAGCCGCAAAAAGACTCAAAGTTGCGAAAAGAGCTGAAATTGAAGTCCTGAAGCTCCGAAAAGACACAAAGTCATGAAATTAGCTGAAATTGTAGTCCTAAAGAGCCTAAAAGACCTGAAGTCAAGAAAGGAACTGAAATTGAAGTGCTGAAGCACCAAACAGACCCAAAGTCATGAAATAAGCCGAAGTTGAAGTCCTGAAGTAGCGAAAAGATCTGAAGTCATGAAAGGCGCCAAAAAAGTCCTGAAGTGCCTAAAAGATCCGAAGTCACGAAAAAAGCTGTAATTGAAGTCCTGAAGTGCCAAAAAGACTCGAAGTCCCGAAAGGAGCCGAAGTTGAAGTCCTGAACACAAATGTGTGTGTTTTTTATTTTTTTTTAAACCCCTGGCCACCAATGTATTATTTTAATACTCTATAGGCCCTTCCACCAATGTTTTTATAAAAAATATTCTCTGGGGCTAATTGTTTTGTGACTTTTAAGGGGGGCCCTGGCACCAATTTTTTTTTTTTTTAACTTTTGTGGGGGGCCCTGGTGCCAATGTTTTTTTTTTTTTTTTTTAAATATATGCTCTGTGGCTTCAATTTTTTTTTTAACTTGTATGGGGGGCCCTATCCCCAATTTTTTTTACAAACTTTAATGGGTGGACCTGGTCACCAATTACTTTTTATAACTTGTGCTGATGTCTGTGTGGTCTTTTAACTGTGGTAGAGAGTGGGCAGGATTTGGGGTGAGGCTTGGGGTCTGGGGTGTGCGGGGCCCCATGCTTTCCATTGGAAGCTCTGGGTGTTGGCTATTATAGAGAGCTCAATATAGTCAACAGACAAAGCTGTATATTATTTTGTTTAGGACATTCATTTTCAACAGTGAAGTACAAATCCCAGGAATCTGGTAGCAAGATAAAAATACGTTTATTAAGTCAGATATGCAGAAAATAAATTAGCTTATTGATAAAAAATTATAATTGCAAATACTGTAGTCTTTTTGTAAACTTGATGGAAGTGGAAAATGTGCCAATTCAATTGTTTTTCCTGTCAGAAGCAAACACACAACAGAATGTTGTGAACACAATGGTTAAAAAAAAAAAAGATATTTGTTTTTAAATATGAATATGCTAACATCAATTACAAGCAAATACATGAAGATTATCATTTAATATCTGGAAACAATTTACATATCCACATTTAGTTGCTTTCATCAGCCTTCCAACATCCAATAATTATTTTATTACTCCCATCCATGTGCATAATCTCTGTATTCTCAAATTGTGGTTATCAGTTTCCATTTCATAAATTAGACACAACATGTTCTGCTTTGTAAATGAACATTTCAACATTTTCAGACATGGAATGGCATCATATCAATATTTAAAACCATTTTATGAATATATTCTAGGCTGTCCAAGTTCATTAAAGATGTTCATCAACACTGACTTTCTAAAAATCCCCACTGGAGCTCTAGGTCTTAGACCATTTAACAGAAAAATTCCAGTGTGACACTTCTCAGAAAAGGGCAAAAACTAAGACTGTGGTCTGTTTATCTTCATAGATTCTCATTTATGATCCTATATGTTTTTGAGCATTGATTTAGATATGTTCACTACAGTCTATGCAAATGATTTCCAGAGGTGAAGTAACACTATAAAGGACTCTCAATTGATCCCTGCCAGTAATTGTGGTTTTGTTTTTCACATTTCAGTAAGTTTAATGCCAGACTATAAAATTACAAAAAAAGTCTTAAAAATAGTCCCAAGTGTCCTAAGGATAATGGTGCCTTCAGCAATATGAAAAAACACTAACACAGATAAATATGATACTATGTTCTTTCAGACTTGTGCTGGTTGAGACTAGTGATGGTCGAATCAGACCGGTTTTGCTTCGACAAAAAAATTGCCAAAATGCATTGAAGTCTATCAAATTTTTACATATAGCATCATTTTTGCAGTGAAACTCTGTGAAAATCTTTACTCATGATTAGTTGAGACCATTTCAATAGGCATACATGACGATATGTTCTATGTTGGATTAATTTCGTGTTGAGTCATAGCCTTATCTTTCCATTTGAGAGAAGGTAGTTATCAAAACTATAAGTCATTAAAAACTGTAACCAAGTGGAGCTACTACCCCACCATCATAAAGCCTATGTCTTGGTTAAAGGGGTGGGCTGTCAACCAAACAAACATTTATATTGTAAAATAATCCTATAATAACAAAATTTGGAATAATTTCTTAGCGTGTCCCCTCTATTTTAAATATCACTAATTGTTTTCTAAGGGAAAATTTACACGGTTAAGGTAAAGATAAACTACTAGATCTATGGATCTGCTCCAACCACATTTATCTGCTTTGTACTATGTCCTGCCTGATGGACTTTGTTTATTTAAGGCTGGCATGTTCTCCCTGCATAGAAAGGGATAAACTTCTATTTCTGTACCATTTCTTTTTGTTTTTCCTTTTTTTTTTTTTACATTTTAGCACTATATGGGGTATAGGTAGTATTACATATTGTATACTGTATGAATATTAACTGGTGTTGTGTGTATATATATATATATATTGATATATTGTTATGCTACTTAATTGTAAGGTCCTTATTTTAATAAAGTTTGAATTGTTATTATGGTGCATTAGGTGTGGTTCATATTATTGTAAAGTGTATGTTTAGTATCCTAAGTCATTATTATCACTTTACTGGAGTCCCAATCGGACATATGTAACAAAATTTTAATTTTAAACTTCATTTTTTTTTCTTCCATTCATTCTACACTGTGGGAAGGTGTATGTTCATATTGCTACATACTACTTTTTTTTGCTAAATATACATAAGTAGGCACATGTATCTGTACTGATAAATGAGTAATAGTAATTGCACATAAAAGTATTACTCATTTATAGGTTCACAAAAGTTCTCTTTTGTCCATTTCCCCATAAACTAATCAATTTATCAATTTGATTTGTTACTTTCTCATGTTGCTAAGCTTATATTTTTATGAGCAAGATGGTAAGATTCTGTTTGTAAATTCTTGCTTTTGTGAGAAAATCTTTGTTTACAAATCAGTGGTAACTTATATTACTTTGGCTATTAAGCACTTTATGGGATTTGTGATTGATTTATTCCCAGCATAAATAAGATACACTGACCACTATCTTCTTGTAATCTGAAATGAACAGTCATCAGAGAGGTGCATCTTTGTTCTGTAATGATAAACTCAGTTTAGTATTCACAGAAAGTGATTTTTTGGGCACAATGTACATTTGTAACATTTATATAGAATAACAAATCAGGAATTCCTAATGATACAGAAACTGCTTTGTGATTTATACGTGTTATTAAAGATTGTTGACAAGCAGGTCCTCCCATAAAATTATGAAGTACTCACAGGCAAACAGATAAGTTAAATTGTTAAATTGTTATAGCTGTTGTAGGTCAGGAACTTATAATAAAGTTCATAAACACATAATTCCCTGCTAATGTGCTCCTCTCTTCTTGTGAACTTGAAAGTGCATTGCAATCTAGTCAAGCATGTTTAACTGTATGAAAAGTGCAATTAAACTCACCTTAGCAATGTATTAATAGTACCAAAATTACACTATGAGAAATAACTAATGTAAAGGTCATATCATCCATACAATTATTACAAATATATGGTAGCTTATTCTGACTTTTGGCATATAAATTTAATTAGTTTTATGAAAATCTATATTATTAGTTAGAGTTAAATCCTATCATTCACCAGAACCTTCGCCCACACATTGCAATGAACAGCAAAGTAGCAGAGCACTACATACCTTTTTGACTTTTGTTTTACTGGAGATTGCAACTGAAAAAGGATGGACAGAGATACAGGCAGATATAGAAAATTGAGAGTTACTGTATATTATCTGACCATTATTTGTTTTCTGTTATTTCATGAAACAAGTTAAAAATACAACTGTAGAAAAATACTATAGATTAAGTCACTTTGGAGCTGGTTTTTAGGTAATGGGACATTAGCCCAGGCTAACATCATCAGATGGGAAAACAAGGTTAAAATACAAGGGACATATTATAGTGGCATAGACTGTGAGATCATTTTAGTATGGGATCTGTTACCTGAAAACCTGTTCTCCAGACTTCTACGAATTACAGGAAGGCCCTCTTCAATAGACTCCATTTTAATCAAATAAAGCACATCTTTTAGAAAGATTTCACCTTTCTCTGTAATAAAACAGTACCTTGTACATGATCCTAACTAAAATATCATAATTAATCAAAACAATCCTGTTGGGTTTGTTATTTTTTAGTACCCTTAAGATAGGAAGATACATATTAAGGATAAACCCCTTATCTGGAAAACTCCAGGTCCAAGCATTCTGAATAATCGGTCCCATAACAGGTATATACAGTACATTGCAAATGCCCAGTTTGTGAAAAGGCATTAGGGTATCATAGCACATAACATCTTCTATAATCTTTGTAAACATGCAACTGAACATTAGAGAACCAGAAACTGGAAGAAAACTTCTCACTGAGACCTCGCACTGGAGAAATGCAACCTGTGTATATTCAGGTGTTGCTCAACTACGGCACAATGGGCCACTATCTGCATAAACTAACCCCTTGCTGCCCTAACCTGGGCTATGAGACAAGAAACAACTACTTGGAGGGGTTGAAGTTGGTTGACTTTGGTCTCTTTTCAACCTAATGTAATGTATATTCACAGGGCTTCTTATCACAACGTATCTGACCACTAATTTGTTTTGATTGGGCTTATAAAGGACAGAAATTAGTGCGAATTTACTTTTATTTTCAGACTCTACCCTGTTTAGTACAAGCAACATTAACAAAAAAACATACTAAATTCTATATTATAACAATAGACAAAAATTTTGTTTAGCATTAGCACTATTTATTGAACTAATATTGCAAAATGACTAAATTGCATCTTTAGAACTAAAAGAACAGTGCTTTTTAATTTCTTAGCTGCCTTGTTGGACATCAAAGAGATGGTCCAATAAAAAATTACGAGATAACGTGCCATAATAAAGATGGTGTTGGGCACTCATATGAAAAAGTATTAATACATACAGTAACTTTTAAATTAACACATTATCAGAGCATAATGTTATTTTGAAGTTAGGTTCAACAAAGTAAGAACCTACACTCTACTTTAATACTGAGCAATGTTCAATTTATATTTATTATTATTATTTTTTACAGAGCACTACCCTATTCTGCAGTACTGTACAAAGTTTGTTCATCATTTACTACTCCCTGTCCAATGACGCTTACAGTCACATTCACACTTGGGTAAATGCTATTAAGGGTACCAGGTAACTGACCTGTATATTTTTGAGTGTGGTAAGAATTTGGAATTTCTGGAGGAAACCATTTGCAGGCATGTGGAAAACATAAATTCCTTGCAGATCATGCCCTAAATTGAAACTAGGACCCCAGTCCAGGTAATATTTCTGAGAATTGTTCACTGTGTATTTAAATATCATAAGGTTCCCCATTTCTGGTGCTTGTCAGACTATGGGGGTATTAAAGAACTATCCCAAGAAAACAAAAATGTTATTCCTTGGATTTCTCTCTACCCCAGTTTTAGGTCAGCACAGTTAGAATTTCTTTTAATTTTGTAATGTAAACAGAATTGGCACAAAAAAACTCTAAACTCTACCTCTATAACTTTTTTTTCAAAACTCTCCAACTGATTTCTGCTATATTTAGCAGATTGTTAGATTTAACAGAAACAGGACAATTTCATTGCATGTTTTGCATCACTAAACACATGCCCTGTGTTGCCTAGTAATTTATAGGAGCATCGGTTATAGAAGACATCTAAAGAACACCAAGATTAATCCTTTATATAGTGT
>CM044446.1:65359623-65388935 GCA_024363595.1 Xenopus borealis
AGTCCTGCAGAGGTGGATTGGGACTTACCTGATCGCCCAGTGGTCTCAGTGAGATAGCGCAATGCTCATCGCATAGTGAGCCAACTAGTCAGTGCATCTCTATGTACTGTAAAGTGCAGCATCACTAGTGTCGGACATAGGCCAAAGGCTGCAGTGGGGGAGCCTGCAATGGGCGGAGGCAATTGTGGTGACCGATCCACTGTCAAAAAGCAGATCGAGGCAAACCACATGCGTTCCAATTCCCCTGCGGCTTACTAGCTTTGTAGAAAATGTTTTGCATACCTCAGTTAGACTCTGGATCCACTTGCATAGGACTGGCATAAGGAACGCAACTAACTGGACAGATTTGTGCAACGGGACCTTACTCCGAGCACACATGGAACTTCAGGACACGGATATGCCTGCTACCCAGTGTTCAAGAGGGGGTGTGTACACTATTTAGGCAAAGTAAACTATTCAAGTGTAAACATCTATAAGACTAAGGAAATGGAAACTAGTATGGCAACATTTAACAAACTAAAAAGAAAATGATTACAAGAAATAATGTTGCAAAGATAAGCCACTATGATGTAACAGTGTAACTTTGAACTCAAATAACGATAGCATATATATTGCTCATCTAGTCACAGGTAGGAAAGATTCTTGCAACATGGTTAAATAAAGCAACTTAGTGGAAGTTTCTCATTGAGACCACAAGGGGAAATTGTATCCAGTTTATGAATCCATCTGGACTCTCTTCGAAGAAGAGCTGTGTCTCTATCACCTCCTCTATCAAGGGGGGGGGGGGTTGAAAGTCATTCACCATGCATTTAAATGTAAGTAGTGTGTCTCCTTTGAGTACGAAATTTTTGGCAACAGGTTGCAGAGCTTTTCCCTCCTTAAGTGCTTTGCTGATGGCCCACCTTTGGTTCCCGATTCTTTCTTTAAAGGTGATACATGTTCACAAGGGTAGGTTATAATGTATACTACATACAGTATGTAGAACCACAGCCCAATGTATGTATGATTTTAAATCTTTTGCCTGTATGTGGATGGGGCAAATCCGGGCCAGTCAAAAGGCATCTACAGGTAACATAGTCTTGCCAAAAAGCCGCCTCTGATAACTTTAAAAGCCGAATTTCCATTTTTTTAAAAGAAAATGAGTCTCTTCTAGTGCAGAAAGCACAGTAGTGCTTGCTGCACTAGCGATGCGGCCCCTCCTCCACCCGCTCCGACGCTAGAAGTTAGAAGCATGGAGCGGGGGTGCGCATCGGGGCTGCTGCCTCAGGCGGCAGCAGCCCCTGAAGCGCCCCTGCAAAGATGTAATGACAGGGGCAAAAAGCTACGAGGCTGCTCGATGCTACCTACTTTGATAAATACTTTATCTGGGGCTGGCCAACAAAATGTGCATCAAAATGGCCTGAACAAAGGAGAGACTTGGGGATGTGAGTAGTAGAGGACATTAAAGGAGCAGTAAACCTCTAAAATGAATATGGCTAGAGATGGTGCACCAGCCTTAAGCTGATTTAAAACAGAGATGATCCAGGCCTTTAAAGCTGTCACAGGTGCTCACCATCTTGGATTTTGTCAGTGTGTTAGTCACAATCTTTTTGTGATCTGTGCAGCTACTGAGAAGCTAAGCTTCAGGGTCAAGCAGAAAATGAGGATAAGCTGTCACATAAGTTAATGTTACAAGGCTGATTATTACATTTTGATGCAGAATGCCCTGGTTTCTGAGCCCAACAACATATTTTTGTTTCTTTTTCTCAAAATGTTTTTGTTTGCCGCACACCACTTACCATACTTCATGTTTCCAGAAGCATCTGTATCCCAGACTGCTTCCAAGCCCAACACAATATCAACCTCAAATCAGGGAAGAAGCACACCGGTTCAGCCAGGCAATGCCTTTAACGCTTCTACAGTATATTGTGAGTCGGTTCCTAAGCTCAGTGAGTGACAGCAGCACAGAGCATGTGCAGTGAATAAGCAGAACAGAAGATGGGGAACTACTGGGGCATCTTTCGATGCACAGATCCTTAATACTTATGGTTTGTGGTTGCCTTAGGAAGAATCCCAAGACATAATGAATAGCATTTAAAGTCTATTTCTTTGTTAAGCTGTAATTCTCATTTAGGGCTGAACTCCACAAGCCTTTTCTGACGGATCATGTCGGAACGACAAAACAAAGGCAACAAATCGGTTGTAGTGGACGTGTGAATATATAATGGGACCAGTTCATGCGCAAGACCTATCAGAAACTCCAACTTAATTTCTTTAAGTTCTAAGTATTTTAACTTCAGCATTTTTCTTTAACTATTAATCTTCCTTTTCAGTGCTGTGAGTTGATGGGTTATTTTGTCCTTAATACATATATCAAAGATATAGCCCCTGGTGACACCCTGTTACATGTATTGTCATAAAATGTATTCGGGACGGAAGTACTGTTTTTACTGACTGCAAACCAAACATAATTGTTTCTAATTATCTGGTTTCTTATTTACATTTACACCTGACGGCTCTGCAGTCAGTTGGAAATTTGAATTAAGGGGTTAAATCTGTGTAAAAGGATTCTGCTGGAGTCTTACAGCTGTCTGATGGATGACGTCTTGTTTCATGTGTCTCAGATAACATAAAGAATATTGTCACATGTCCTTTGTTAGTATGAACAGATTGTTTTCTGCAGATCAACTAAATAGCAGATGGGCTTAATACAAGAAGGTATAGGTGCATTACTTAATTTTTATTTTAATTTTGTTGGATGGAAGGGTGTAAAGGCACCTCAACCTTTAAGCCTATGACATTCATGTAGGGGTAGGTGTCAGATGGGGTCTCAGCTTTGACAGATTTGCATCTCTTTGAATATGACGCTTGAAAAGCCAAGCCGCTAGATTACATTTTGCCATGGAGAAAATGAGAAAGGTTTCCATCTCACAGGTCTGCTGGGAGGATCGTTATGGTTGATTTACCTTTTTTTCTTCTATTTTTTAAATAAATGTTTCTTTATGACTTCAGGGCTTAGCCTACCTCGGTCATGTGATATACAAGTTCTGCCAGTTAGCTGAGAGTACAAGGTGAGAAAATATATTTTAATCTGGCTGCACATCGCTCCCATGTTGCCCTGATTAAAATTTGCAAGTGAACCTTGGAATGCTGTATATATGACAGAATTTCTAAAATAATTTACACTCTGCATAAACTTGGCCTGTTAAAGACTTCAGTGCTACATTTTAAGTGTTGTAACAAAATACAGCCATATAAAGAATAGGAAGATTGCCTTACATGTCCTAATACTACACACAATTTCATTATTTCTATGTTAAAAATGTATATAAATATATTTTAATCATTAAAGCAGGTTTAAAAGGGACCACATCCATTCTAACTTTTTCCCAATGGAAACAAGTATTTTTCTCTTGCCGATTTACTATAGCAATCATATTTTCCCATATATGTCTGTTTTGTGTATGTGTTTCCAGAAGCAAAAAAACAAACAGTCTACTTAATGAAACAAGATTTTAATTCAATAGTGGAAAAATTGCTCCAATATAGGTAAACATCAAATGCTTTAGTATACAGCTGAAAAGTCTGATTTAGGAAAAAATGTTGCTAGTACACAGTTCAGAAGCCCTGAGAGGGTTAACGTGATCTGTTTTATGGCTCATTTTCCTCGCTGACCCTGATGCATAGAGGTGCGTTTCTCCAATACTTCCACTGTGCTGTTTGTAATGCCTTCCTCACACAGGAGGTCCACCTTGTGCTGCTCTCCATCTGCTGCTATTTATATTGTACCTGTTTTGTACATTTCTTGCATATGAAACAGCTTGGCCTTTAAAGACACTCACCATTCCATTAGTCTTTGTAAATAACCTGCACAAAGCTGGCTTAGTGTGCATTTAATGCCTGCACATAGATCACAAATAGACATGGTATTTAGATGGACAAAATCTGTTCTCATGGCCCACATTGCTGCCTACTCATACTGTAGATTCACTGATCTTACCTAACTTTCTGCTAGCCTCTGATACAGTATGTATTTTATTTGTATTGTATGAATAAATATCAGTTATATAGTACTCGCAATCAGTGTCAGACTGGTAGTCCCTGGGACCCTGTCCAGACCTCCAAACTCCCACCTTATTTGCGTGCATGATGAAAGGCCAGTGGAGCAGGTCCGACCCTGCTTGCAATTTTAATGATAGTTACACATTATGAACAATCATTTTTTCTTCTTCACACATCCACAAAAATCCATTTGCTCTTGGTTTAGAACATACTGGGAAAGAGGCTGGTTGATGAGTTCCAGCCAAAGCACATTAAAATGAATGGACTGTGTGTCAAACAAAGCATCTTGTTTCACAGTACAGGTATGGAGCTATTATCCAGAATGCTTTGGACTTGGAGCTTTCCAGATAACAGATCTTTTCATAATTTGGATCTTCATACCTTAAGTCTATTAGAAAATAATGTAAGCATCAAATAAACCCAATAGGCTGGTTCTACTAATAAGGATTTATCATATATCAGTTTGGATCAAGTACAAGGTACAGCTTTATTATTATAGAGAAAAAGGTAATCATTGTTGATATTTTTGGATAAAATTGAGTCTATGGCAGATAGCCTTTCTGTAATTTGGATTTTTCTAGATAACGGGTTTCTGGATCCCATACCTGTATTAGCAATTGATGGCTTATGCATAATCACCCATTTTGCAAATTGACATTTTTAACCACAGAATTTCACATTAGTAGCAGGTGCACATTAAGTAGTGTTTGCTGGACAGATATGTATTAAAATTTCTATAAATTTTGTGAAATTGGGAGCAAGTCGGGGCATACATGTTCGGTTGAAGAATTGCAATGTGCTATTTACTTTATACTGGATTACAAATCTGAAGAAAATGCAGTATTTTTGCAGGAAACAACCATGACTACTGGTTTAGTAGTGAAATAAAAGAGGAATGAAGATAAAATCAATATATAGATAACTCAATATATGCTGGTGAAAAACATAGTATACAATAATTCAGAGTTCTAAGTTCATTATATAAAAACATATTCTCTTGCAATGAGGCACATGTGCAGCCTGACAATCTTCGCTGGATATTCCAAAAACAAAAATCATCAAATTTATTAGTAAAGACTTAAAAACATAGAAAATTCACACGGATGTAGCAGGCATGGGGGAGCAAGGCTCGACTCGTATCATGAATGTACTCGTCACTTCCTCAGAAGCCTTAAAATGAGACCTGAGTGCTGTGATGGCTGATTCTGTTGATGCTTTTAAAAGGGGCTTGGATGATTTTTTGGACAGACATAATATCAAAGTCTATTTTGATACTAAACTCTACAGTTAATATAGCTATGGGCATATATGGTTTGTGTGAAAGAGTGAGGGGTGTGTGTGTATGCTGGATTTTAATTTGGAGGGGTTGAACTTGATGGACTTTGTCTTTTTTCAACCAAATTTAAATATGTAACTATGTAACCTGTTTGGCCAATGGACCTGAGGAACATATACTTGAGATACAAAACTGACCAAATAAGTTAGCAACCACTGTTTCCTACAATGTGCATGTTTTGTACTGAATTGTTCTGCATCTGTATTAAACTCTTTGCTAGCTTGCAAGTGGTTGATGAGACACCTACAGAAATGCACATACTCCAATGTAAACGCTGCAATGTTCATTCCTCACAACACCTTCACTTCACTGGGCCGCTTAAGTGATTAGCATATTAAACATGGCCTACTGGGTGTTTCATTGTGCTACAAGACTCATTCTGAGCCCTTCTGTTTTTATGTTGGGCACTGTACAGCCCCTTTCAGTCTGCATGCTGCCTGGAGAACAGTAAACCAAGCAAGATCAGTAGTTAGAAGGGACTTTTTTTACATTCACGAAAACTGGAGGATAAAGAAGACATGCTGATTGTAGAACTCACGTCCTCTTAATGTCTGTTCTTTTATTATTCATAAATTGCTCTAATAAAATTAATTCAATACTCAATTCAAGAACTTATATTCATTTGCACTTTCTAAGTCACAGTTTTTAACAGTTTCTTTACCAAAATTCTGTTTACAAAAATAGTAAAATGCCACATAAATACTAATGCCAGAAGAAAGGAGTCGAGCTGTGTATTATTATTGTTATTACTAATTACTGTGTTAATGACTGTGTTACTTATTTACAAGGCACATGCAAGCCACACAGTGTGATTCAATAGGATTAACACACAGGTATCTATAATAAACTCCCAGTGAGGCTGGGGACGTTGCTCAGAAGAAGTTCCAATTTGAATGAGGGCTGGCTTCAAGCCAATTCCCTACTAAGAAAGGAAGAAAAAAAAGATAAAGGAGAGCATAGAAACGTAAAAGACATTTGAAACCACAATAAGTAATATCTTAGTTCAGGTTCAACAGACTTTGCAAAAATTAATAGATTAATACTGTAAACAATGCTTTTTCAAGAAAATCCAAGCAGCAACTTGTTTGGATATTACACAGGGTAGTTAAAAAATAAACTTGTAATGATTTAAGCCAACATATATAATAAAAAAACATGTAATTGTCGCAAAAAAACATCATTGCCACTGAAAAATTAAAGAGTTGGAAAAGGAAATGCAAAATAAGGAACTAAGGGGTTAACTCTAATAGCCATACTTACGCACAATTACATTAGATTTTTTTTTCTCCCTTTGCCTTCCCTACGGCACTATTTTATTTCATAAGAAAACGTATGAAAATTGTTGAAATGCAAAGTACAAAGCTTTTTTTCAGATAGCCCCAAAAAAGTAAAAATGTCAAAGCCTTGGAGTTCCCCTTTGACATTCATGCAGTGCTGAGAGTCAGCTGGGGTCTCAGCACTGACAAATTTGCATCTCTTTGAATGTGACGCTTGAAAAGCAGAGCCGCTAGATTAAATTTTTTTTCCGTTGAGAAAATGAGCAAAGCCTCTATCTATGTGAGTCTATTGGGAAGAAATTTTTCTGATTCTTGTTAGAATTGTTTATCACCCTGACAGAGCAGACTCGGACGAGATAAAGGCTCTGCTCCATCACGGGGCCTGACAGTGGTAGGACATGCAGAGAAATGAAAGGAGCAGAGAAATATTATTAATAGATGCTGACTTGATTTGACTCTTTTGCACGTCAAGAAGGGAGGGCCTCTGCTTGATTGCAGCCTATGAAGTTCTGTCCAAAAAGAAGCTATTTTTCTTTAAGTGATAGAAGGTCTTTTTCATGTTTTTTTTCCTGAGGAGCTGATATCTTATGCAGTTTATTCTAACCCTGCTGATTTCTGTCAAGGGAATGAAAACTCATGAAAGATGGGTCTAACGATACAAGTCCTTAGCAGGATAGCAGGTTGATGGCTCGAGTTCTATGTGGAGTTGCTATGACTGAACCTTGATGCTATGGTTTCCAACCCAGTAGAACTATTTGTCTGCTTTAGTAGAGCTCTATGCACAAAGTTAAGTTAATGGGAAGAAAAATTGAATATTTGATAATATCACTGATAAATGCTTGTGCAACATAATTCCTTCATCAATGAAAGGTTTCAGAAAATTTGCTTCAATAGAATTTGAGCATCCAAAAAGGATTTCCTTCTAGACACATGCATTTATATACCTTTTAACTAATGTTTGAAACAGACATACATGGGGAAGATTTATCAAGGGTCAAATTTGGAAGTGCTAAAACTGCAATTTCAAAAAGACCAACTAAAATTAATTCTGTCTAATAGGTCCATTTTCAATCAAATAGGTCTGTATTCGATTGAATTTGAATTGTTCGAATCAAAGTAATACCGCATTCGATCGATTAAAAGTTTTTTTAAAAAAAGCCTGAATTTTCACTAATTGACTCCTAATAGGTTCTAGGAGGTCCTACATTCAGCAGGTTTTAGATGGCGAATGGTCGAATTTAAATTTTTAAAGAGACAGTACATCATAACTTTCAAAATTCGATTAGATTTTTTTGCATATTGAAATCGAATTTGGACTATTCCCTAGTCGAAGTACACAAAAATAACTCAAAATTCTAATAATTAGAATTTTCACTTTGACCCTTTATAAATCTGCTCCATAATATTTCCTGGACTTTTAAGTCATGTTCTACTTTAGTAAGTGAGAAGTTGTCGCACAAGTTTTTTTTTCACCCATTGGAGGGAAACTCTGCGAAAATCAATATCCTGAAGCCATGTTAAACATCTTGCATAGTTGCACTACACTCCCTTTTACTTTTTGATATGCAAAATCCTCTGTTGTGCTGTTTCTAGGGAATTCCTGTATATACTTACCTGAAACATGAGTCTGAGTTTTTAATTAGTGCGCTTGTAAGGTACTCAGATAAAGTATTGGAAGGCTCAGGCATTTACTTTATTGAATCAGCAGCAACACAACTTTTTTGGGTCCCATCTAGTCAACTTCTTTCCCTGACCAGCACACTGCCTGAATGGCCACTGCCTCTTGACGTCCTCCCCAACACCACATTTTGTTTTTTTTTTGGGCTATGTTTTATGTGTTATTTCAGTTTTACTAATGAAGGGGAAATTGCCCTTTAAACTGCTAGTCTTGGTTAATCCAACAAGATCTATTTATCTTAAAGTGGACCCATCACCCAGACACAAAAATCTGTATAATAAAAGTCCTTTTCAAATTAAACATGAAATCCAATTTCAAATTTTTATCAAAGCATTCATAGCTGTTTTAAGCTCATTTAAAAATCTCAGCTTTCAATCAAATATTGTCTGCCACTCCTCTATGCCTTAGGCATAGAGGTGGGGCAGATAATTACTTTCACTTTCCATTCAGCACTTCCTAGATGCCACAGCTCCCTACACATTCCCCCAGCTCTCTTAACCATTTAATTGTGTAGCCAGGAAATGGGGATAGACATCTGGTCCCCCATTCTGGTGCACAAACAAGATTCTGAGATGATGCAAGGCTTGCCTTAATAACAGTGTCCACAAAATGGCTCCTGCCTGCTTGCTAGAATTATGAATTCCCAGACTGAAGGAAACAAGATTAAAATAATTGATATAGTGTAATTAATGTTCATTTTGCTTGGCTAGTGTGATAAAATATGATTTTGAATATTTTTTTTGGGGTGATGGGTCCACTTTAAATAGTTAAAATTATATTGAGTATTTTGGGCTCTCTGCCAATACGCCTCTTATTTAATGAGTCTGAAAAAGCTTTGTAACTTTTTTTGGTGTCAGCAGGAGATCAAAGAGAAACTCAGTACATTTCAATAAGAATCCGGGACTGCAAGCTGAGCTGCCAAAATTGGGATTGTCCCAAGAAAAATGGGACAGTTGGGAGGTATGTACACGTGTCACACTTTCACTTTCACTTTGTAAGAACAATGGAACATTTGTAAATCAATATAATTAAAGTTGAAAATGACGTCATTTCGCAACTTTGCCAATTTACTAACAGTGTCCCTGGTAAAAATTTGCTAGCAAAGGACATCGACTTGCGCAACTTCACACCCTTATGCCAGGCTAAATTGCGCATTGACGAAGGGATGTAATTACGCTAATTCACTAAGATGCCCATTTTACTGAACATTACCTCTTGCTCTAGACTTTACTTCGTCAGGTCAGACCTGGCGAAGTTCAATACAATAGATAGGCGTTTGAAAGTCCCAAAACAACATTGGCGCCTTTTACTTTTTTTAGGGTGATAGTCTGAAAAATAGTGTCATTTTTTGGGTTGTTACCCTCCTATCCCCCCTACATTTCCTAACATATGGCAACACAACTATACAGGGGGCACATGTTCAGGGCAATTTGAAAACTTAATTTTATTTATTAAAGGTTTCCTGGGCTTGTGTAGTGTAATGTAGTGGCTGTAACATATACTTCTATTATACTTTTAACTTTGCGCCGTATACAAATTAGGCATCACTAGCATAAATGCACTTTGCCTGACAAAGTAACGGTAGCACAACTTCGCTATCGTTCACCTCCCTGAGCCCAACTTCGTATTTTAGTGTATTTGCATAGGCTGGTGAAACTACGCCTGGCAAACTGTGGTGAACGTCTGCATAGCCAACGCTAGCGCATTTTCGGCGCTTAGTGAATTTGCCCCTTTGTCTTGCAGAAAACAACTGCAGCAGGCACAGAAGTGGCATGGCGGCTGACTGAATCAGTAAGTAGTTACATAGTTAAATTGGGTTGAAAAAAGACAAAGTCCATCAAGTTCAACACCTCCAAATTAAAACCCAGCATACACACACATACACACACTTACACACACGCCTCCACTCTTTCACACAAACCATATATGCCCATAGCTATACTAACTGTATAGTAGTAGTCAAAATAGCCTTTGATATTATGTCTGTCCAAAAAATCATCCAATTCCCTTTTGAAAGCGTCAACAGAATGAGCCATCACAACATCACCCGGCAGTGCATTCCACAACCTCACTGTCCTTACTGTGAAGAACCACCTACGCTGCTTCAAATGAAAGTCCTTTTCTTCAAGTCTGAAGGGGTGGCCTCTGGTGCAGTGATCCTCTTTATGGGTAAAAAGGTCCCCTGATATTTGAGTAGTAATTCAACAGAAGGCCTGTTAATATATAAAAGACAGTCCAATCCAAGTGCAAAATGGGCAGATGAGAAGCTGAATCTAAAAGTCCAAAAGAAATGTAAAAACAGTTAAGGAACACAGGATATATTCCATGTCACAAAAGCTGAGACTAACTCACTATCAAAGTTGGGAGCCTAGGATGGGGCTGGTGCATAAATTGATTGAGTTGGTTGATAAATGTAATTTGCCATTATGTGAATAACTAAAGTATGCTAAACTTTATATGGTGCTCAGACTAAGTGATGGGAAGATGTAAAGGTGTTAGGAAAGTTGAGGAGCCCCTACATTTGCTTAGAGAGGCTAACAGCCAACAGGATTGATGGACCTGCTTAGATCACTTTCCCACCTTTAGGGCCCTTACACACGGGCGTTTTGGACCTGCGCTCCCCTGCGTTGCACTTGGCTGCGTTCGGCCGCAGGGGAGCGCAGGTCTAGATGCACCTCATTCTTTTCAATGAGGTTGTACCCACGAGACGCGTGTAAGCGCCAAACGCAGATTGAGACGCAGCATGTTGCGTCTGAATCTGCGTTCGGCGCTTACACGCGTCTCATGGGTACAACGCCATTGAAACTAATGAGGTGCGTCTAGACCTGAGCTCCCCTGTGGCTGAACACAGCCAAAATTCTCAACATTTTCTGCTACAAACTCTGATCAAATCTGCCCGGGTTTTTTTTACACTTTTTTTACACATTTATTATTAAATTTTCACTGAAAATTTGCTTTGCGGGAAAACATCAGATTTTCATAAATTTTTTCAGATTTTTTCATCTAATTTTCAAAATTGTTTCATAAATTTCACCCGAAAACTCTAAAAACCCAGTGCACATCAAACAAATCATTTGGACTTCTCCCATTGACTTGTATGCAACTTACAGGCCTGAGATTTTCAGATTCTGACTATTTCATCCTGTTTGTATTTGGAGTTTAGTAAATAACCCCTGTAGATCAAATATATGCAGTTAATTGTGTGTTCTTGGGTTTTGTTACTACTTACATTTTTTGATTCTGATCTGATAAGTGATAAAAATAAAATCTTTAAAGTGACATTGCCTATAAACAGAACAATTGTGGGGAGGAAGCATGGGATTGGGTAACCAAAATCAGGATAATGTTTGAGATGTAAAGTATGTTGATTTGCAGCCTTGTCCACTTGTCATGAGCTAATAGGGAGCCTTGATGATTTTTAAAGGTTTAGGCTGTGATAAATGGCATGACTAAAAAATGTACACTTCCAGACCTCCCAAAACAAATTGAACAGTTCAGTTCAGTTTAATTCATTTTTTGACCAGTTTATTTCAGGCTGTTCCTCTATGCTAAAAGTATTAAAGTCAATCCCTTAAAAGCTAAATGCACAAACAAGTTTGTCAGACTTACAAGGCAGAAGGATAACACAAAGCTGCAGCCCTACTTTCACCAAGGTACTCTATCACTCTTTTCACCTAAAGAGCCAGCTAAGGAACCATCCACTGCACAGCTGCGGCCTAATCACCATGCAGTTACCTGTTTGGGAACCCAATTCACCTGGAGAGGCCTACTGGAATGGAGGACATACCCACTTTTGTTCATTGACTTCAGGAACTTTGTAAAGCTGAACAATAGGAAAATAAAATTTTAAATTTCAAAAGTTTCAGTTTCAAAATTGACACTTACTGAACTTACCACACATAAGACAGGAATCTGGGGAAAACATACACTGCACCAGCCTATTTCCAAGTATTTATCTTATAATAAATATACACATTATACTATGGGGCAGATTCACTAAGTGGCGAAAATGCGCTAGCGTTGCCTTCGGTAACATTGGCCGCACTTGGCCAGGCGAATTTTCGCCAGCGCTACGCTAATTCACTAAAGTGCGAAGTTATGCTCAGGTCAGCGAACGGTAGCGTTGTTGTGCTAGTGTTACTTCGCCAGGCAAAGCGCATTTACAGTAGCGATGCCTAATTTGCATACGGCGCAAATTTCAAAGTATAATAGAAGTATATGTTACAGCCACTACATTACACTACACAAGCCCAGAAAACCTTCAGTAAATAAAATAAAGTTGTCCTATTGCCCTAAACATGCCCTAAACATGTGCCCACTATATAGTTGAGTTGCCATATGTTAGGAAATGTAGGGGAGTAATGAGGGTAACCCAAAAATTTTTTTCGCTCCAATGTTTTTTGGGACTTAGAGAAAAATTCAAGTTTTCAAACTCCAATCTATTGTATTGAACTTCGCCAGGTCTGACCTGCTGACCTGTCTGAACTTCACCTGGTGTAAGGGTGTGAAGTTGCGCAAGTCGATGTCCTTCGCTACTGAATTTTCGCCAGGGACACTATTAGTGAATCGGCGAAGTTGTGAATTGACGTCACGCTGGCGAATTAGCGGTAGCGTTAGACACTTTGTGCTTTAGTGAATTTGTCCCTATGACTTTACTATGGCATAAATGAAAGTAATAATTAAGCATAAAAAAGTGTTTCTTTCAAAACAGGAAACAAAGATTTACAAAGCAATTTAATGCAAACACCTACATCTTTATACTGTAACTGACCTGCATAGCATTGTACACATAGATAGTATTTTATCAGGTACTACATGCAGTATATTTTAACGATTTTTAGATATCATTCATTAATTGTTTATTTTGAAGGGAATAGAACCTACAGTATTTGCTGTTTCATTGTTACTTGAATTTGGTGTAATTGCAGCCTCACAGGCCTTGGGGCACTGTGAATGTTTGCAAAAGCAATTTGGTCTCAAACTTTACAAGGAAGTCAGTAAGGTCTTTAATCTGTCAAAAATGGTGCAAAAATTGTTGCTAACTTTTGCAAGCATCTATGCGACCATTTTTTTGTGCTAGTGAAACATTACAGGCCTCCATATGTCTGGATAAGTGGACTTCATAAAAGAGGATTAGATAGAGACAGGATAGTTTCATAGTTTTCATTAGATCTAGTTACCACAATTGCAGTTACAGCCTCTACAGTATGTATTGCAATTCCGATTTACATACAAGTTCTATACCACTTTCATAACCCTGTGTCTATTTACATAAGAACATGGTTTAGTAAGTAAAATTATAGCACCAGTAAAAAGGTCAAAAAGAAGGTTTGGAACACTGTAAGCATCTATCACAATTTTTGGGGCATATGTACTTTTTAAAGCTGTTTTTGTCTCTGTTTGCCAGCTGTTAAAATGTACATGTCCCAAAAGCACAAAATATTAACATTTTAAGTGACCATAAAAAGTCAATCGAAATGAACAACTGTTCATGAAGAAAAAAAAACTGGATGGTCCAAAAGAAAATCACCTACTGTTAAAATTGCACAGGAAGTGATCTGTTGGTCATCTTACAGACCCAGTAAGAAAATAAAAAATGGATTTCAGTGAGATGACCAGAAAAGTCTGAGAATGGGTGGGTATAAAGGACGGAAAGAAAACACTATAGCACTTTGTACAAATACGCTAAATTAATTACACAGCTTTATAATGAATAAAAAGTGGCTTATTCCATTGCCATTATTATAAATATGTCCCATATTGTCACATCTAATCTGCAAAACATAGTAGTTGAAAAATTTAAGATATTAAAATCATTCAAATAGTTTTTTCCTGAATTACGCATCATATTTTACAATTAACAAAAGCATTTTCTTTAACAGAATGGTAATGGAACATTAGGTTGTTTGGTCACCTGGGGGTGATAACTACCGACTGTTCATTTGAAGGTCCATGGAAGCAATCATTTTTGCTTTTCTCGACAACATGGTTTATGCTCACTTAATCTATAAACTAAGTGCAGCAATACACCATTTTTATTGCTTCTGTTTTGCGTGAGTAACATTATGTTGCTTCAACATCCTTATGTGTATGACTATGAAGATTCATTCATCCAGCTCATGGTATATTTAATATAAGTGATTCTAAAACAATTGTACTTGCTGAGTAATCATTGAAGACATTTCACTACTCATCTGAGCAGCTTCTTCAGTTCAACTGACTGGTGTGGGAAGTTCTTGACATATAAACTCTTCCACTAATCCAATCACAATGGCACATTGTAACTCTTCAAAGAGGTGACATCTGAAATGCACAGGTGTTGAATCTGTATATTTACTGTGATAGGATTACCAATGTATCATGCAACTCCTAGAAACAGATATTACTTGTGAGAGTTGCATTAATGGATGTGGGAAGTGAGCTGAAACTGCTGTGGTACAGATGTGAGAACAGCATTGTATGTAGTGGACAGGTGGTGTCGACGGCCCCCGCCTGTCACGGTCGTCACCCAATACAAGAATAAATGTCAAGCTACCTGGTCTCGGCTCATGCTTCACCTGTAGTGTGACCACCTTTGGCTTTGGGAGGAGCCCTCAGCTACTCAGATGCCACCTGGACTTAAACAAGAGGTACATGGCAGGAGTTCTGGCCAGCAATGGGGCACGACTGAATAGAAAGTATTTAAGGCCAAAGGTCACTGTACAGACAGGAGTAGGCAAATTCATGGTCAGACAGACGGGTCGAGGCAGGCAAATAACAAGACTCGTCAGGCAGGCAATGGGTCAAACCGGGTCATCAATCAGATAAGGATGAGGCAGTATCAGTAGTCAAAATAACAGGCACGGTTCAGGATACAGATAATCAGAATAGTGAAAGCCAGGCAGGGTCAAAATAGGTATTCAGGAACAAACAGAAGCTTTTCAGCACAGGTACAGGACACCAGGAGTAAACATATCATGAGCAATGCTGAAGCTCCAATTGGCCCTTTAAATATTATTTGAAATTCTCGCCATTGCACGTTGGCGTCATCACACCAGTGCGCATGCGCTATAGAACCTGGACGTGCGTCCCCGCCGCACCACTAGACCACCAGGGTCTTATACCGCCTCTGTTTCACCTTGACATGAATTGCCTTTTTCATGCTTCGTTCAAACCAGCGGTCTTCTTTATTCAAAATTTGAACCTTGTTATCTTCAAAGGAGTGTGTCTTGTCTTTTAGGTGTAGAAAGACAGCTGAGTCTTGCCCTATAGAATTCACCCTCCTATGCTGAGCCATTCGCTTGGTGAGCAGTTGTTTGGTCTCCCCAATGTATAGATCTGTGCACTCCTCACTACACTGGACTACATATACTATATTTATGTTTTACTTTTGGTGTTGGCTCCTTTGGGTGTACCAGTTTTTGTCTCAGAGTGTTTTAGGTTTGAAAAAGACAGGGATATGGTGTTTGTTGAAAATCTTCCTGAGTTTCTCTGGCTCTCCAGCTACATATGGGATGACTATGTTTCACCCACTATGTGTCTCTGGGTGGTTATCTGCATTGGTGTTCCTGTTGGGCTTGGTTGCTGCTGTTTTGACAAAGGCCTAGTCTGGGTAGCCACACGCTTTCAAAGCTTCTGAAAAAGAAAAATAAATAAATATATATATATATATATTACCCACAAAATATCTAGAAAAAAGAAATTATTACAGGAACTAGCTCGAATAGCAGCCATGCTCAGTATAGATATAGAGATTTGATCCCTCTTGTTTACTGAGATCAGTGGAGGAACATAAAGGCTATTTTCTTTGTGATAACATTTGTATAATAGAATTCCAGTTCACATGTTCACTTGGCAGAAGTTGTGAGTTCTTCTAGGGCTAAAGCACTCTGCATATCTTATTTTTAGTGCACTGCATACAGCCCTGGGATCCAACACCTCCCCCCCAACAAACCATCTCTTACTCAGACCCTTCATCTGTAACCTTTCTGCAAGCAAATGCTAATTGAAAAAGAGAGAACACCCACTAATCTTCAAATTTAAATGCATTTAACAAAACCAATCTCAATCTAAATTGTTGTTTCGCCATTCCCTTTTCCCCAACAGATGTTGAGAAACTGCAATTCCTATTAAGAACACTTGACTGTTTACTCAGCAAGAGAACTACAGGCTGTATCAACTGAAATATGCTTCAAGATGCCAGCCCAGTAAAATACACAGGATGTTATTTGTTTAGCTTTGAATATAATCTAAAACAGAAATGAATTATTGCACATTCACTATAACCGATTTAGCTCTCCTCTTTTGTAATGACTTTCTCACAACTAAATGTCTTTTTTTATGACTGATTTTTGCTTTTTGTTTACTTTCAGCAAAAATATATAGACAGGAGAAGATGAACCACCTTCGGATAAGTTGCAGCATCAAAAGCAAAAAAACAAGGTCTACATAAGTTAATGTATTATTATTATTATATTAAATGCACAATTGAGTACAGTAAAAATTCACAAAATGGGAACATTTTCAGCACATGCATTGAAGTCAATAGGTGGCAATTATTTTTACTTATGGGGTGTTCTTGGGACACAGACACGCTCCCTTTTCTTTCATTCATTATTTGAGCATCTGACAGAAACAGTCACACTTTTTTCTACAATTAAATGAACAGTGTTAAAGGAACAGTTCAGGGTAAAAATAAAAACTGGGTAAATAGATAGGCTGTGCAAAATAAAAAATGTTTCTAATATAGTTAGTTAGCCAAAAATGTAATGTATAAATGCTGGAGTGAGTGGATGTCTCACATAACAGAATCCTGCTTTTCAGCTCTCTAAATCTGAGTAAGTCAGCGACTTGAGGGGGGGCCACATGGGACATATCTGTTCAGTGAGTTTGCAATTGATCCTCAGCATTCAGCTCAGATTCAAAAGCAACAGTTATGACCCATGTGGCCCTCCCTCAATTCACTGATTGGTTACTGCCTGGTAACCAGGGTAACCAGGGTAACCAGTCAGCGTAAACAAAAGAGAGCTGAAAAGCAAGAAGTAGTGTTCTGTTAGGTTAGGTTAGACTTGCAGTCACTTCAGCATTTATACATTACATTTTTGCCTAACTAACTATATTGAAAACATGTTTTATTTTACACAGCCTATCTATTTACCCAGTTTTTACTTTTATACTGAACAATTCCTTTAAGAAAGCATAGTGTGTAACAGATTCAGCAATAAAGTCTGCCCCTTCAATAGTCTGTTAAATAATCATGATTAGCCCAAATCATCAGAATTCTAAAGCAAACCTGTATGCAGGAGCAGGATTTTGGGGCATGCAGGCATTTGGAGCATACCACATCTGAAAATTGGTAGGTAAGCATCATTAAAACACTTTCTGTATAGACTGCAAGTCTCTGATATAATCCCCATAGTGCTATAGATGAGAGAAAACAGTAGATAGTTACCAAATCCAAATTTCGGTTTGGGATTCATATGAGTCCTAGAACTGTTTGCTGGGTTCAGTTTTGACTGAATCATCATTCCTCACCTGAACCCCTGAATCACTACAGTCATGTGAATCAAATTTATGTTGTATTTGAAATTAACTTTTTTCATCAGATGATGCAAATTTGGGGAATGTTGCTCCAATATGAATATGCAAATCAGAGTTTGGATTAAGGTACGTGTTGTGCTGCACCTTATGCATTGGCATTTGGTGAATATAATATTATACTTTTGGAGTATCCCTAATAAATTAATGATCAACAAAATTAAGCAAATGGTTTGTTCCAACAGCTGAATGAATGCTCAACTATTTGCATTGCTTTCTATTGTTGCTTTCTATCGTTGCTCTCACAGGTGAATTGTCATTTGTAGTGCAACTGAGGATGAATACTTATTAGTTGTCATTGATATTCCTGGAAGATCAATATGAAGATCATATACTGTACGTAGGATGAAACGATGGCTCAGATTTTCTGTAGAATCTTGAAATGTAATTTCTTTATAAGTCTCTAACCTGTCTATTACATAGATTTTTACAGTTAATTTTGACATTAGAATGCCCCATGTATATATTATGAGTATATTAGTAGTCAGCAAGAAGTTACATTTCTGTAAAAGGGTCATGGTGTTACTTACCAGTCATAGAACAGTGAGGTGACTTCTAATATTCTCATATAAACTATTTAAAAGTGTTATATGAACAATGCACATTCATTGTACACTCTGATGGGCCGAATGACACAAGTGGAATTATTTAGCACCTGTCAGATATAAATGCACATTGTTATGTTGTATACAGCACTGTGGAATGTTGTCACATTAAAAATAAGCATTGATTAGAATCAATGATTCTATGACGATATCCCAAAGTTTTTCAAATTATTCAAGGCTCTTTGATATAATACATTTATAATTTACAAGCTGGAAAAATTTCCCACAGCAATGTTCTTATGGATCACCATAAGAATGTGCTTTGGTCATTTTACCTTTTAGCATCACAATAATTAAAGAATTGTTTGGTTAAAGGAATTTTATCATGATTTTTATGGTATATTTATAAAGGGAGAGGGGGATATCAATTTAACTTGCAGTGAATGTATGTATAACTTTATTTGTAAAGCACTGAGCCACAGCACTGTATAGTATATGTATATATATATATATATATATATATATATATAGTATGTACTGGGAAGACAAATCACATAATAAATATGTACAGAATCATATCCGAACAAAGATCTGTGCAGCAGTTTAGAGCAGCTAAAGTTTATCATATCGCAAGTCACATGGCTGATGGCACTTGCAAAACTAAGAACATGTCTAGCCCCATGTCAAAGTTCAACATTATACAGTATATTAAAAAAAAATGCGTTTGCTCTTTTGAACAACTATTTAAATGCAGGATTTTGCTAGATGAGTGCTATTAACTGATGTTTTTTGTAAAAGAACATGTTTTCCTGTGACAGAATGCTTTTATAACTCACTATATATTCAAAGGAAAATATTGGCAACTGTTATGTTTAGATTTCAGAATTTTTTGAAAGTGAAAATTAAAGAGCAAACTGTGACAATTAAGTGGAAATTATTTGGTTAACATTTGTGTATGTAGGTATATACTGATATATCTATAAAGCTGTGGATATACATAGTAAAAGGTGCGGTACGCAATAAACCATTCCCTCATGCTTTGAGGACTGTTCAAGAAATAATAAAAATAAGATACTGCTCTTTATAGATTATACAGTAGCTCCCATTCTACATTGTAAAAAGATAATTGAAACAAAGCCAAAGTTGCTAACTTGTAATACTTGATGTATGTAATGTTGAGTTACTGCCCTTTAAGTCTTTTTGTACAAATTTTCAAGTAGCTAAATTACTGTGCCACATACTTAGCACTGCAAAACAATAAACAGACAATACTTTTATTCTGGAGCTGCTGACAAATTAAGTGATTTCATGGCATGGATTAATCGGATAATTATTATTCTGTTTTTGAAAGTATAATTGAATTTCAGGGTTACAGGAAAAATTAGATTGCAGGAAACATATGTGAAGAGAATTTCTTGGCCACATACTGTTTTCATGCTATTTAAACAACACCTTCTACATTATCATTGTGGTGTTTTCATGAAGTAAAACAATAAATGCTCTTTAAATCCATATTAATGTGCAAATTAAAATGTGTAAATATTGAACAAAAGGCTTTTTATTGCAGGCTAACATGGCTAGATTGTATATTCTTTAAAACACAACATAAAATTAAAGAGCCTTGGTTTAAACATAACCTTTATAAAATACAGATTACATATAATTACTGGAAAAACTATTTAATGGGCACAGTTGAACATCAATGGACTCTTCACCACCTCAATCATACATTTGTTAAATGTGTTAATGAAGCTGGCCATGAACAGGGAGTTTTGGTTGCACTGTCATACCAGAGAATCTCTAAATGATTTAGACACAAACACAATTGTCCAACAAAAGCAATTAAATTCTGTTTATTAATCCCCAATAAAGCTTCTTAAGCGTCTCATCAATTTATCAAATTATTTTTTAATTCACTCTTTTAGCTATCCTAATGTTTCAGTTGGGTCATTTAAGCTTTGTAGATCATGTATATCAATTTTAATGGAACTATTTTTCATCTTTTTTATACTAGTCTTGATTATATTTCTCTGCAAGATCTGGTGAAACTTGGCAAAATATTTTGCTCAGCAGTATGCTCAAAATTTGATATACCACTCACTCTCATATTGCTTTGCCACTTTCATACTCAGGAAGTATCTTTGCTGCTGTTCAATAAATCATGTATTTTGGTTTAGAATGACTGGTGTTCAGGCATTTTATAAATTATATTTCTAAGACTAATGCCTTAATTAACTAGCAAAGGTCCAACTGAAAAAGAGGATTGCAATGTTCTTCCTGGAGAGCAACTGAGATAAGGTACTACAGACAAGAAAGGGCAACCATGGCAAACTTCAATTCAGTTTGAATTGTATGAATAAGAAGTGTATTTATGTATTCTGGAAAAATGTGGAACTCAGTTATATGTAAATCTGATGTGAATGGGCTGGCAATAAGGAATGTTTAAAATGTGTTTAGGATATTGTCTTTTTGAAAAACATTTTTCATGCATCCACATTTTCATACAAATTATACTGTTTGAAAAACAAAAGCACAATATGGCAAAACCACACATGGGTGTAATACTTTTGAAACCTATCGGTTTGGCAGTTGTAAGAAGAAACAGTTTCCATGTAACCTTGTAGATATAATATAACCTTTATTTTAGATGCAATTGGTTATATTTTTAAAATTATTTATCATTTAGTTTTGCAGCTTTCCATTTTGGAATTTTATAGTTAACTGGTTGCTTGGGTACAATTTACTCTAACAACCAGGCAGTCATTTAAATGAGAGAATTGAACATGAAAGGGCCTTCATATCAAGAAAAGCAATACATCTGAAGCCCTCCCAATACTAATTTCACACTCCTAACTAAAGCATCTTCAGCTAAATTTCTCTTACCATTTGGTGGAACCATCCCATAAGTACCTGGGGATACAACTAAGGAACTACTCTTCCCTTTACAAACAAAACTATTCACCACTCCTGGCCAGACTGCTAACGGAACTGAAAACATGTCATGGGTGTTCTATTTCATGGAGGGGAAAGATAGCCTCTGTGAAAATGAACAGGGTCTCAAGAGATACCATGTATTGAGCAAAACTCACAAGGGGACTGGCAGTTCCTAATATATTACATTATTATCTGGCAACTCAGATCAAACAAGTTGGGGACTGTATGACTATGAAGATTTTCATTAATCCAGGTCATGGTATATCTAATATAAGTAATTCTAAAACAACTGGACTTGCTGAGTAATTATTGAAGAGGTTTCACTACTCAACTGAGAAGCTTCTTCAGATCAACTGACTGGTATGGGAAATTCTCGGCATATAAACTCTTACACTAATCCAGTCACAAAGGCACATTGTAACTCTTCAGAGAGGTGACATCTGAAATTCACAGAGGTGTTGATTCTGTGTAGTTATAATAATAGGATTACCTATGTGTCATGCAACTCCAAGACACAGGTGTCACTTGGGGAAGTGTTCTGAAACCGCTTGGGTACCGATGTGAGAACAGCATTATATGTAGCAGGCAGGTGGTGTCGAAGGCACCACCTCTATTCAGGCCCACAAGTTGGGGACTGGTTGATTCTCACTCAATCAACAAAATGGGCCTCACTAGAAATATATATTACTGGTTCACCGCATTTGGCATCCTGGTTGTGGTCAGACAGGCCACTATCACTAGAAGGAAGAGAAGAAATGTTATGCTCCAAATCTCATAAAATATCTCTTTCGCATAAGACCATTGGAAAGCTGAAATTTAACAGCTCCTCCACATACTTAACCCCGTTGGTTAAGAAACCAGACTTCCCCACCCGGTTTCTCACAAGACTTTATTTCTCTTGCCTCTGCAGGAAATCTTTTTAATCTAGGCAGATTATTTCATCCCCTAACTGGGAAACAAACAATATCAGGATCTGCAGGGCAAACCTAATCTAGGCGGCCTCCCTAGTCTACAGTACCTACAACTAAGACTAAGTTTCTCTCTGCCCAGGATGCCAGGCCCCACAAGGCAATCTGGTAGTCTGGATCTGTGAGGCAGAGTTCTCCCAAAGAAAACTAATTTCCCAATGGTACTGTCTCCTCAGCGACAGATCTGTATGCTGCCTCTTATGCCTACATGAAGAAAGGGAGGAGGTTCTGAACCAACCCATAGATATAGAAACATGGTATAATAGCTGCTATGAAAACTCCTTTATGTGTAGAAAATATCTACTAAATACTGGGTTTTGTCTCCCTGTCCGCTTTTTGCATTTTAAACGAACAAATAAAGCTGCATTTGTTTTACCAAGCTTGGTTTTCACAGTGGATCATGTTCCAGTAGTACAATCCCCATTGCTATGCATCGTTAATGGTTTGAGAAGGGTTACACATACCACTATTATTTAGTAGTATTTTGGAGGATTTTCACAGTAGTGTCATGCCAAGTAGTTAATTTCCTTCTGTGATGTAGTGGTGGCAAGCCCAAAAATATTTAGGCACAGTTGTAACTATTCTAGTAAAAGGGCAATGGGAAGGGAAGGCAGTTAAACAGGACAACCCAACCTGGATTTGCAGCAAGGGCACAAAGACCCGGTCCTAGGGTGGCATGCTTCCCACCCGCACAGGAAACTTGCTTAATTCTGGAGCACTAGGCGCTTGCAAACCTGACGTTATTAATAAAAATGTTTTATATATAAATTTATTGCAAACCTGACGTTATTAATAAAAATGTTCCTTAATATAAACCCAGTGCACTCGTTCACATTTTTTAATTTTCAATACTATTTTGAGGGTTTTTACATTTTTACATATAACAAACTGCAGCTGTCAAGTCTAAAAAACAATTAAAGTTAATTTTCATTTGCTCTTGGACTTTATTTTGGTATTTATTATTGTTTTACTTTTTGAGGCTGCTCACGCAACTGAAAGCTACTGAAAAGTGTCGCTGAAATTAGGCTTCTGGGACAGTTTGAGGGTGAATGCATTTTCAAACAACCTTGTTTTTTTAGGTTCATGAATATATGGTATGTGTTATATTATTTATGATCATAGTCTTTATCTGATTTATATTTCTATCTTGTAGGATGAAGGTTGTATTTACAAGGATGGATTTAGGTTAGCAACAGGATTGTACTGTTTTAGGGTTGCATGATTTGCCACATTCTGTGATCTGTCAGACTTGGCCATTCTCGTGTATATAAGGGGCAATATTGATTTGCTCAATGAATGCATGTTCATTAGAGCACAAAGGGCTGTAATTGTACACAGTGATAAGAAAGAAAACATTATGTAGTATTCAATTTTTCTTAGCACTTTATTAAGGAAACTGTTATTACCAGCACTCTCCCCACACAGCAACCTTTACTGAAAACCAGGACCTCTCTATAAGCTGTGCCTGGACACTGAACTCACACCAAAAGTACTACCATTATATACTAAGCTTTGAGATGTCTATTTGATACTTTTGTATAGGGTGCTGACATAGAAGAAAGGCCATCAAAAATGTGCTACTTCCTTCAGCAGATAAAAGGTGCTGCAGTTGCATAAGAAGCCAACAGCATAATAGGCTAAACAATGGCACCCTAACCCAATGGGGGGATATTGAATGCAAGACCATGTGATTCCTGTATACATCATCACAATTCTAAATGCATAAACTGGTTAACAGAAGACAGAATGTGAAACAAAATATATTGTACATCAAATACCACAAATCATTTTTGTGCCTTGAGAAATCTGCCACTTGCAGGGTTTTGGAATACAGTTGATGATTCACATGATTACACAAAACATTGTTTCTAAATAACCTTTTTTATTTAATTTTCACAATATTCAGGAATGGAAAAAAGTTTTGGTTGCTCTGTGACCTTAATTGCAAACAAATGTCTTTTTTAATAGAAATAGGGCTAGTATAAAACGATGAAGACAGAGTGTGCAGTCTGTTCCTTGTGATGAAATAATTCTTGTTAACCTGCGAAAGTTTGGTATCTATCAGTGGTAAACTGAATTACCACAAGCTGACATGTTGTGGAAAACCACAATAATCCAGATCCCTTAAACCAACCCATACCCTCTCCTGCCCAGAGAGTCAACCTTTCTCTCCATAGGCAACATTCCAAAAAACCCCACCAAACCATCAATTCCAAACTTGCAAAGTCTTGTTTTTGTCCATATGGCCTTTATGGCACCCCAACACAATACAATATCAATAAAAACTATTGTTTGGTTCAATCTCTTCCCCTTCTCCAAATCTGCATTGAAAAAGAACAGAAACCAATATTTGCAGGATATATCTCTCCCCTTACTCTGTGCTGTGCAATCTTACTACCATCACCATGAGGAAAAAAGGAGAGAAGTTTATCAGAGTGTGGGAGACCATGTTAAGAAGTCCAACAGTTTCCCCATACACCACATAACAAGAAGGCAAGTTTATGAAGGAGGAAGCTGATAAAGCAAAATGGGGTTAAACTGAACTGTTATATTCTTATTTTATCCCTTTGTTTTGAATGTAAAAAAATATGCAGGCATTACTATTAAGATATTTAATACATTATTAATAATACTATTAACATAAGCAATAACAAAAAATATGATGTCACATTAATATTGTATGTCCTAGTCTTAAAAGTGCTTAAAAGTGCTATATATATTTATGTAAATGGATATGGATATATACTGTCCAAGTGTGAAACTCTACAAAAAAGGGCACTATACTGTAGGTATGGGTTGTTTTCTCTGGAAAAAAGATGCTTGCAAGGGAACATAATAACTATTTATAAGTATTTTAATAGGGCAGATAGTGGGGATATTTTTTCCAATTAAAATAATAAATGCACCAGAGGTCACCCCTTTACTCTTGAGCAGTGGTCCTCAAACTTGGCCCTCCAGCTGTTAAGGAACTGCAAGTCCCACAATGCATTTGCCTGACTGTGGCTGTCAGACTCCATCATTGCATTGTGGGACTTGTAGTTCCTTAACAGCTGGAGGGCCAAGTTTGAGGACCACTTTTCTTGAGGAATAGAACTTTCATTTGAAGAAGTGTAGATAGTTCTTAAAGTTGAGGACTGTGAGGTTGTTGAATTCCCTTCTGGGTGATGTTGTAATGGCAGATTCTACCTTTAAAAGTGGCATGAATTATTTTTAGGTTATTGTGATACCAAATTCTACAACTAGTATAAAAATTGGTAAATATAGTGTGAGTATATAGAAAAGTTGTGCCCAAATTAACTATGGATACTATGGGTAAATCAGTGGCAGATAATATTCAGTGCAGGTTATATAAACTTTTATGGGATGAATCCTTGATGGGAACTAAATGATTAGTGTTAGTAAACCATACAGTTGGCGGCAAACAAGCAAATACCAATATTATTATTTCTAATTACAGTTTCCTTAATAATAACATTTTTCTTCTGACTTTATTAAGGAAACTGTTATTATTGGTGCACCCCACAGCAACCTTTACTGACAAGCAGGACCTCTATATAAGCTGTGCCTGGACATTGAGAAATAGTACTACCATCATGTACTTAGCTTTGAGATGTCCATTTGATACTTTTGTATAGGGTGCAGAAATGTGCTACTTCCTTCAGCAGATAAAAGGTGCTGGAGTTGCAGATTAAGCCAACAGCATAATAGGCTAAACAATTGCACACTAACCCAATGGTGGAATGTTGAATACAAATTCCATAAACTGGTTAACAGAAGACAGAATGTGGAACAAAAATATATTGTACATCAAATACCACAAATCATTTTGTGTTCCTTGAGAAATCTGTCACTTGCAGGATTCTGGAATATAGTTGATGTTTCACAATAGCAATAAGAAATTGTACAGGCAAGTATAATTCTACCCCTTTAAAAATACAGGAAAGGCCCATGTTGTATGTAGAACATTCAATAATGTTATCATGACCAGTACACTCAAAAGACATGAAGCCACAGAATGGCTAGTAAATCAATAAATGCATTGATACACAAGAGAATCAAATTCATTCCTGACTCCAAATGGGTAACTGGACCATGTGTATTAAGGGCCAGGTACAAGTACAGGTGTGCTAAATGTAGTAGAATAGCACTCAAGGCATGCCATAGACCTTGCATGTGTGTACCCCTGGTCCACTGCAAAGAACATTATTGCACCCTTATTTTGGATAATGGCTTTTTTACCACATGTGTATATATATATATATATATATATATATATACATATATATATATATATATATATATATATATATAGTGGTAGAGTGACTAGGAAAAGGTGGAAAAAGGTCACTCTAGCCTTTCATTTCTCCCCATGTGCTAAGATAAGCTCCAGGAACGGAGTTAATAAACAGAGAATCAGTGCTCTGTTTAAAGACCTTAGTAGCCAGGTACTCCATTCCTCAGATCCAGTCCAGACATTGAAGTTCACCTTCCACAGGAAAGTTGTCCTGTGGTGAGGCTATTTAAAGTTAATTGGAATGGGGGAGTGTGTCTCTCAGCAGGGCACAGTAGGTAGGAGAACTGGCTGTGTTAGGAACTCCCAGAGGAGCTGGGAGTGCTGCCTGTGTCTGCCTGATCAGAAGGTGACCAGGACCAGGAGTTTGAATAATAATGACATAATTTTGGTGCCCTTTTGGAGGGTATGGTGGATATATAAATTGTTAATTTGTCACAAGCCCAATTTGGGCTGAAATGTTGGATGCACAGTGATGATACAATAAAATATTATTGTTTGAAGAGATTGGTGTGCTGGTCCATCTTGAACAATTATAAATGACCAATTGACCAAGCACCCACAAAGTTTTTTACTGGATAGAGTGCAGGTACCCTCGGCATATAAAATATTGTTTTAGGACAGCACCGCACTCTAAAAAGCTGCCCCTGTGCACTGAGAAGGATTTGAATACAAAGGAACCAAAAGCACCAGCACCAAGGGTCTTGTGATGAAAAAAACTTGTATTGTTACATGGTATGTATAACCAACATTTTGGTCCCCATTGTATCGAAACATTAGCTATGCTGTTTTTTTCATCACAAGACCCTTGGTGCTGGTTCTTTTGGTTCCTTTATATCTATATATTCATATATACTGTATTTATATATATATATATATATATACTAATGATATGCAAGAGGATGAATATGCAAAATAGGGGCAGAGCAAGTGAGCAAATGTAAAGTGTGATCATTTTAGACACCAGGTATTATTTCTCTCAGTTGTGTGGTCTGAATCTGAGAAATATTTTGCCAGCATTGTTACAGACCTGACTTTTAAACTAATACAAAGGCAAAATCTACATCCAGTAAAAGTTCTTGAACCAAAATGCATATATTGTTGATATTTTATAGGCAGCAGTATATTTACAATACAGAAAAGTTAGTACTTTGATTATGCAATCTTTTTCATTTTTGAAACTCTTTGCCATTCTGTTCTTTTTGCTGCTTGATCACTGAAATAAAATTGTATCTTCTTCACGTTCTTCATATGTTTTAAAAATGGTATGGGTGATCAAATACACACAGAGAGGTTCTCTTTCGCTCTCAGCCCCACAGCATGCAAAAGTGATTTTGCATGATTGTCAGGAAATAAAAGAAATGAGCCAAGCTCATATTGTCCAAGGTAGTCTGAAAACTACCACTTCCTTTGCAAAGATGGAACAATAAACCTCTCCAGGGTGTATATTGTTGGTCTGTAATCACATGCCTCAGGTATGTTGTGAGAGAACAATGGCTCTAGCTACAACCACCTCTAAAGAGTGATTAGAACTGAGAAATGATCACCTGGAGTGTCTTATTGTGATTATATAAAATTGAGCCTTGTTAAAAAGTTTCAAAGAAAACATCAAGATCTTTCTTTTCTTTATAAATCACTGCATGTTTTCCCCCTAATCTTCTTTCCTGATGAGGCTTACAATGTAAAATCTAATGGTTACCAAAGTTAAAATTGTTATGGTTTGGAAATGCCATTCATGCAATATCACTTGATGTACAAATAATGGCTAATGATATTTGTAGCTACATAATTTTGTATGGAAAGCTCAGATACATTTTAGATTGCACTGAACTTAACAAAGACATTGCATTCTGACCTAATCCTTCAGGCCATGTTTTCCCAGTTGATCTCACATTATATTGGGAGGATGTGATTTTGTTACCTGTACCAACACAGAAAAATAAGTTCAGAATGATCCCTTGGAAGGAAAGGTAAGAAGTTTCCCAATTTTAGTTTTAATTATATTAACCTTGAAAATCTGAAGTGGTTATTTTTCGAGCATATGTAATAGTGAAGTAAAACAAAATTCACATATAATCATAAATATATGAATATAATATAATAATATTGATATATCATAATATAATGTTATTTCTTAATATAATATTAATGATATATCTATCTATCCATCCATAAATCTATAATGGAAAACTGTGCTCACCGCTAAACTATTTGAAACCAATAGGCAGGGGTGCAATGAGACTGTAACTACAAAATTCATACAGAAAAAGAAATAAAATGTCCTCTGCTAAAAAGCTACCAAAAAGATTCCCTGAACTTTAAACAAAACAGGCATTGTTCATCTATTGCAATATACTCAAGCTGGCCAACTGTGTCTGGTCCATTATTCTGGTTTACTGCTCTGGCCAGTTCTACACTGACAACCAGATTCATCAACAATTCTACTACTTCCTTATACATTTTGCACAGGACCTAAGTTTTACTTGCAACTTGATTGACTAGGTTAAAACTCCAAAATGGTTGGCAACCAGGATCACCTAACTGTTGCTGCCTGCTGGGAATAGTGGGAGCTACAGTATGGAGTTGGCCACTGCTCTTCTATAAACTATAGTACAAAAACAAAAGTTGTGCTCACCACACTATATATATATATATATATATATATA
>CM044446.1:65435805-65446860 GCA_024363595.1 Xenopus borealis
TGAATACAAACAATCCCATTAATCTTCACTCAGATACAAAATTGTGAAATAGTCAGATCATTCTATAGTGTCCTTTTATTTATCTAGTTTAGCTAATAAACCTGCAGAATTCAGATGGAGACTAGATGACTCCCTATTATCTCACACTGCAGCCCATGACACACCCTAAGAGGAACTAGACTATTACTTTAAAACTAATAGCTCTTCAGAAATTAGTAATTCTACCCTATGGGCAGCTCACAAGGCCTTGTTCAATACTCAAATCCAAAATAAAAATGGGAGGGAAGCAAAGATAAAGAAGCAAATGGACTTTCTACAACAACTTGAAACTCAATAGAAATATGCCCCATCTACTATCTCCCTTAGGAAACAGATAATGAAAATGAAAACAGAGACACATACATTACTAACAGAAATAGAAATTACAATGGATCAAACAGAAATATTTTCAGAAAGCTAATAAGGATTATACAATGCTAGCAAGGCATTTAAGTGACAAATACTTACAATCCCACTTTACGCAAATGGGAACAACAGGTTTTTGGAAGTCACACAGTATTACTAAATTCTTTATTCCCAACAAAAAGAACCTCCCCAGATTGAATTGGATGGATTCCTCAATAATCTGAATTTACATTATCTTTCCTCAAAAAAGGGAACATTGTTGTCTGATCCAATTGACTTTGAAGAGATCAAAATGTGTAAAAGCACCTCAAATTGAAAAAATCCCCAGGAACAGATGGTCTAGCAAATATTACAAGCTCCAGGCCCCAAAACTAGTGCCATCGCTTTATGCTACAGTATGTTAAATGATATTATGCAAGGAATCTCTATATTTGATCCAGAAACCCTATCTGCGCAGATTGCATTTATACCAAAAACAAGATAGGTACATAAGTAATTGTAAAAACGTCTGCCCAATTTCAGTCTTGAATATTGATGTGAAACTGCAAAAATTCTGGTAACAAGGTTAAACACCTTTCTTCATACTTTGATATGAAAAGACCAATCAGGGTCCATATCAGGTTGACAAGTGATATGTAATATCCATAGGGCACTTAATCAACTGTCAGGGCCAGCCCAGACTCAAACTCTTGTGTGTGCAGTTCTGGGACACTTACACTTACCTTGTGAGGCACTGGATGCTCTTTGGGCTGGGTTTGAGCTGTTCATCTATGTCAATTACCCTCATGTGTTTCCTATTTCTAATTATGAGCTTGCCCTGAACCTTGCTCGGCGCTTGGTCATTGTGTACTTCCTTGCAAGACTTGCCAACTTATTCCAAATTCCTGTTTTGCAAGTTCCTGCATTCCAAGCTCCTGTGTTCCAAGTTACTGATTCTGTTGTACCTGTGTCCTGATCCATACCTTTGTGGTTTTACTGGTATTGACTCTAGCCTGTGTATTTACTATTCTTTGGATTCTGCTTTTGTACTGCATTTTGGTGTATTTAAACTCGACGTGTGACCTTGGATATTCTCTCACCTCTGGATTCTGTACTGCTGTGGATTCCCTGGTTCCGACATTGGCCTGTTTCTGATTTCAATTCCTGTTGCTGTTTTCCTCATCACTGCCTGTATTCTTATGCAAATGTTCTTTAAGTTTAATCTTTATTAAACTATTATGGCTTCTAGACTCTGTCCTGCAATCTACAGGTATACCCCAGGCTTCCCTCCTTAACTATTACCTCCAGAGTACTTTTTTGCAGTATCAGTGCATTACATCAATATAGCAAGATCCTCAAATACTCCCTCCATGCTGCTATCTATAGACCTGGTGAAACCATTTGATTCTATATTGTGGAAATTTTTGTTTGCTGTTTCTAACAAAAAAGGGGTTTCCCTCTCCATTTTGTAATATTATGTCTGCCTTGTATGATTCTCCAAAAGCATGGGTTTATCATATGGGCTTCATGTCATCTAGATTTACAATAGGCCAGGACAAATGACAGGGGTGCCCTTGTCCTCCTGCTGGTTGCCCTAGCCATAGAATCGCTTGTCATTGCTATAAGGAGACATGAAAAAATGAAAAATAAAATCACAGAAGTTAAGGTTGAGCTATACGCAGATGAGATATTATTGACACTTTTGCACCCAATGACCTCTCTCCCTTTCTTATACAGTATACTTATACAATATCTTAAATGATTTGCCCCCCTGTTGGGCCTGAAAGCTAACCCCTGCAAAATAGAGGCATTAAATGTAAACTTACCCAAACATATTGTGAAATACCTAGAAATTCATTTTAAATTCAAGTGGCAACCCAAAAGCATTATGTACCTTGGGGTGAATCTTTTCCCTCATTATGTAACCTTAGCTAAGAGTGAATGCCCTTAAAATTTAATCTCTTCCTCACCTGCTTTATCTGTTTAAGATTCTTTCCATTATTCTACTAGATGTTCTATTTGAACATTTACAAACAATTTTTAACAAATATGTGCGGGGTAGCAAGAGAGCATGCTTCAATTTTCTACAATTGGGATCAGGCACAAAAGAGGTTTAGGTATACTAAACCTTCATTATTACTATATAGCAGCTCAACTTAGTTAACATGTAGCATGACATGGAGGTGACAAAGACCCACAGTGGGCAACTATTGAACAGGATTTTATAATAATGGAGTATGAAATGTGCTCTCATCCAAGCGTTTGCCAACACATGGACATACAAACCCAATACTAACACATTCCCTTAAGATATGGTGCAGATATGAAGCTGCAAGCTTGATTTTTAACCTAGACTTTCTTCTGGTGCTTTCTTGAGTGAATTTTCTATGGTGGGAACTAAACAACTTAACCACAATGAATTCCCTCACAAAACAGATATCTCTGCTCTCAGAGCAACAACTATGAGACGTATAAAATGCCTCAACTGGAAATATTTAGATATTAAAATAACTTAAATCATTGTGGAAGGGAAGCACCTTCCCGCATTCAACTTCATTCAAATAGATGTGTCTTCAGATAATCCTTCTAAAAAGGACAATTTTGATCTTAAAGGACCACATGGCTCATCTAATCACAATAAAGAATTTGAATTTTGTCTAATGCTGAGAACAAGATCTGTGGGTCTGTTTTGACCTTAATACTTAGATGGACACTATTAGAGACTCAGTCCACTGCTCTATAAACATATCTATACAGGAAACCTTACATAAAGTTCTACACCAATAATACCTGATTACAACAATTTTACTGAAATAGTACCTGTCCTCATCATTCCTCTGTTTTAGAAATTGTGGTCAGTCGGAATCTATCCTACATTTATGGTGGGAATACCCAAAAGCGATCAGATTCTGGCTACAAGTATATGCTTTAATATCCAACATTATCTCTCATTAAAAAAGGACCCAGTGGAGGCCCTTTTAAATAAACACTCGAGGGAACAAATACTTATGGAAATGAATTACTCATGTTTTATCAGCAGCAAACCAAACAATTGCAAAAGCATGGAAAAATACCCTGGATATACAGTTTGTTAAAGCTAGACTTGATAATTCTTTTCTTGGAGAAATTTACAAACCACTGCACAGGAAAATGGAAACAATACTCAGAGTATACAAAATCATTAACCCATTTAGAGTATAATCCTTGTTTAGAAGTTTGCATATTTATTAATTACCTCCACCATATGCTAGACGTAAAAAGGTAAGTTTCAATTTGGTTGCATCCTAGAATTTTTGGGTTTTCTTTTCTTTTTTCTTTGGCTTTTTTTTCTTATGATTGTTGGTCATTAATTTCATTGAACTTAATGACTACACTTGCTTATAAAACAGAGGCATATATAGTTTATATGAAAACCTGTTATTGCCCTTGTCGGTTGGGAAAAGTCCAGTGACCTCATTCTCCTGTAATGTGCACTGCTGGAAAATGAAAATAGAAATTGAAAAAAAAACATGGCCCTATTAAACACATTAGTAACAGAGTCAGGCCCCAAAGTAATGCAATATCAAAAAAGGGGGATTGTGGGAGCACTCTAAAGGCTAAGTAAAATTATATTTAAGTATAATGGAAGTGCTACTTACAAAGCACATTCCCTGGGCTGTCTCATAAGTAAATCAATATAAATGCATATTGTTTAAAAACAGGGGTTATTTTGTACAAAGTTATGATCATAAAGTTGATAAGCCAAAGTAATGCATATAGAAAGTATGGTCCCTAATGCTGTTAGGAAAGCAACTCACACCATGAGGGGTTAACAGCCTAGCTGTGGTCCTTAATCAGCAGTGTCTGCATGAAATAAAAGCTTAGCATGCTGAAACTAGCTTCTCCATATATTAATTATATGCTTTCTAATTAAATCTTATACAGTACATAGGAACCCCCAGCCTCCAAACAGCTTGTTGGCAACTTTAGTTTATTTGCAGATTTGCAAAGGGCAAACTTTAATTATCCTTCTTTTGAGGACAACATCATAAGTATTAATACGTGTGGCTTTGATACAGTGCCAGATAAATACTGGGATTATTGTGCAAAATGTATATACTGTAGATTGAATACTGGCTGAGGGAAAGACAATGGTGAATCCACAAACATTTTTAGGGATGGAAATCCGAGCCACAGGATTCACAGGATACTGTATTAGGATCCATTTATTTTAAGCTATTTGACAACTTGAAAGCAGCAATTAAAACAAATTATTTGTGACAGTTTGAAATGCATGTTATTTAGTTTAAAATCTAAGTAAAGGTATGGGACCTATTATCCAGAATACCCAGGACCTGGGGATTGCTGGATAATGCATATTTCCATAATTTGGATACTGTGGAGGAAAAGTTGTGCAGGTCACAGTTTACCCACAGATTCATGACCCCCCCCTTAGGGACTGCACAGCTTCAGAGTGCAAAAAATGAGGGTTGTGGGTGCACTCCTAATGCCATATAAAAACATACAATAATCCCCTGTCTAAATAATCCAATGAATATGCAAGTGCATGTATTTAAAAAGGAAAAAAACAGGGTTTTTTGTTAAAAAATTATGATCATAAATTTGATAAGCCACCATACCACGTCAAGGTAAACCCCACACATTGGTCCTTAACTTGTTTACCTGTGGTCAAAATATAAAAGGATATACACTTTACTTTGCCTTTATACTCTCTTAATTATCACATTTTCCAACAAATGGGCGTTGGTTTGGGCAGCCTCTCTCTTAAAAGCCGGTGGCTAGGGAGGATCTAGCCCACAGATTGAAACCAAGCTTCAGGAGATTTATACTTCAAGTAATGATGTTAAGCAGAGAGGTATACAGTATAACCTTTTGTATTTTGACAAGTAAACAAGTTAGGGACCAGCGTGTGGGGTTTACCTTGACGTGGTATGGTGGCTTATCAAATTTATGATCATAATTTTGTAACAAAAAACCCTGTTTTTTCCTTTTTAAATACATGCACTTGCATATTCATTGGATTGTTTAGACAGGGGATTATTGTACTTATATATGTTTTTATATGTCCTTAGGAGTGCACCCACAACCCTCCTTTTTTGTACTTGAAACAGTTTCAGAGTGCCAATTAGGTCCTTTTAGAAACTATTTCAAGGTTACCCTAAAACTGTGTAACATCTGAGTTAGTTCTTATCAGTTATTATGTATTGTTTATGTATTCTTGTTCCAAAGAGACTCTGAGCATAGCAACATTTATTGCCTTTTTTTCTTGAAGGTTAGTTTACCAGAGGGAATATAATGTATGGTCAATCCTTTGTTCACTGTTCTGTCTCTCTTGAGTACAGGATCCACATGGCTTGTGTATGTTTATTATATAAAAAATAAACTTGGTTAACCCTTTCACCTCAAGTGATCTCTGGTCTTTGTATTTTTCCCCAACAATACCTTAAGTGTACTAGAAAATAAACACAATAGGCAATTTGTGTTTTACTCATAGCCTTAAAAAAGGCTTATTTATCAAAATCTGAAATTTTCTCACTATAAACTACTCCAACCAAATCAGCACTGACTTCCCCCATAATGTGATACATAGTAACATAGTAAATTCGTCTGAAAAAAGACACACGTCCATCAAGTTCAACCTTTTAACTTTTTTGTAAACTGCATAACTGATAGTTGATCCAGAGGAAGGCAAAAAACCCCAAACTGAAGCCTCTCCAATTTGCCTCAGAGGCGGAAAAACTTCCTTTCTGACTCCAAAATGGAGACTAGTCCCTGGATCAACTTGTACTATGAGCTATCTTCCATAACCCTGTATTCCCTCACTTGCTAAAAAGCCATCCAACCCCTTCTTAAAGCTATCTAATGTATCAACCTGTACATTCCTGAGAATTCCACATCTTCACTGCTCTCACTGTAAAAAACCCCTTCTGAATATATAGGCAGAACCTCTTTTCTTCTAATCGGAATGGGTGACCTCATGTCAGCTGGAAAGACCTACTGGTAAATAAAGCATTAGAGAGATTATTAGATGATCCCCTTATATATTTAAACATAGTTATCATATCACCTCTTAAGTGCCTCTTCTCCAGCGTTAATTTAGCCAGTCTTTCCTCATAGCTAAGATTTTCCATACCTTTTACAAGCTTAGTTGACCTTCTCTGTACCCTCTCTAATACAATAATTTCTTGATAAAATGTCCTGATAAAATCTGAATAATACAAATTTCTTGATTTGATGCTGAATTTGATGCCTGCAACTTTTTTTTGGATTATTGGTTGAAAACCACAAAATCCTTAGATTATTGAATGAAACCCAGTGCAGTTCATGATATCAATTGTAAACGGGACATCTGCCATTGAGTTCTACATGAACTTGGCAGGTCTGAGATGTAGTACTTTTTTATTCAGTTTTTAACACCATCAGGGTTTAATAAATCACAAAAAAGTCAAGTTTTTTTTATACTAAAAACTGGTTTTGCCCTTGACCACAAAGATATTAGACTTCATTAATTAATCCCCTTCAAGTAAGATAACAGGTAAATGCATCATTTCCTATCCCTTAATGCAGAGGCCTATCATTTGGCAAGGCTATGTTTAGGAAAAAGCAATGACCACTAACAGTTCACTCTGATTCTTTTTAACACTTATTGATAAAGATTTTGTACTATATGGTGACTGGACACCTGTAGACCCACAGATTCTGGTCTTGCAGATATAAAGATGTCAGATCTTTCTCAACAGACCCCCTAGATAAAGGCAGCAGAATATACCAATACTTCTTTGTGCTTATCCATATAGCTTTTTCTTCTTCTTTAGCTACCTTTTTAATTTATATTGAAATATATGCCCTGCATCATTATAATAACATTTTATTTTCCATGTTCTGCATTCAATCCTTAAAATGCCTGATCTAAGTATGCTTACCAAAAGTTTGCAGAGATACTTGTGAGGACCACTGCAGGCATTGTAGTTAGGAGTTAGGATAAACCACACCAAATGACATACACAATCAAGTCACCAAAGACTAAATTAATTTTGAAGCACGGTCTAAATACAATAATTTAATATAAGTGCTTGAACTAACCTGATTTAAATGCATATTTTAGCTATATCTGAATGATAAGGCATTAACCTAATTAAAACTATTATATTATAAGCAGCATCAACCTAATTCATATACTGTTATTTTTATGTTAATTTTGTTATATTCTCAATATACTATAATACTACCAATATTGATTTATGGAGTTTCTAACTATTATGATAAGCTAATAAAAAAAGACCAATTAATAAAATAGAACATAGAAACCTCATAATATGTTCAAGCTGCTTTTCCAATTTAAAAGGCCAAATACAAATAATGGCTACCTTTTAACAGAAGCTAAAAGGCCAATGTCTCACACAGAAAAAAAAATCATAATGTATTTTCAATTAGTTTGCACTTTTGCTTGCTTCTGTCCTGAATAATTAGAAAAATAATTCGCATTCAGCTATGAGCCAATATGAAGTGATGTTCCTGTGATAATTATCTAGCTGTAGTTCACTTTCCCCTGCTCCCATCAGGTCATCAGAGCACAAAAGAGGACACCAAGAGAGCATTAATGAGCTCTCATTGAAGTTGTTAAAAAGCTTGTATTGATCTGTTTGTCCAAGTAGGAGATATTTAAGCCTATTTGCTAAGGGCAGAAGAGACATAGATTCCTATCACAAAGCATTTTATCCAACCCCTTCTGTTTCTGACTTCAATATTGCCAATCCTCAGCAGCATGTTGAGTTCTGGAGGTCATACTTTTAAACTTTAAAAATATAAAAACACATACAGTGTAAGGTTTACTATAGGGACTTAAACTATAGCAGCTTCTCGTAATAGACTACAAGTGAGTTCCCAACAAACCTACAATTCCCATTAATTTACCTCAAAGTGCACTCAATTATCACCTGCTAAAAGCTAGTAAGATTTTTTTTTGCTAAAGGATAAATATTTTAAGGTGTTCTACAGTGCGTACTCAAGTCCCAAGACATCAAACAATCATGAGTTTCCTTTTTAAATATACACTATACAATTATATTCCACATTACCAGTATCCCTTTGTTCACTGCAAACCTTCACTGAAAACTAATAATTAAGTTGCTTTTGTAAAAAAGTATTTTATAACATAAGAAAATTAATAATTAAAGAAGCTAATTGATTAATTAAAAAATATTTCTACATTATGAAGAGATTTACAATTGTAAGAGAATTTCTCAAGCTGGCTTCTGGTAGAAATGATTTATAAAGGTTCTGTGGCAGGCGGCACAAGCTAATATCATCTTGCCAAAGTGAAAGTGGAGCTTTACATCATAATTTATTCCAAGCAATGGTATTGAGTTTTTACTAGTTACTGGCAACTTGTGATGGGTGAATCTGATCTGTTTAGCTTCGATGAAAATTCACAAAAGTTCAAAAATCCACAGAAATGCATAGAATTCTACAAATTGGGTGACTAATATTTGACTCGCAACAAATTTTGTATTTTTATAATTTTGAGTTTATGGGGGTCATTTTCATGGGGAAACTTGTGAAAAATTTAGTTCTTCACTTCTAGCAACTACAGTACTTTAATTCAGATGTAAAGCCTGTAAGGTTGAATTTATCCTGTGAAAACCTTAAATGATTTATATTAGATCCCTAAAGGTTATGCTATGTTTAACTTATAGGAGGCACAACGTACTTCACCAAATTCCCCTTACAAGGGCCATAGGCATTCTGTAAGATAATAACAAAGTGAAACAAACTGCCCTAAATAACATAATTATCTAAAGAAGTATTTGGATATTCTTGCTGTCCAATTCATTTTCATTTGTGCAGGCACAGAAAGACCATAATAGTAACCATGTTTGTTGGCAACATGAATGAGACACCAAGCAAAATCAAGCATGATAGTCTGTAAATTATGGAAGTACTGTATAAGGAAGTTAGCAGGATTTTAGAGGATTGTGGCATGGTTGTGTATAACGGTGCATGGCCTGGCATCAGTTGTGTGACTTGTGTGTCTTGCATTAACTGAATTTTAGAATAATCAATATTTTAAATCTAAACAAGATTAACATGACTATCATTTTCCATCAGTGACTGTAAATTTACACCTAGTTGTCTCATAAAGTCCCACATTTGGGACTATGTGCTTCAGTTCAATATTTTGACTATTGAATATTCATGTTTCAAATAATGTGCTAATAATGCATTTGTAACTATTGGTTATTTATATTAGTGTTTTACAATTAATGCATACCTCTTACATGAAGGGGCACATTAACTAAGGGTCAAATTGATTCGATGTGAAAATTTTTATCAAATTCGAATTAAAATTAAAAATGATAAAATTTTGGGCTTATTCGACCAAAATTCAGCCAAAAATTCAATTTGAACTGTTCACATTAAAAAATTCAAATCGATTTTCAAAGAACTGTCCCTTTAAGAAAAATTTGATGTACAAATTCGGCAGATTAAACCCACCAAATTGCTATAGAATCCTATGGGATGCTTAATTTTTAGTTTTTTTGATCAACTAAAAAAAATTTGATCGATTGCTTAAAATCGATCGATCAAATTTTTTATATTCAATCAAAAAAAACTTAATGTGCCCCTTAATTTAAGAGGTATGCATTTATTGTAAAACGCTAATATAATATTAGAAATTATTTTTAGATAGATTCCTTTTTTCATCACATACTGCTATATGAGTATGACAGTGAAAATAACAATGTGCTCATATACCCATGAACATACAATATTTTAATACCTAAAATGTAGTACCTGATACCCTTATATACAGTACACATGATCACATGAAAAAATAGATACATTCATATATACAGAATTTCTGTCCCATTTTGCTGAGCCAAAAAAATTTAAAAAATGCTGAAAAATAAATAGATTTTACTCCAAATCGGTTAAAGTTAATAAGTATTTTCTCTAGTCTGCTTTTTTTTTCAACTTGTTTTCAAACACATTTTTTTCTGCGGTAATTTTGGGCTGCTGTTTCACAGAGAAATTTGAAGATGGCAAAATATGGACTTTCATGGCAAATCCATACCTGGTGAAAATCTTTTCCCATCACTATACAGAATAAAATAACTTGCATATCTGCACTTAACAATGGGGCAATTTAATAAAGCATCATAATATTGCCCACATCTATAAACTAAATATTTTAGAACAGCTCCTCTTGACCTCTACATCAGAGATTTTAGACTGCATGCTTTTTCACTGTTTTTCACTGTATTGAAACTTAATAAAATTAGAAATGTTTATGTTTTAAAACCATTTTTACATGCAAAATTTTAGAGTTAAAAAGTTAGAAAAAATACAAACGTTAATAATATATATATATATATATATCTCCAACGTAGAGTCGGCACTCTCGACACATAGAGTAAGTATGCCTGGGTGCAGTGTCCACAAAAAAGCAATTCTATTCAAGGAAGAAGGTCCGCACTCTCAGGTCTTATACGAAAATAAAATGTGTTTATTATATACGAATAATGTTTCGGCCTCCTCTGAGGCCATTCTCAAAGTACTGAATGGTGCAAGATAAATGCATTAAATACTTTAGATGGCGGAAAAGGTTAGTCAGCTGACGTAGCAATTACATCATCAAAATGCATCAAAGCAATTCAACATCACATAAAT
>CM044446.1:65460557-65474726 GCA_024363595.1 Xenopus borealis
CGGGAAAAAAGTTTACCGCACAAAGGAGCCAGTGTTCACAGGTTTGCCGTTCATAAAAGACCGCACCGGTTCTCACTGACTGACTGGCTTGAGGAGCGGGTAAAGATTATTCCACACTCCTATGCATTGCAGGCATACAGGGGTCCTGGTAATCCTCCTCGATGGTTAACAAATAGCTCTCACAGTGGTGCTGGTGTATACAGGTGCAGGGATCATCACGGCTATCCCACATCATCAAGCCGATGTGCTTGGTATTCAGAGTGCACCAAACAGTGCACCCATATTCAATTCTGTGGTAAACGAACGTACTCAACATAGTGTCAGTGTCCTCACTGTCAAGGCCTGTTCAGAGCATCACTCATATATAACCATAATGTTTATATCCTATGTTGTTAGGATCAAGCGATCAGTACATCCATCGAACACCACAAGTTAGAAGTAGCGCTTGTATCACATCCACTACAACTGTGTGGTGTGCAGGTAATTACCTCACATTTAGTTGGTGTAAAATGGATTCACTTCAGGTCCAGGCTCGTGTGTAATCAGGTATAACACTTGTCAGGGAAATGAGCTGTTTTCTGAAGTCGAATTCCTCCTCTGTGTCAGTTGGCCAGGATCAGTGACTGGGCTCTCAATATACAAATATCTCCTAACTAACTAACTATGTTACCATATGTGTTTAAAACATAAAAAATAAAACAGACAAGTCAAAAATGCACAGGTGCACAGTATTAATCTTCACCAAATCCATTCCAAATAGATACCAACACTCACAATACAGATTTGTAGCAGGTTCTTCCAAAAAAAGTCTCCACACTTTATTTAACCAGTCAACATTTTGACCCTCACAGGGGTGGGTCAAAACATCCATTGGTTAAATAAAGTATGGAAACTTCTTTTTTCATTTATATACATATATTCTGTTAGCAACAGGGCATTTTCCCTATTAAGTGAGTGCATATGGCACCCAAAGGCAAGGTTTTTCCTTACTACATGACAGCATTGTGATTTCTCCTTAGATCAACCCCTGAATTTATCTGCATTGATATCCAACCTTTTCTTTAAAACATGCACTGTGCCTGCCCATTCAATCTCTGTAGGCAATGATTTTCAAATTTCTACAAACCTTTATTTAAAGAACTGTTTCAGTGGCTAAAGATTAAATCTCGATTACTCATATCTCATGAGAAATATTTACATTTTATGGACAACAAAGTTCCAATGGTCTTTTTGCGATGACATGCACTGTATTGATCACTTTGATTATTTATGACTCTCCAACCAATTCTTATCTGAGTTGGCATTCATTATACCTTCCTTCGTACGCTACCTTTGGACTTTTGGACAAAGCATAGTTGTGATAGAAAGTTTAAAACAGAATTCAATGTTTACATTTTCCATAACAACAAAATTCTGTACGTGGAGTCTTTTTTTGTATTGTGCAAATTCATACTGTATATGTTGTATTTACATTAACTGCACACAGTTGGCACACATCTCAATAGATCATTCTGAATTTTTCTTTTAATCCTTCAGATCTTTCAGATCTCACTTTGTTGCTGCTCCCATTATACAGTGAAACAGTCATTTGATCAAATGAAGAACTGTTTTGCAATCTGTGGTCTAAAGTAATAACCCACTTAGATGATCCCATATAGATGATCCCTTGACCTTCCTTAAACCATATTTGTTTTATCAATCCATAATCAGCTTCATCAAACTTAAAGTTGAGCAATAATTACATTCTAATTTGCCTTTGAGCACAGTTTCAGAATTGATTCTGTTGATCATAAAATTCAATCGTTTGCTTCATTTGGTATTATTATTGCTTTATTTCCCTTAAATTGCCTAACTACAATAACTAGTTTATAGTACTATTGCAAGGTAGGGCACTCTCTCTTAGAGAATTTAGCCAAACATTTTATGGATGTTGTATGTAGTATGATGCTTGTTTGAACAACAGGAGATGACAGCAAGTTATGATATTTCCAAGAAGTTAATTACTCCTCACAAACAAATATGTCCTCTTTTCTTACAACAATGGATACATATATGATACAAAAAAACACAGATGCATTTCTCAAAAGGTTTTTATTACTAAATGTATGAACCTACTGACCTTATTTATATGCAATAATATAGGATATATTAGAGATTGTGCATCACCTTAGTACATATCCTGCAGGTATCATCACTTTCTATATAGGCTACTCTAGAGGGGGCAGTCTTGGGGTGCTTTGCATATGAATTTTACTATAGTATTTAAATTGTTCTTTTACCAAAATACCATGGAAACAGCTCTATTACTATGTATGCTTATTGTTATCTATTATAAAATGTCATTATGTATAAAGCATAAAGCAAATGTTCCCAAATGTTTTAAAAAAGAGCACTATTTAATATAATTAAAGAATTTTCCTAAACTGGAAAAAACACATCTACAGGCAAAAGGAAAATGTTATAATGAGGATACTTTCCAATGAAACGTATTAATGCACTAGCAGTAGTGTTGAGAAAATCTGACTCATTTTGCATTGCTGAAAATTCACAAAAACAACGAAAATTTGGCAAAATGCATTGAAGTCTATGGGTGACAAATTTTTATTTGACGATCAATAATTTTTTTCACCCATTTGAGTATATGGATGTAATTTTATCAGTGAAAGTTAGCAGATATGCACTTCTAGCAGGTATACAGTATGCTTTATTTTTCCGAAGGATTTTCACAAGCAAATTTAAGTTTTACATAACAGCCTTCTATTTTCTGGACATGGCTCACCCCAAGCCCCACAAAGTTTCTACAGGTAGTAATACCTCAGTAACCTTGTATTTTCTGGGAGGGAGTGAAAATAATTTCTAGAGGACAGAGACTAAGGAAAATTGCATAATGCTACAATAAAATTGACCAAAAACAATGGTACTATAAGAAAAAAAACAAACCAGAAACATAAATACCATATTATCTCATTGGCTTTGTGTCAGCTTTGCAATTTACATCTTAATTCCAAGAATAGGTCTTATGAAATTACAGGTGACATTAGTGTTAGGCTGGGTATAATGACATGGCATAAAAAGCAATTAAATTATTATGTGTGTCTGGTATGATGCAAACCTTCCTAGCTGGAAAATACATCAAGAAGTTCAGTTATAATATCTGATCTCACAAGTGAAAGAACCAGTGAAACATAATATCAGTCAGTTCCATTTGAAATCATTTATTATAATTTTTAATAAGCCAATTAGAAGGAACCATTATATGAGAAATATGTAATAAAAAACCCCAATGTAATATGAAAAAGTGAGAAGAATAAGCAGGTGAAGCTCTATTTATTGCTTGTAAGGAGGGCCTTGAATCTTTCTGTAACCACTCCTCTTCACTTGCGTTTGCATAGATTATAACAAATTCATACTTGGTGTAACACTGAGCATGCAATTAAGTGTGAAGAAGATGTGAATATCATAACTAGCATTTTATGCCAATTATATAGCTTTTTTATGCTTGCGGCTTTTCTGCAACCCGATAAAAGCCCCCTCTGTGTGCAGAGAAACACTATCAGCGTATACATTATCACTCAATCCAGTCAGTGGAAGTTACAGAAGCATATTTTGTCATATTTTGGTATTACAGCCTCTTGGGAAAACAAGCCCCACTGTATTTTACTTGTGTATTTTAATTGTAACATTCAGAAAACAACAAATGACATATAACCATGTTTTCATTCGGTGAAAGTTCATTTTACAATTCAGAAGCCATTATATAAAAACAAATGTTGACTTTTCTTTTTTCACTAAAAACCCAAATTAGCAAATATGTTTTATGTGTCCCTAAAACGAACAAATGCAGACCAACAGATTGCAAAACCCCTCACAAACAAATAGAATCTGTCATCCAGAAACCCAGTGTTCCCTGCATGGATACAAACAATCTCGATTTTTATCCATGGACTTTTTTTGTCTATTAGTGACTGAACATATGTTTCATCTCATTATGCTGTGTGGAATATTTCATCATTCCCATGACTGAAAAGGAACACGAGGCAGATGCTCAGCCCTACACAATTATCATTGTCCCAGACGAGCAGCAATTATGGCCAGTTAGACACCTTGATCTTAACTGGACCACTCAGAAATATTACTAATTATCTTGCTGGAACAAACTCAGCTCCCACATGAGTTATGCACCATGCTGCTATGTGAACAAATAAATTAGAATTAATTATATTGTTATAATAAGTATTGTTAAAAATAATATTTCAGCATGAATTAAACTGATTTAATGATGCACTAACACCCTACCCTCTCTGTTTATGGAAATATCAATGAAGTAATACCTTTATTGGGAGGATTCCTGTAAGTATGATTCTAACATTGCTTGTATGTATGTGTCCCTACACACAGAGGTATCATGTCCAAATTTCTAAAGGCCCCCAGATCTCTTCCTGGGCCTTCTGACTTCCATGACCATCTGTGATGCCACACAGCCTGGTAATTGGCTAAGGTGCAAGCTGGTTGACTGAGGGTTGTCCCAGTAAACTGGCACTTCAAAGGTACTGCTGGGGTTTTGCCCCCAAAATGAAAGGAGAACCACCAGAGGTCATAAAAGACTCTTTGCAGTTAGTTACAGAAAAAACAACTGCACAGGAGAAGTAATGGATGGGTACTGTCTCTGCTCTGCTGAGCTATGCCAAGGGAGGACTATACCCTTTGCAAATAGAGGTACAAGTATGTTACCTGCCAAACTGGAAGATGCCCAGGAAGGATCCTGGTACTAAGGGATCCTGGTATTAAGATTGCTGAGTTACCTGTGAACTTCAGTGAGTCTGCCAGGTGGAAAATTGCGTTAAAAACATATGTATATGTGGGAACAAAACTTTCATAATAACTTCTATATATTTCTTATAGTATTTTATTTTCTAGTGGGATTTCCTGAGGTGTACCTCATTTGTTGGAGGCATCTCGTTATACTGTAAGTACTTGGTTTCCCAGTCCCTCACACCAGTATCAGAGAGGGTGCCTACATAGGTCTGCCTGTTTACCGGCAAGTAGGCTATACTGACGGGGTTATTTAGTTAGTGCCTCCACTAATTTGACTAATTAAAAAAAAAATTGAGAGACAACTCAACAAAATCAAGTGTCAATTCAAATTGCACGGCTTTTTCAAATTGTTGCCCTAAAACTCATTTTTTTCGGATTTTCAAACAAAAACCAGTCTGAAATGGCTGAAGCTTTAGAGAACCATGAATGCATAAAACAATGGTTCCAATGGTTAAAAGGGACCGTCTGCAATTGACTTTTTCATGATTTCAACAGGTTTTAGCTGGAGTATTTTCTGATGCGAATTGTATTGTGATATCCTGCCTTGAGTTGAAGCAGGGGCCTGGTGTTTCTGTACAGTCTGCATTACCATTGCTTTATGTGAGAAGACAGCTAAGGTCCTGGTTCACTGCTATGATTATGCCTGGTAATTGCTAGTAAGCATGGCTTGTTTCACCTGTTGCCAGTTTGGCCACAGGTGATTTGTATAAACCAACTGACTGGCAATAAAACCCCCTTCTCTGCTCTGACTCATTGCCCAGTATAGTTCCAGTACCTGACTTTGCTTTCCTGCTGCTTGAACTGACCCCACCTGTGTTTGACTATTCTTTAGATCCTGATTTGGTGCTGTGCTTCTGATCTACCATTACAGGTAGCAGTTTATGGGTATAATGAATCTTGAAAAAAGTAGTTTTTTCCCCTTAAAAACTTGACTAGAAAAATTTTAGTTAAAGTAAACAACTCTGAGGGTTGAAGTAATTTTTGAATAAAAATTTTACTTTTAAAATTCAAATTTCAAAGTAATATTGGGCTACTTTGAATAGCCCAATATTCAACTAAAATTTAAAAAATGTGAAAATTTCAAAATAAGAATTTCGAAGTACTGGCCCTTTAAAAAAAAAAAAATCTAATTCGACTATTCGCACCTTAAAGCTGCCGAATTGCCATTGTAGCCTATGGGAGCCCTCGTGGAAGCTTTCCTGGAAAATCTAAAAATAATAAATAATAATACTATTTGCTTAAAGGAAAAGTAAATGTTTTTCTTTTTCTTTCTGTAAATTTGCTCTAAACAGCCCCCCAGATTAATGTACCCTAGTCCCTGCTGCAAGTCTGCTCTGGTTTCTGTGTTATCAGCAGCTTGTTTCCCCTTCTTCCTGGTGCAGAGTGAAGCCCAGCCCCTTAGTTTACTGAGCAGTCCATTTGCTGCTGTTCCACAATAGAGAGGAAGAGGGAGCCAGTGTGTGCATTAGTAAGCTAGTTTCCCCAAGCAAAAGGTGCTAAACACACTGGTCTCTGCTATGTCATAGTATGCAAATGATCTCCAGGACTAGTCCAAGAGATAAGGTCAGCTCAGTAAGCTAAGGGGCGGGGCTTCACTCTGCACCAGATAGAAAAAAAAGGTTTACTTGTTCTTTAAGTATTATTTGGATGAGAGATGGTCTTCTCGTAAGTCAAACCTTTGTGGATAACAAGTTTCCAATACCTGTACAGTAAAAGTTTAAATAGAGAGTGCAAGCATTACAATAATGCTCTGTGCTAAGAGGCACAAGAGGATGGAGGGCCCCAGGGCTGGGCCAAGTTAACTGGGCACTGTAGGCAACTCAGCTTATCCTCACTTTTCCTTGGAGTGTGCATGGAGTGTGACTGTGCATGCACAGGAGTGGGAGCAGGGGGGGAGAGTGATGGAGGGTGGAGTAATGGAGGTGAGATGGCATTGGGGAGCAAACTCAGACTAGGGATAGACAGAAGACCCTTCTCTATCATGGTGCCCTAGGTCTGCCCTCTTCTGCCTACACCTGGTTCTGGCCCTGGAGAGCCCTGTGCTTTAATGCTTACAGTATAGCTTTTATATTAACCTCTATAAACATTGTTGCTTTTTAGAACTACAATCCTACTTTGCTCATGCCAAATCCCTCATATCATTATTAAAATCTAGTGATGGGCGAATTTGCACGATTCGCGAAACGCCACGCGACGAAAACGACGCGACGTGCGTCGAAAACGAATCGCATGAAAAACGTGCCGTGAATCGTTTCGCAAATTTTTTCTCCAATTCGCGAATTTCGCTAATTTTTCGGCAAAGCGAAACTGGGTAGATTCGCCCATCACTATTAAAATCACATTATTAGGAAATCATATTTGTATGGCTCACTGGTGTGACCTAGTTGCAGGGGCAGGACTGGAGAATATTCGAACATACACGTCCAAAACAAGTCCAAAACCACAGAAAAAGGGCAGTGGACAGCAGATAAAAATTTAAATTACAGCATTTAAATCACCTATACACACAGCACTGAGCAAAAAATAGTTTAGAATACCTCATACTGTTAAAATTAACTCTTTGAAATTATAGAGTATTATACAAGCTATGGAGACTTCACATAAATCTTGTTTAGTCAATACATTTCATCCAGTAATATCCTGCTGATAGCTGTACAAAACTGGAGCTGCATTCACTTCTCATTCATTGCAATGTACATTTGTCTATATTGTGCAAGTCTATTTTTATCTCTCCCCAGGAATCGTTTTGTTATTAAAGAGGTAAAAAAAAATACAATATAATTATAGTACAATAAAATAGTGATAAACATCCATTTGTTATTCACCCAATAAAAAAAAGAATAATTGTTCTGCTTAATAGATCAAGCATCAACTCCACACCATAAAAAAACAGTACTATATTCAGGGGCAACTCTCCTTAACTGTTGACAATATCATGAGGTCACACCTGTTCTCAAAAGGTTCTACCTGTTTCTATCACTTCTGGTCCTGTCTGGAAAGTTGTTCTCTTCAGAATCCAGAACCCAAGTTTGATGTCCCTTAAAAAAACACCAAGAAACATATGGAAATCGGGCTTCTTAGGAATAGACAAGAATACAATATACACTTTTTCTATACAGGTACCACAAGAGATGCAGTAGGCCTGTGTTTATTGGAGATGGTCATTTGTATATAGTCTTTTCTGTTTTTTTAAAACCATTTCTTTATTGAGTTGTGTAAAGCCATAATAGTTCCTATGGTTTTACAACCCTAATAGTTAATTTTCCTAGTTACTGGACAGAAGCGCATGTATCTTATTTTCCTAATTTACATATCTATCTTATTGGTTGTTACAGACACTGTTATATAGTGATTGGCACTTCCTTTTTGGCCCTTCTTTGCTAACTCAGGTGGATGTGTCTGGAGAGCCTGGGATCAATAAGGCTCAGTAAAGCTGTTCTGTAAATCCCTTTTACTTTGGGTAAAGTATGTTACAGAAATAGCGTTTTTTTATGGTACATCCTAGGAGCATGAGAAAGGGCTAGAAAGAGCCTGCGCTGCAGCAAGGATTGATATCTGGTGGCAACTTTCGCATTCGTCGTCTGGGATGCAACTCTTCAACTTAGTAAATTAATGTTTTCTGAGCAAATTTATGCCTGGCGAAGTGTTGCGATGGCTGCAAAGCCGTCAGCGGCGAAATTGCACTCTTTAGTAAATTATGTTTTTGGGTACGCATCTCCTGCAGGGTTTCAAGCTGCCCTTGTCTTTTTATTATATCGATCAAATATATATTTTTGTTAAGTTATTTATATTTAAGTTTATTTAAGTTATTTATATAACATTCTAAACTGTTGCTTCAATAGCTTTTTAATAATACAGCTGTACTTGAATTAAATGCCTGCATACATTTTGAAACAGTTATCTCGGTCTGCATTTTAAAGACTTATTATTGGAACTCAAACAAACTAATACAAAATAAAAATAGCATTCAAGCTGTATTTCAGGAATAATAAGCCATTACAAGTGTCAAATGGGAATCATGCCCTTTGTTTCTCTGAACAAATGTTATTAGAATAATACAATTAAAATATTTGTCAGACAAACACAATTCTTAAAGGAAAGTATTGAATCAGCAAAGATATTCATTCCCGGTGTACATATTTCCGTACTCTTTGCTGAGAAATGAGAAAAAATCTGCATTTAGATAGAAGTATTTTACAGAAAATGAAACCTCTGTATTTTATAAGTATCTTATTTTTGTCTAGATAGCTATAGGGAGGTTTTTTGTGTATAAGCCCCAGTAAAATTCTAGCATGTTAAATAGATTGGAAAATGCATTTATTCTTTTTACAACACAAATAAAGTGAACTGGCTACTTTGATCCAAATACTTGATATGTGATGAGTTTTTAAAAAGCCATTCAGCGCAGCTCTGCAAGTAATCTGAAGAAGTATTTCTACTTTAAATCACTTTGGGCTTTGTCTGCTTAAACATAATATTGCTGGTAGATTATTCACTACATCACCATGCATATTTCTGTTAACATGACACATATACACAGGCAGAAACTTATAATGCCAGAGCATTGAAAATTGAAAAATCAGCTGAAGTGAACACTGTCCGGGTAAATATTATTTAAATGAAACCATTTGATAATATGTGATTTCAGCACCTGAAAGATGGGAGTAAGTTACCACATTCAACCTGAAATGGGGGTAGTAAAGGTTCAAGAAATACATTGTACCAAAGCATATTGTTAATGTATTTTACTTACTTGGGGTCTTACCCAGTGTCACAAACATTGTGACTAATCATACAGAGGGAAGAGGATCAGAGGAGTCCGGTTTGCATCTCTGCATCTGTCAGTTATATGAAACACAACACAAAACAAAGGTTTTAAATTCTGTGTTAAGTTGAAAATCCCTACACACCGGTTTCTTATTTCTATTTCCTTACAATAATCATTGGATTAAGAGGCACTTTTAGCAAAGGTGCTTGCATTGTGCCCATATGTGCTCCATTGTCTGTAGCACCAATGCACAGTTTAAGCCTGCCCTGATAAAATGCACACATTTTCACAGAAGGTACAAAGTACAGGGCACAGGGATGCAAGAGAAATCTGGAAACAAAGTTCATTCCAGTGTAGCACTTAAGTAACTTAAATCTAGTGAATCACACAGTGAAAATGTTATTTATACAGTGCACATTGGTGAGCTGTGCCAGTTTCCTGGAATTGTATGTAGTTTTTCTGTTGTAATGCCTATACCATACCTGTGCTTTTCCTTTGTTTGTCCTCAATACTGGAGGAAAGCGGTGAGCATTGTTTGTGGAATGAGTATACTTTCACTGCAACCTTATTTACCTTGGCTATTTAAAATTATGAGGATCACTTCAAATGCACTATTCTCTATAGCTTTGATTCTGCTTTTGGTATATATTGGTATATCTATTAGACCTCTAACTGCATGCTATCCTCTGTGTCATGAAGCAGCAGTTGGAAAAGTATGGAAGAACTAACCTGGAGGCAGAAATGAGACACCAAAGAACATCAAGGACATGTGTGTTAAGAAGAATCAGACAGGGTACTTACTCAGGCAGAAAAGGACATGCTAGCCAAGGGCTAAATCTATGCGATGACACCACAGCACATCCAAGTAGTTGAACTCATCACAGCCACAGAATATGCCATCAATAATAATCACATAGAGAAGGAGGAAGCAGAACAACTCTGACTAAAAGTGTCAGCTGTCTTGTCAAGTGACACAATACCTCCCTCTAACCTTACCACACAAGAGGAGAGCTATCAGCTCTCTTAGTATGGACCCAAATATCATTATCCTGCCAGCAGATAAAGTGGCGATGCACAGTTGAGCGCAACACAAATGACTATCACTGCAAGATAACCACACTACAATGCAATACATATGAACCTTTGCATACAACAACTTGAAAAGGAGAAACCCATTAATCAAGTTTTATACTGCCTCCTGTACCCCAGAGAAGCCACACCATGCTTATACGGACTCCCTAAGATATACAAAGAAGGAGCCCCACTAAGGTCCATTGTCAGCAGCATCAATTCAGTGACTTACAGCACAGAAAAATTCTTGGCTAACATCTTAGATCCAGTGGTAAGAAATACAGTGCATCATATCCATAATGCCAAAGAGTTTGTAACCAAGATTCATGACATTAAATTAAAGGCATAAAAAAACTATTTTAACATATGATGTCACTTCACTTTTCACATGTAAACCTACGGCAGAGGCAGTTGAGACTTTAAGAAATTGGCTGCAGCAAGATAACACCCTCAACAGCAGAACAAAGCTCAGACCTGACCAAGTATGTTTTTGACCATTTTTAGAGACAGAAACATGGCTATGCAAAGGTTTATCCATTGTAGCCAATTTGTACATGGAGGAAGTGGAAAGGAGGGCCTTCCTTACATTCCAGGGAACTACACCAAGTCCCTGATTCAGGTATGTAGATTACACAGGTTAAAATTAGAACCAATGAAGTGGTGGCCTTTAAAGAAGCACATTAACTCATTGGACAATAACATCAAGTTCACAAGGGAAGATGTCGATGAAAACAAACTTGCCTTTTTGGACTGTCTGTTTGATATCTATCCAAGAGGTGGGTAACTAGAAAATGGAAGTATACAGGAAACCCACTCTGTTGTTTAATTCCCACCATGCGCTGAACATAAACTGGGTGTCATTAGAACTCTGCACCACAAGGTGTAAAGTGTGACAACTGGTATAGAGTCCAAAGACAAGGAGCGTTAACATCTCAGAGGAGCTTTGAAAGTGTGTGGCTACCCAGACTGGGCATTTGTCAAGATAGTAACAACCAAACCCAATAGGAGAACCAAAATAAACAACCGCCCGGAGACACATAATTGGTGAAACATAGTTATCTCATATGTAGCTGATGTGTCAGAAAAACTCAGGAGGATTTTCAACAAACACTGCATCCCTGTGTTTTTCAAATCTGGCAACACACTAAGAAAAAAACTGCTACACACGAAGGATCCAACACCTTAAAGGGGTTGTTCACCTTTGAGTTAACTTTCAGTATGATATAGAGAGTGAGATTCTGAGACAATTTGCAATTGGTTTAAATTTTTTATTGTTTGCGGTTTTTGAGTGATTTAGCTTTTTATTCAGCATCTCTCTAGTTTGCAGTGTCAGCAATTTGGTTTCTAGGGTACAAATTACCCTAGCAACCCTGCATTGATTTGAATAAGAGACTGGAATATGAAAAGGAGAGGGACTGAATAGAATGATAAGTAATAAAAAGCAGCAATAACAATACATTTGTAGCCTTACAGAGCATTTGTTTTTAGATGGTGTCAGTGACCCCAATTTGCAAGCTGCAAAGAAACAGAAGAAAATTGCAAATCATTAAAGAAAACTACGAAAAATAAATAATGAAGACCAATTGAAAAGTTTCTTAGAATTGGCCCTTCTACAATATACTAAAAGTTAACATGAAGGTGAACCACCCCTTTAAGAAAACCTAAGCAATGTGGTATACACAATCCAGTGTAGTGAGGGGGTGCACTGACATATACACTGGGGAGACAAAACAATTACTCACCAAGTGAATGGCTCAGTATAGGAGGGCAACTCTACAGGGCAAGACTCTGTCTTTCTACACCTAAAAAACATGGCACACTCCTTTGAAGATAACCAGTGGCGTAACTACTCCCTGGTGGGCCCTGGTGCAGGATGGGAACCTGGGCCCCCTGTTGGGCCCTTACCTCTATAAATCCCATGCTGGAGTGTTGATATCATGTGTGCTGCAAAATATCCTCCTACATAACCTGCAATTGCACCCTCTGCACCCCTGGTAGTTACGCCACTGAAGATAACCATGTCCAAATCTTGGATAAAGAAGACTGCTGGGTTGAAAGAGATGTGAAAAAGGTAATTCAAGTCAATGTCATGAGAAAGCATTCCTGAACAAAGGCAGGGGCCTTTGACATCCCTGTCTGCTATATATAGTGCTGTTCTAGCATATTTACACTGGTGGTTTCAGAACACTTCACACATCCATTCATGCAACTCTCACAAGTAACATCTGCTTTTAGGAGTTGCATGATACCTTGTTAATCCTATTACAGTAAACCCACAGAATTACAACCCTGTGAGTTTAAGATGTCACCTCTTTGAAGATTGTGATTGGATTAGTGGAAGAGTCTATATGCTGAGGACTTTCCACACCAGTCAGTTGAACTGAAGAAGCTGCTCGGATAAGTAGAGAAACGTCTTCAATGTTTACTCAACAAGTCCAGTTGTTTTACATAGACTAAACTAGATTTTGCAGTTAATTACCCCAGCAGTTGGAAATCAGTATGGAAGATAAATAAGAGAGTGTCTAAATAGAAATGCAAGCAATACAAAAATAAGTATAATAATAAAACTGTAGACTTCACAGTAGTAAATTTGTTTTTTGGGTTGCTAAGGCCAGTAACTGTCATTTTCAGTTGCAGATCAGCAGGAGGAGGCAAAGTAGCTAATTAATTTATAACATACTAAAAGTTTATTTCAAGATAAGATTTCCCCATTTCACGAAGATGACAAGGATGCACTTGATTTGAATTATCTTAAGGAGGAGCACATATCTGGGTTAAATTTCAGAGCTCGGAAATGAATTCCGAATGTATTTATTTTTATAATATTATTAAAAATCAGACATTGGATGTATTTTGTAATGTGTTGTTGAATGTCAAAATTTATTTTGATTATCTTTTTAATTTATTATTTTCATTTAGTTGTTCAATGCATTTAACATTTCATCTCCTGCTTTTTCCCTAAGCACATCTCTCTGACTTGTTTCTTACTGTTACTTCAACTACCATCATCCTTAGTCAACATCCTTAGTCTAAAGAAAACATGAAAAATATACAAAAGTTTGCTGGAGTGAAAAGTCTGGCACACGCATGTAATTAACTAGAGGAAGCATTTGGAGGGAAAATAGTAATTCTCTATACTTATACAGTATGTGTGTGTGAAGAGAGACATTATAAAATGCTTATTTCTTGTTGCATTAAAATCTTAAACAGACAGAATTCCATTAAAGAGAAAGATATGATGACAGTTATTCCTTTGTCTATTTTTTTTCAATAGCTTTTTCCCAACCCTACAAGAAATGATGAACTGCCTTTATTAAATTATTGGAGCTATGGATAAAGAATAATTCTCTAGCATTTTCCATTGTTTTATATAAACCTGCATAACTTAAATAAACTGTAATGGCAGAATAAAAAAAAAGTGAAAGACAAATTAAACAGTGTTGGTAGTAAACTCAGCACATTACAAAGAGGTCATTGTGTAAGACATACCTGTAACCTGAAGCTCAAGGTCTAAA
>CM044446.1:65523682-65538837 GCA_024363595.1 Xenopus borealis
GCTTTGATCTGGCGAACTAGGTAGTTGAATAAAAATTTAAAGGGGAAGTACTTTGACAGTTGAATTGTCAAATATTCGAATGAAATTTAATTCAAATCGATCGAATTTACAAAATTCACTGGTCAAACTTTGAATCCTTCATGTGAATTTAGTAAATCTGCCCCATAATCTAGCCCTTTCTGAAGCCTCAAAGTGGTATCTTTTCTACTGTAAGTTTTGCCCCTGGCAAGTGCTTGTGGACTGCGTTGCACCCTGCCGCAAGGGTATTGAAAGGTGGTTGAAGCCACATTGCATGCTAAAGAGTCCATGGCAGTAGGGAAAGCCCAATGGTGACAATTATTTGAACGGCTTGCCTTAACAAAGTAGTCTCTCTATTCTATCAGTTACCTAAATCAGTAACAGGAATAATGAGAGAGAGAGAGAGAGAGAGAGGGAGAGAGAGAGAGAGAGAACAGGGTAGGGATTCTAGATCTGTTCCCCCCTACAGTACAGTTTTAGTCCCATGACCTTTTCAGCAGTTAATCACACTGTAGTTACTCAGGCTGCATAGAAGTCAGCCTGAGCCCAAAAGGCATCCTCTGCATTATATAGAAATCCAGCCTATAACACTGAGCTGCTACTACTGCAACTCATTAGAGTATACAGAAAGCTGTAGTTATACAGAGATGGTGGGGCTAAGTCAGGAATAGGGCAAATCCTAAACGCAGTAACTTTCTCTGTCTTTGCTTTCATCAATCTGTGAATTACACAATATTTCTATAGATATAGTTACTTGATTCAACTGCTTGTGATCAGATTCCTGGCTTTATCAAGTTACTGATTTCAGCTCATGCTCAGAGAACAATCCATTGCTACTGCAGATGAAAGCTACATATAGTAAAATCCTTTGTTAGTATATCTAGTCGTTTCTGGATAGCGATGGGTAAGTATAAATAGGAGCCTGCTTATTGTATCTTGGATCAGATGTTGGATCAGTTTACTGCATTTAAGGGTGTGTGCATTAACAGTATATGTGTGTGTGCATGCCACCCAACATTTATGAAAAGAGGGACAAAAAGTTTGGTGGTGCGGAGTGTGGTGAAAATTTTTGACCATGCCCATTTTTGTGGCCATATACCCTAATTACCATGTCAAAATTGTCCAATTAAAAACAGGACAGTTGGTAGGTATATGTGTGTGAAAGAGTGTTTAGCGGACAAAACATATAATAGGTCTTGCAGTGTCTGTGGCTTACATCTACGACAATGTTGGGATGCTTGCTTTGGGGGTACAATTTGACCATATCTGTGCATTTATATAGAATTAACAGCCCCCAATATTATATTATATGAGCCTGCCAATTGTAGCTTTGCTTTGTGAGCCTGGGTTGAGATAGGTTTAATATATTTATATGTTTAAGCTGATCACTTTACTCCCCAGCAAAAGCTACATACAAACATGCAGCCTATTTTTAATTTTCTGGGCAGAAAGCAGTTCCCCATGATCAATATATTGTTTGATGGCCACCTGAGGGGGCAGGCAATTGAGTTGTAAAGGTACAAGCAAGCGAGAAACTTAAAGACCCCTTCCTAGTCACTACAAGGTTATCAGTTATTTTCTGTGGCTAGTGGACACTACAGTGACCATAATATCAAAGCTTAAGCAAAAGTGGTTTGTTGACCTTTACCTCTGAGTTGGGCCCTTCTATATCCACAGGGAGGTAGCTGGCTATGCCGGTAATTGCACATTGTCATACATTATTTAAAGGTATTTAAATGAAGGAATGTATCCAGTTATGTTTTGCATACATATATTTAAAAATATATTTATATACATATCTATAGATATATATATTCCGTAAGGCTGTGTTTCAGAATTTGTGAAATAAAGAAAATGTTTTGGATATTTTGTTTTTAATTTATGTTATTTATTTGATATTTAATTATTATATTTTTCTATGTATTATTAACTAATAACCAATAGTTATAAAGTTAGGATGAGCTTGTTGTGGTTGTAGGACCTTGTCAGAATGCTGCATAGGAGGGAGAAAGGAAGTTCTCTTCTGTGACTGCAGGGTGAGATAAATGCTGTGGCCATTTTACCCCATTTCTGGTTCCTAGTATTTAATCAAGGTATGTAACAATGGGTTTCAGTGGGATGACTGAAAATGAGTGTCAGTGGAGGAGTCGCCTTGTCAAGGGCATTCTAAAGAGTGGTAAGACCTGACCAGAAAGTTGCAGAGAACAGTGACAGCCACTAGACAATAGCATACCTCCCAACAGTCCCATTTTGAGCGGGACAGTCCCGCTTTTGAAAGCTCAACCAGCAGTCCCGCATTTGTACTGGAAAGTCCCAATTTTTCTGAACTGAACTGGAAAGTCTCTATTTCTCTGCACTCAACTGGAATGTCCCCATTTCCAGTTTCTGCCTATAACAGCCACCTTTTGCTTGGGGAGAAGCCCTCCGCTACTTGGGTGGTGCCAGGTCTTCATGTGAGAGGACCAGGGGAAAGTTCTTGGCAGGCATTGGAACGGCTCATGGTACAAGAATTGAGAGCAAGCAGCATAGTCAATGGCAGAGACAACACCAACGGGAAACTCAGTACAATATCGGAAGACAGTAGAGTAATCTGGGTCACAGGCCGTGTCACACACCTAACGGGCAGATCAGTACAAAAGCAGGAGGAGGTAGCGTAGTCGAAGTCACAGGCCGGGACAAACTTCAAATTTACAAAATCGAGACAGGATCCAAAAGATTGGTCAAGGCACAGGCAGAGGTCAGGACTGGCAGCAAACAAGACTTGGTCAGGATCTGGCAGGGTCAGAAACAGCTTAGGAATACACAGAAACTGCACCCATGAACTAATAATAGACCTTTACATTGGGCAGTTTGGAATTAACAAGTGTACCTTAAAATATTCAAGCTTTGTGTCAAATCGCAGTGATGTACAGATAAAGCCACTTGGATTTGTGTGTTAAATGCATCATGACATGCATTAACTGAAGAAACTGTGTTCTGTAAAGTCATCTTAACTAATTTAATGCATGTAACCCTTTCATTAGCATACCAAAGCACCATTGTTGACAATGGTGAACACTTTAGCTAGATGCTGTGACACCATTTTCTGTGTTAAATGGGATAAGTGGGATATCTGGGTTTAGTTATTCTGTATCAAACTCACAAACCAAAGTGGCTTCATCTGTAAGACGCAACGCGCGTCAAACCTGGAAACGCACGCAGCTCGTGCCTCATTTTAACTTTGGACGTGAAGGAGCACGTACCCGCGAATGGTAAGATGGACACGGCGGTAGTGATGGGCGAATTTATTCGCCAGGGGCAAATTTGCGGCGAATTCCCATGATTAGCCGCTGGCGAATAAATTTGCGAAACGCCAACGAAAATTCCCAGAAAAAACGTGTCGGAAACGTCAAAAATGTCAAACGTCAAAACCGTGCCGCGACTCATTTCACAAATTTTTTGCCAATTCGCGAATTTCGCAAATTGTTCGGCCAAACGGGGTAGATTCGCCCATCACTACACGGCGGGCATCCCGTTGCACCCCAGATAGATAGATAGGTTGATAGATAGATAGATAGATAGACCTTATGAAACACTTTTTTTACAATGGAACAAAACTGTAGTTGACAATTTACTAGCATTTAGAGAGTTAACCCTTTTGGATGTGCCTATGCTCATCTTCTGAACATTGAACAGACATTAATTTAAAGATTGTGAAATACTCTGTACACTATATAATATTCCATGAATCTCCTTTTAGTGGATACGCAGGCACACCAGGAAAGACTCTCAGCTTTCAGAATTTTCTTGCTGGATCTTGTCAGCCAAGCTTTGGAGTAATGAGTGAATACATAACAATCAATCAAACAGTATGTGCATTTGCCCCGGGTGTAGGTGAGGTCTGTATGAGATGACCATACCTGTCAAGTATGCAGTACTAATAGCCAAGGATCTGTCTAAGCTTTTCACATCAAATAGTCATATTACAGAACACGTATATGTGTATCTAAATCCTCTTTCCAACCTGCAAGTCCCTGCATGTATAAAGACCAGGACATATGGTACTTGTACCTGACTTGGTCTGCTCTGAACATCTTTTATTTCAGCAGCGAAAAAAAGAAGCAACAAAAGAGATTCATTTTCATTGTTTGTCATATCTAGGCAAAAAAAGTTCTTTCAACATTGTCTTTTTACCACTGTATATGTATATATCTGAATTTACTAGACTGAGACTGTGGCAATTCTTTACACTCCACTATATATATATATATATATATATATATATACCACCCAATTGCTGCTATGCAGCCTTAACATTTACTTACCCTCTTTTTACCAAATAATTCAAAGATTTTGGGATAAAAAATCTAAAAATGCTAAAGAATAATTTACCACAAATTTGGCAGCAGAAAAAATCCTCCCAATTTTCTGAAGGCGCTTGTTCATCAAGCATTTCCTCACTTGTTGAAGGACTGAAAATGTCACTAAGGGGCTGATGTACTAAAATCAATATTTTCTTTTCACAAATTGCATCTTTTTATAAAAATTCATGTTTTTCTTGTATTTATCTAAAACATATAAAGTACAAAAAATCCTAAAACCTCTAATACAAAACTGTGCCAAGTAAAAGCAGCCAAGATCCCACAGATGTCAATGGGAGCTACGCTTTGCTACTTTTGGACAAATTTTATTCAATTTGGATTTTTAGTGGCTTTATATCTACATTTATAGAATAGTCAGACTTTGGGAGTGGTTAAAATATACATTATGGTGTGAATATGCATGTATACAGTTCAAACAAGTCTTTATTCCTCCATTAGTTGCAGACACAGTGTTACACTGTACTATTTAAAAGAGTTAAAAACAAATGAATTTATATATCTAGTGCACATGATTCCTGTGAAAATGGCAGATCATTTGAGAGAAAGCTTCTGAATGGAGCTCATAAATCCTCATCTGGAAAATACAACTTTATTCTCACATTCTTCAATCTACTCTGTCTAAGAAGACAGCATACTGCTCATATTATGTGGCTATCAGATCAAATAAATTTTCCTAATTTGTCCATGTGTTATTGCATATTACATTTATTGAAGGGAAGTCTTTTACCATAAATGTTTACAAAATTTACCAACAATTACTATTGGAATGTATGCAATAGTTCAAATGGCATAGCCTGTCTTTTTTCTTTCTTTTTAACTTGTTGACAAAAATGTAATTAATTAACATATTTTGTAAAGTTGTTTAGAATACATTTTCTTTCATTATGTAAAAAAAGTTTTTGGGTAGAGAAGTTTATTTTAATTTTGGAGCATGGCGCTAAAATTTTGCTACATTGTCCAAGAAGTTAGTTATTTTAAGTATTCTTTTCTCTTTTGAAAGAAAAAAATAAAATACACACAGTAAATGACTAAAGATCATGGGCTCATGGCATGTGGCAAGACTGACAAAATATTGTATTTCACCTAAGTAAGGTTGTAAATTATACGTTACAGAAATAACTCAAGTAGATGGCCAAGTCTGCTAATGCAGTGAAATTGTAGCTAGTACTGTACATGTGCCCAAACAAGAATTGTTTCTACCAGATGTTTATAGTATAAAATCACACATATTGAAACAGATCAGTATATCTGCCATGCATTAAACTGATATATAAACCACTAAGTCTTACACACAATAGTCTTGTAAAACTATTTCAGATCAATGCCCTGCCAAGGAAAAAAAAATAAAAAAAACATATATATATAAGTGCATATAAACATTAAAAGAGACAGGGAATCACACAATAATGAAGTGCAGTGAATATTGGATTATGTTGGCACCCACCCTGTGGGGATTGGCAGATTGGTAGTGTGAGTGAGTGTTGTATCTGTGTTAATTCAGGAAGAGATGGATTGTGGGGGCCTTTAAAAATTTCACAGTGTGATGAGTGAGTGTGTCAGGCTTGACTTGTAGTGTGTGTTTTTACCAATAAAGGTGCAAGGTGACTAAATTCTCTGTGATTGAAGGAAATAATTTCTCTCAATAGTATCAAATGCCTGTTGAAGCTATTGCCCATTCCATAATACTTGGGGGCCGATTTACTAAATTCACGTGAAGGATTCGAAGTTCGATCGAAGTTCGAACGTAGGATTTCTTCTTTTGGTCGAATATGTGAATTTTTGGCATATTCAATCAGTGAATAGGGAATGGTCAAACGATTGAATACATTCTAATACATTTGAATAGAGTCGAATGGACGAATATTCAATCATTCAATCATTCGATCAGCGAAGGATTTTATTTTTTAAGTTTCTTTGATTGCCTACTTCGGCAGATTGGACCTACTGAATTTCAATAGAAGCCTATGGGAGCACTCCCATAGGCTTCTGAGACTAAGTCCTGATCGAATAGGATTCGTACGATCAAAATGTTCGATCGTTCGAAACGTACGATTCATTCGAATGATCGAATGATTTCTTCGTTCAGTCGAATGATTTATTCGACTTATCGAATAGGTTTGTATTCGATAGTCGAATGATCGAATATTGAATAAAAGGTAGCCTAGAACTATTCGATTAACACTCGAAAATCGAATGCTAATCGAATATCGAATAGAAACAAATTATTTTTGGGCAATAATAGTAAATTTGCCCCTTAGTGATAGGTAGGGATGGTGTGTAGGTAATAAAAAAACAGTTTACCCAGACATTTCAATATATTTTAATGTATTTTTAACACACATTGTGTACTGTGTTTTGATACATTTCTTAGGGGTAATTTTTGACACATAAGATTATATATACAAAAATGAGGCAAGTCACAAACAAAATAATTTAAGGGTATTTTGGTATTTACTAAAATGCTACTTTTTCTCACTATTATTAAGAGAAATTGACAAAACTCCCAAACCTGAATCCCCATAATTTTTAACAGCTTAACAGTATAATAAATACGAAAAAATTTTGTTTTTTTTTCTATACAAATTCGAGTTTTTGTATGGATACAGAGATATTCTTTAAACTGTACAATATAGGGATGCACCAAATCCAGGATTATGTTCTGAATTTGGCCTAGATTCTGCCTTTTTCAGCTTAATTCGGATGAACTGAATCTGAATCCTAATTTGCATATGTAAATTAAGGGCCTATTTTGAATTTAGGTTGAATTCTGAATTTTAAAAAAAAATTGAAATTTGACCATCAAATTTTTTGGGGGGATTATTTTCTATTGAAAATGACCATTTTCAATCATTTGAATCGAAGGATCGTATCATTTGAATTGAACGATCGCATTGTTCGAATTGAACGATTCAAACAATTTTTTTTTTTTTTAAATTACATTTTCCAGGACTTAGAAAAAGTTACAGGAAAGCTTCTAGGAGGTCCCCTATAGGCTACAATGGCAATTCAGCAGCTTTAATGTGGCAAATAGTTGAATTAGAATTTTTGTAAAGGGACAGAACTTCGAAATTCAAATTTTAAATTTTTTTCAATTTTCATCAAATTTTGGTCTATTCCATAGTCAAAGTAGCAGTGTAATCAAAGTACCTCCTATCTTTTATTCATGTGGAGTACAAAAAATTAAACATTTCAGAGGCTTCACGCCCCCTTCGTCAGTGATTAAGCACACAAATACTATCGCAACCCTAATGTGTTCAAATACCTACAATACTCCATCTCCCCTGAATACCTGTTGAGCAGGCACACGAATAAAGCAATCTTCCACAAGGTGAATATTATTTATGTCATGAATAAGCAGCCTAACATGTTTTGTGTTACAAACAAAAGGAGTTATTTATTAGATCTCATGTTTTGCAGCTGGTTTTCTCTCAAAAATTTGAAAAAAAAAAATCGATTTTTTTCAGTGGCAGTTCAATAAAGTAGTATGATTCGACTAAATGTTTTCAAGTTTAATATAAACTTGAAGAATGTAAGTTTTTTTTTCAATCTGATTTTTTCACCGGAAATCTCAGCGTACAAATAAAAACTGGGTAAACAGATTCTATGTGCAAAATAAAAAGGTCAGATTTAAAATCAAACAGTCAAGTCACTGATTGGTTACTGCCTGGTAACCAATCAGTGGAAAGCAAGAGAGCGGCAAAGCAAGTGTTCTATTCTGTTATGTTAGACAGCCAATAACTCCAGCCTTTATACATTACATTTTTGGCTAACTAACTATATTAGAAACATGTTTTATTTTGCACATGCAATCTATTTACCCAGTTATTATTTTTACCCTGAACAAATAATTAAAATAATCGCAATAGGCTGGTTTTACTTTACAATACAAATTCAGTGTATCTTAGTTTGGATGAAGAACAAGGAACTGTACTAAAGAGAAAAAGGGACATCATTTCAAATAAATTTTATTATTTGGATAAAAAAGGAGTCTATAGGAGATGGCCTTTCCATAATTTAGATATTTCTGGATAATGGGTTTGCAGTTAATTCATCCCATATTTGTACTTGTTTTGCTGTGGTTTGGGAAGTAAAACAATACAATCTACAGTTAGGATACATGTGAAATTTGGAAAATTTGCCAAATTGCATTGAAATCTATAGCTAACATTTTTTTTGTTGTGCAAGGCAGTGTGACTTATTTTCTTTCTATGAAACAGTATTTTTCACACAAAATGTTGCTCATTAATCGTCATAAAATATGAAATAATCCTTAATTTGGCCAAACAACAGGTAACAAGTGACCCATTTTATTATTCTCTGCCATTTTGTCTCCATGTTCCCCACTAACCATGACCCTTACCCATTTATCCATTATGGCTTTATGGTAAACTGGAGAATTGTGGCTACTGAAATTTTTGACCATGTGTAGATTTTCTTTTCAACTGTGAATATGAGACTTGTGAATATAAATTCATGGAATCTTAAAAATGTGCAATTTGGAGAACAAGGTTGAAAAAAGTTGCAATAAAATGGATCCAAACAATAACATTACAGAAAAATAATATAAACAAGTTACATAAGTGGCCAAAAGAGCATAATAAGGGTTGATTTTATCTCCTATTCAGAGTGATGAGATGCAATAAATTTACTTTGTAGAGAATAGTTGATAATCACAATTCAAAATAAAAAATAATGCTTATTTCTCTGACACTCACATACCAAGTGATTTTCTCAAACTATAGTTAGTCCTCTGGGGGTTTTAATTGCTGAAATTGATCCTATGTGCCTTTATATTGATTTTTTCTGTCTTGGACAGTAATTTTTAGTCAAGGAATGTTTAAAAAGCCACAGAGCTAATAGAAACCAGGCTTAGAAAATTAAGTTTAAACCAGGAATTCATAGACAAAGGCTTCCAGCATGGTTCAGCTGTGTGAGGTCCGACTGAGTCACGAACTGCCACAGACAGAGCTAGTAGAGAAAGCAGAACAGGGCTCCAGACTGCATACAAAAAATGGGCCCAGGCTCCAGCACTTTCTTGGGATAGCCAGCCAGGAAGGGCTATTTGAAAACAAACACAAAAAATCCTTTCAGCTCATTAACTCTTTTCATTTCACTGAGGTTGGAAGTCTTTTTAAGACATTATTGCATATCACTGGAAGGGTTACAGGTTAAAAAGTTCCTTACAAATAAAATCTTATTATCAATCAGGGATTTGCAATTAGGTAAGTAAATAGGCATCAGTATAAGAAATATCTTAATCTGAATCTTATTTCATTGCAATGTCTATGATGCAGTTAGACTGCAACAAGATGAGCTAGCATCAGCTAAGTAGTCAATGTAGAAGACATTGAAAAACTACTGTCATTCTTAAAGGCACATCTATCAAGGGTCAAATTTCGAATTCATGTGGGTCTTTTTAAACTCTCTTAAATTTGAATCAGTTCTAAATTCGACTATTAATAAAATTGAATAGAAGAATTTGTTTTGAATTTGATAAAACTCAATTTGATACATTAATACAATAAGATCTTGTAATATGGCTTGTGAAACAGTTACTGCAGTCCAGTGTGGATATATATCAGTCCTGCCATCAAGCAGGACAGGACAACCTTTTTTTCTGCTACTCCTTTTTTTTTAATTCCTACTACAGTATAATTTATACATACAAGTCCAAATGTTTTAAGTCTGATGACAGTAACTGGGTGCTGTGAGTAATCCAACATTAGATGCATTCATTTATAAATTATTTGTGCAACAGAAAGCTTTAATTATCTGCATAGTGGATGCCAGTTAGTAACTGCTCTATATCCATAAACAAGCCTTTAAAAAAAAAAAAAAGTGAACCTGGTCTGTAGACCTCAATGAATGTTGCAATCTGACAGAATGAGGTAATCATATCAAAGACAGAGGCAATTTACTGTCTGACATGTCCCTAATTCATTATATGCTGTCTGAAATAGGTAATTCACTTTTAAAGTGAGACTGCATTCTGTTTTTTTCTTTTGTATAGAATAAAGGGTTTGCCTAAATCAGGGGTCCCCAACTTCTTTAACCTGTGAGCCAAAGTCAAATGTAAAAAGAGTTGAAGTGTGACAAAAGAATTAAAAAAGTTCCTGGGTGCCAAATAAGGGATATGATGGGTTATTAATTTGCCATGTGTGGATTGTCAGCCTATAGGCGCACATAGCACAGCAATTTTTTGACCATGCCCATTTTTGTGGCCACACCCCCTAATTACCATGTTCATTTTATAAAATTTGGCAGGTTATGAAATACAAATGAGGGACTGAGGTTGAGCTGTCAAAAGAGGGACTGTCCCTCTGAAAAAGGGACAGTTGGGAGGATTAGTATGTTTGGTGAAAGGAGAGCTTGTTCTATCATCTCTGCAGAGTGGAATGCTAGGGTTCATCTGTCGCTTTGTAATGCAGCATGGTTGTTGTTTTTTCTCAGTACTGAAACTTTTGCTAATTATGATCATCTGTACTTCATTAGCCAGCAGATAGAGCTCATTGTGGGATACATATCTCTTTGCCTGTCTTTCTTCTTGGTAATTTTGCTGGTTCCTATTTATAGCCCGGGAGACTCATTTTAATCTTTAGCTACTGTTCCTTGTTACTACTTATAGGTCCTAGTTGCAGCTACTGTACCTGCTCCTTTGTTCTGTCTTTCATTAAACTTACAAGGACATTTCCTCCCTTTTGTATTTCCCTTGCATTCACCCTCTTCCTATGATAAAAAATCATGCTATTATTTGTCATGATTTTGTCTAGAATGTATTCATTTTATTTCATTAGCCAAATTGTCCATATTCAATCCTGAGCCTAAAATTCTGCTATACAATTTAGATGTATTTTATGTGGTTTAATGAACACAAATTTAAAAACTGTCCCAAAATTCTAATTCCATATTAGGACTTATTTGTGTAGCTGTATGCAGTGTTCAAAGTGCAAACAAATGCCACAATTGTCTATTTATTTACACTTTGCATGCTGTATTTGGCTGTGTCCAAATAGCCAGAGGCCTCTATTTTAGAGAATATAGAACATGCGGCTTGATCCTTAGATCCAGTGCCCCTTTTACCTAGAGTTTCCTCCCCCTAACTTTCATGTTATTTAGATGTGTAAGTTATTGAGATTCAGAAGGCATAGCCCTTATTGGAGTTGTTCCTACTGCTTGCTTAAAGGGCAGGGCTGCTGCATCTCCTGATGCTGACTTATGCACCGATCACTGTATTTTTTATTGTTCTCTAGCTGCAGAGAGCAGCAAACTCTTTCCTTTCTAAATGAGAAATAAAGGGCAACCCTTTGTGCTCTTGCACTTGCACCCCAAGATGTCGGGTTTAGCAAACACAGAGTGGATCACAATGATGTTTTAACAACATAATATAAACAACTCAATAGAAATGTGCAATTCTGTTGTCTTTACTATCCCCACTGCATAATCCTTGGGCAATTCTTCTTTCTTATTTTACTTGTAGAAAATGCACATGGAAGTGCTTGCATTTAACTGGAATAAAATTTGCAATAAATGCAACTTCCAAATATCCCTGTTTAACCTACTAGTGAGTTACTGTGGGGTCTGGGGGCGACAGTCGATTGCAAAAACATACAGCAAGCCCATGCAACCATAGAAAAACCTAAAAAGGTGTTTAGCTCTTTACTCATTTTAACTGAAAATGGAGGAAAAAATTGTAAAACAGAAGCGAAGAAGCAACAACATAAACACACACAAAAAAAAAACACAGAATTTGGCCAATTCCTCAAACAGCATGTGGGCCAAACTTATTATGTGAACAATGTCAGGATGTTTTAAATAATTTAGGATTTAATTATAAAAGGGAAAAAAAACCTACATTTATAAAATATAGGAATTGTTTCAAAAAGTCAACTGCACAGGAGATGTAAGTCTGTTATTAACAGTGCTGTTTTTATAGTGATGCATAAATTATAGGAAATGTAGGCTTTTCTAGGTAAATTTAAAAAAATTAAAAATCAACTGAATGTCAAGCCTTCTATAAATAAATTAAGGAAACTAAGTGAAGTTTGTTGTAGGAAGTTCAAACATTTCTGTTGCTGTGCTTTGCTGCAACAAAATCTCTTTAATGGTAATATAGAGGAAGGGAATTTCACCAGATAACTAAATCCATTGATCTCCAATCCCTTGGGCCATGCTGTCTCTGGAAGGGTTGTGTGTGTGGCTTTTGTCCAGAACTGCACCCTGCCAAAAAACGCTTAGCAAGTTAGCAGCCAACAAAAATGTAAGAGGTCTGCACTGCATGTGGGAACAACATGAAAAGAAGTGGCTTTTTAGCTTAATCTGACAAACGTCAGCATATGACACCAATATTAAAATGAAATGGCTGTAATTTTCAATCACATTTTGAGTTCCCTGGGATTTGTGCCTGCAAAATAAAGGAGTTAGGAAGCTATTTAAGGTTCCTCTGTTCTCTTAGAAAAAAAGACCCCAGGATCTACACTTGAAAGCTGTCTGAAGGAATAAGATATAAATGACACACTCTAACTATGAACAGCAAATAGTGTCATTGATTACTTGCAAACATCTTAAATTGGCTTTACTGTCTATAAATTAAACTAATCAGTCTTAAATAGCTCACATTAACAATAACAAATGTGTCTAAAAGTGTCCTCATTGTTTCAAAATGTTCTTTTATCTCAATTCACAGCTTCCTTTTAGCAACTAAGCTATAGAAGCTTAAGAGGCCAAAAACTAACTGCCTTTGGCTTTTAAAGAATACTGTATTTTTATCCTTGGTGACTGACCTCTTTTTATTTGCAGTCATGTAAAGGAATTGTAAGTTTGGAAAAATAAAAATTTACCACAAATAATTCAAGGCAATCAAATCAACAAGCAAACTGATTCAATTAGAAAGTCATGGACTATTTTTTAATGTTTTCAAATTGAAAGGCATTTAGTGGGGTTCAGTGTAAGGAAGGCATACTTGGCGTCCAAAGATGTGAGTCACCACTCCTACGACGAAACGAGTCGCACGGGTCAGTTTGGGCGCCAGCGCATAGACGCCGGCGTCGGATTGGCTGCCGGCGAAGAAACGTCACCGCACCAGCGCAATGATGCCACTACGTCCATTGGCGCCAAAGTGGGCCTATAAAAGTCACCCCTTATTGATGATGCCACGGCTTTCATCCAAGAATTCAGGACCATCTTCAATGCACCTGGAAGGGTGACTTCAGCCTCTTCACGCTTATTACAGCTTCGCCAGGGGAGCCGCAGTGCTTCCGAATATGCGATTGAATTCTGCACCCTTGTCGCTGAAACTGGTTGGAACAACAAGGCTTACCGTGCAGCCTTTTACAACGGACTCTCTATCCGCCTTAAAGATGACCTGGTCTCCTAAGAGTAACCTACGTGATTCGAAGACCTCATTGCATTGGCCATCAAGGTGGACACTCGTTTGAGAGAGCATCAGGCTGATAAGGAGAGGAGCAAAAGACTTCAACCGTTCCTGGCTCCTCAATTTCAGAAACCTATCCTTCCTTCCCTGTCTACCTCTTCTACTCCGGCTCCTGATGAACCCATGCAAATTGGGTGAGCTCGGCTTTCCGAACAAGAGAAGCTGCGGAGGCGTGCAGCAGGACTTTGTCTGTACTGCGGGGGCAAATCTCATTTCGCTCATGAATGCCCCGTGAAGCCGGGAAACTCCAATGCCTAGGTAAGTTTGGGGAAACTTACCTGGGCGGAATTGATTATTTTCCCCGTTCCTCTTCTCATCGTTTTCTTCTCCCAGTCCAGATTGTACTTTCTTCCAAGACCATTCAAACTCAAGCCTTTCTTGACTCTGGTGCAGCAGGGAACTTCCTTGATCAAGCTTTTGCTGAACTCCACTCTATACCACTACTCTCCCTGGCCATTCCACTCCGAGTTGTGGCAATTGATGATCAACCACTTTCCTCTGCTATCATCTCCAAGTCTTCCCAAGAGTTATCTTTCAAGGTGGGCACTCTGCATACCGAAAAACTGTCTTTCCTCCTCATCAGCTGTCCCTCCACTCCAGTGGTGCTCGGATTGCCTTGGCTGCGCCTTCATAATCCTCTCGTTGATTGGCCTGCAGCCCAAATCTCACGCTGGAGCCCCTACTGTCATCAGAACTGCCTTCCTACTGACTCTCTTGTGAAACTGTCTTCAGTTACTACGGATCTCCTGTCTCTTCCTTCTGCCTACCAAGATTTTTTGGATGTTTTTGTAAAAGATCTGCTGAAACACTGCCTCCACAACGACCATATGACTACCCTGTTGAACTTCTTATTAGCACGCTACCTCCACGTGGTCGCATTTATCCTCTCTCTCCTTTGGAGACCAGGGCAATGAAGGAGTACATCCAGGAAAACCTAAAAAGAGCATTTATTCGTCCATCTTCTTCTCCTGCTGGAGCGGGATTCCTCTTTGTTGAGAAAAAAGATGGCAGCCTACGTCCTTGTATTGACTATCGGGGCCTAAACAAAATCACAGTAAAAAATAGCTACACTCTCCCCCTCATTTCTGAATTGTTCGATCAATTCAAGGGTTCCTGCCTCTTTACCAATCTGGATCTTTGAGGAGCATGTAACCTTATTCGTATCAGAGAGGGGGATGAATGGAAAACCTCCTTTAACGAGTATCTTGTGATGCTCTTTGGACTCTGTAATGGCCAATGTGTTGTTGTCTACTTGGACGATATCTTAATTTTTTCCAAGAATCTGAAAGATCATCGGCTACAAGTACGTGAAGTCCTGTCCCGATTGAGGAGAAGTTCCCTGTATG